>VWZO01017849.1:397614-471195 GCA_013396975.1 Bucco capensis
GAGGAGCACATTATTAGAACAGAAGAATACAAACGACTGAAGAAGTATAATCTCCATCTCTAAGACACGATTCTAGCTAAGCATCAAACATCTGTCAGAGATGACATGTGAAACTACCATATGGTGAGGACCCATCTAGATAAAACACTATGCTCCAAGTTCTGCGCTGGTCTGTGAAAAAATGTCTTCCTCTCCTAAGGACAGGCAGCACATCACTACATGAGAAGTGTGGACCATAAGACATAGTTTGGTTTCAGAGCTGTGAAACTGTGAACAACAAGCAAACTGCATTCTGGCTGGTCCTTGTTTCATCTCTAAGGGTTTTTTTAAATGCTTTTTGTTCCACAGAGAGTCAAGTTGGATCTGAGTGGAAAGAAGCAAGTGGAGTTGGAAAGTGTGTACACAAGCATATGTGCACAATCCTCATAGGTTAGGGGTTTGATAGCAGTGAGGTCTATTTATACAGGGACAAGGAAAATATGTTTTCTTTGCTCCCTTCAGGAGCAAATAGAAGAGAGTAGGTGGGAGATATAGGGAGCATGTCTGTCTCTAATCATCTGTGTGCTGGGAGGCTGAGGGGCTATGCTGAGAGGGATGCTGCTGCTTCTACAGCCCAGCATGAAAGTGTTTCTGAGACAAAATGCCCCTGGTGCATCCCTGTTATGGCTTGTCCATTTTTCCTAGACTGGGGCTGGACAAAGTGCATGGTTCAGGCACCTAAATAATCACAAGCACTGCAACAATACAGATGCAAAACCAGAAGTATGCAAGAAGCCAACAATCTCATATACTACTTCTTGGTTCGTTACTAAACTTGTCTTACTCTTTCATTCTCAAATCAGAAAATTCTTTTAAAAGGGAGTATGGGCTTCAGCAGCACTGATGGCTACCTCACTGGGGAAACAATCCTATATGGTTTTCTAATCCACAGAGGAAGCTGGAGTGAAGGGCTGGGGAGTGCTCCATCACTTGCAGCAATCTGAATACTTGAGACTGCAAACGACCACCTGGAGAGAAGAGCATAGGCAAAGAGAAGCAGCAATATACCTGAACAAGTAAGGATAAGGAGGCAAAAATGCACTGTGCAGAAACTCCCAAATGTCTAGATGTACAGAGAAAGAAAGATGAATTTTGCCTAGGCAAATATGAACTCTTCAGCTAGACTAATTCACATTGAAGGAAAGAGATCAAAGAAAACCAGTGAAATTAATCAGATGAATTTTAATATGCTACTGAGTAAAGACTAAGGAAACTCTTACAGATGACAGCAGAAACACTTTCTAGAGATCAAAGTTTAGCTAGAGATAAAAGACAGAACAACAAACTAACGTTTTGTAATTTCCTCCCTACCCCTGATAACATTCTCCATGCATTATTTATGAAGAGACCAGTAGGCCTTTTTGAGGGGAGAGCATGTTAGGCACATCTTTGATGGGGCTCCTTCTATTTCAGAAGGCATTTCAGTTGCAGTGGTCCCTGGCAAGTTTGCTATCCTTTCCAATGGGATCAGAATTGGGTACATGGTAAATTTAACAATGAAAATAAACCAGACACTTTTAGTTCCTTACGGTGTGTCCCAAACAGCTTATAAAACACGAATGCTTCCTCAGTCATTAGGGATGAACAGGTCCCCTGGCATCCTAAATAGAATGCAAAGTGTGAATCAAAATGGGTAATAAATTGAATTAATGTGGCAAAGACATTGGCTGATGTCAAACTGATGTTAAGGGACTGACTTATACTGAAGTCCTCCTTGGAGACAGCAACACAGAGACATGGTTAGTACTTCATTTCTAGCACAGCTATCAAGCAGTTGGTTGCCATGCTACCGTAGCTAGGTGGTATCTAACTAATGCACCTAAAGGGCAATCCTGGTTCTCCCAGAGTCAGTCTTTGGCTAGAATGTTAGCAGGAGGCTCATGTACAGCAGCTGAGCTAGCTGTCTTTGTCCAGGTGCAACCTCGACCAGGGGAAGGTGAGGACATGCGACACAGCAGTATTTCTCCCTCACCATGACACACTCCTATGATGACTACTTCACACTCTGCATCTGCACTGTGGGAGGGTGTGTGGAGCTGAGCCCTGTGCTGGAAGGATGCCTTTCACATTCCTCTGGGCCTGAACTCTCATTTTCTGTGGAAAAAACTCAACCCATTCAGCATATAAATGTGCCTCTGGGGAAACACAATGGATGGTGGGGTTTGCCAGATGACATCTCACTTCAGCTTTGCCAGGAACTTCACAGGATGCTGGTAAATCTTTTTAAAGGAAAGGTTGTAAACAGCTGAAAATGGAGAAAAACAGATCAAACTGGAGAGGTGGAAAATCAAAAGTAACTAAATGGTTGGAAGGCTGAAGTTTAAGAAAATATGCCTGTTGAGTTAAACAAAAAGAATGGAAGTGATCAATAGATTTTCCTTCATCATCCTTTCATTATTTTGGTCTGCATGTATCATCCTTTCTGTCTGTATTTCCCTAATGTTGTAGATGTTTCAGTGCTGGAGTGTGTAAGGCTGGGGGCATTTCTCCTGGCACAGTGATAACCAGACCCATGTCCTTAGGGGGTAGCATGGTGGCTGGATACAATGCTGCAATGCACTGAAATGCTTTGTGAACAGTGACTGGGGACACCCTTTACCATTAGCCTCTCTCCAGCATTTTATTGGTCAGCTTGGGCTCAGTCTGATCCGTGTCAATGCCAAACCTCCCCTGGAGTTTCTCCAAAGTCAGCTGTGTAGCACATACTGCCCAACAAGGAGAGAAGAAACACCACAGAAACGTAATTTTTGAAGGGAAAAATTAAGTTTAGCTTGCTTCCTTAATGCTACAGAACACCGTTTTCCCCTGCTATGGGCTGGTCAGTATTTTAAGTAATATGCTGTTCAAAGCCCTTCAGAATGACTGCGAGCTGTTACGTGGCTCCAGACTTAAGCATATTTGAAATGTGTGTTGTTTAATTGACACAGCATTAGAGCTTCTTTCTAGCCATTACTGTTGCTCTTGCTGTGACAATCTAAATGCACAGCTGTCATTAAGCTAATACTTATACAGGTACACATACAAGAGGAGAAACAAAGAAGCTACCATGCATGGCATAGAAATGGCATCTCAGCCTTCATGATAATAGCACAACTTGTGCTGTTGCAGTGCCTGTCACCTGAATTCATAGCTGAGTGACTGCAGGGATGCATATTGCTAGCATGATGTTAATAACAATTCCTACCAGCTCCAGAAGTGCACTGGTTCTATACCACTGCATATATCAAGAATGTCTGCAGTCTGCAGCTATACTCTGCACCCACTCTCTCTAATCTTTCTAGCAGGGTCTCTGTATCAACTGTGAAAGCAGAGGACATCAGAGGACATACTACTACTACATTATGACACACTGAAGAGAGGAAGGCACAGCTATATTTAAATCAATGTTCCATAGAGAGCATTCTGCATTGGTAAGTAAGTCCTCATACATTTACCTGTCCTAAGATTGCCATATACTAATGTAGTAATGATGACATATTTCAGCAACTTTTTTTTCTTCCTTTGCTGATCACGTTCCTAATTCCTTTTTAGCTTGACTCTTTCTAGTGTGAAAATTCTAATTTGCACACTTAAAATACAAAATCTTGGGCCCCAGCATAAGGATATGGTCCTGTTGGTGTGGGTCCAGAGAAAGGCCATGAAGATGGCCAGAGAGCTTCAGTCTTCTCCCATGAAGACAAGCTGAGAGAGTCAGGGTTGTTCAGCATGGAGAAGACTCTGGGGAGACCTTATAGCAGTCTTCTAGTACTTAAAGGGGGCTACAAAAAAGATGGAGAGGGGCTTTTTACAAGGGAATGTAACAATAGGACAAGGGGTTATGGCTTTAAACTGGAAGAGGATGGATCTAGATTAGATGTAAGGAAGAAGGTTTTTTTACTGTGAGGGTGGTAAGACACTGATACAAGTTGTCCAGAGAGGTTGTAGATGTCCCATCCTTGGAAATGTTTAAAGCCAGGGTGGATAGGGCTTCAAGAAACTGATCTAGTAGAAGGTATCCCTGCACATGGCAGGGTGGTTGGAACTAGATCATCTTTTAAGGTCCCTTCTAACCCAAACCATTCTATGAAATTTTTTTTGTGAAGATAAGATTTTGTAAATATCTTTTTCCTGGAAGATGAGGAAAACATTCTGTGTTCTCTTAAATTATTTAGATAATATAAAGTCTGCTCCAGGTTAAAGTTTTTGGTATGTAAATACATTTTAATATGCCATCATTCTAGCAATTATATTATAACCATTCATGCTCTTTTAGGTATTTTAGAAGTTGATGTATTTCAACAACTCTCACAGTAACAGACATACTGCAGCTAAAAAAAGCAATGTTAGATCATAGAAAGGGAAAAGTTTAAAAAAAAAAAAGCATCTTAGATATTCAAGTTGCATGCATCCTGCAGGACACATCCTCTGAGAGTGATCCCATCCTGTCCCCAAGCAGCCCAGCTGAGAGAATCAACTGCAACTCACCCTGCCCATTCAGTGGGTTCCCCTCCAGTGGAAACCAAACAAGGCATAGCATAGAAGAGGGAATGCTGTGTCCACATCTCCTACCACAGCTCAGCCTGACTTGCTGTCAAGATGTAGTGAAGAAAAGCACCCAGGCAGCACAGATGAGGTGATGGGAAATGGTCTCAGGTTAAACTCTTCTGAATGTTAGATTTGCACCTTCCATACCAGGCAGCTCAATAGTGTGCACTGAGAATATCAAGTGCTGAAATCCTGAGCGTGTTTCAGCTGTCTGTCAGAAAATAGGAGCAGGAACACAGAGAAGGAGAGGAAAATGAGTGGAAGTATTTCTCCAATATCGTAATGGCAACGGGAGATAAGGAAAGTTTAGAGCTAGAGAGGCAAAACCTGCTAGATTAGGCAATATCTAGAAGATACCAGGAAGTCCTCATTTTCAAACATTGAAGCATTAAACTCAGAAAAGAAGGAAAAGTCAGAGGTTGTAGTTTCAGGCTCACTGAGCTGCCACTGAGCTCCCCAGGATCTGGGAGCCAAGAGCAGCTGCTTCTCATGTGGACAAGAGCCCACCACAGCAAGATAGGGAGGATTCTGGCTGCTCCAACCTAGGACTGCAAGAGCAGAGGAAAGCTAGCAGCCTCCTCTACAAGAACATTATCCTGTCATGATAAGAAGCAGTGGCTCTGCTGAGTTCCCAGCTCAGCTGCAGCAAGAAAGCCAGGGCTGTCTGGCTCTCAGAGCACTGAGCTATCAGCAGTCAGCTGGTTGGCAACATCCTGCTGAGCTGAGAGCCAAAAGGTTTTGGATTACAGCCCACTCTGAGAACCAGCATCTCACAGTTACTGCTCAGCCCTAATTCAGGAGGAACTTCCAAACTAGGAACTCCTTCCTTTTGCTGGAAGGATACCAACGGGCTCCAAGCTGCCTTGCAAATGTGAGAGTATGCTGAGTGAGCTGGGCTGTGAACATTATTTTGGTCTGTATGTATCATTGCCATCGAGCAGTTCTCAGTGGCCATGAGCCTGACCCTCCTCTAGAACGGGTTGCAAACTGGTGCAGAAATACACAGCTGAGAGGGCAGGCAGCAGGGGCACTGCAGAGCCAGCACTGAGGTCAGTGTAAGCTGCAATGCACTTACAGTCTGAAGGTGTGTGGGAGTCCTTTCCTTGGATAGGGAGATGTTCCTATTTTTAAAGAAAAGATAAGGATCGAATCTTTAAGCACTGCCTGAAGATTTTGCTGGAGCACTACTGCCCAACATCTGTTAGAGGAAGAGGAGGAAACCTAGTAAAGTGAATATTTCTGGAGAAAAGACACAGCAATTAAGAGCTTGATCAAAAATATTGGGATAGGTCATGACCTAAGTTAAAGGTACATTGATTCAGGGGCTATTAGATTATTTCCATTCTGTGCAATGGGGAAGATTTGTGCTCTGGGCTGGCAGTCTGTGGTACCTGCAGAAGTGTCTGTGAGCAATTTTTCATCCAATCTGGAAAATCATTTCTTGTGAATATAGCTGCTAACCACTGCCTTGAGTAGAAATGCCCATCTTTAAGAAATTTTGCTGGAAATTCACTATATGTTTACAGTAAGTGGTGGTTCTAAAATAATAAAGGAAATTAGTGTATGTTATGAGCTAATCATCTGTAAAAGGACCTTGAATGCCAACTTGAATGCAGGCTGAATTTTTATGGTTATGTTATATAAACCTTGAAAACAGAAGTTTATATACTGGAAATGCTGACAAGCCTTGAACTACAGTGCTGTGACTAGCTAATTGAATCTATATTCCTCTGCATTCAGGGAATCAATAACAATCAGAAGCAAAGGGCACTGCCTTAAAAGCCCAGTGAGCACTTCATGCAAGGGGGAGTTCTTGTGGTGAAAAGGCAGCTGTGAGACATTGTAGGAACCTGTGCCAAGCATCTGCAAGAGAATCCTGTCCGAAACTCTTTGTACACTAAGAACATGCACAGCCAAGCCCTAAGCAAACACCATCATTTATAATTTTTTCTTGATCTAGGATGATAAACAGTTTGATGTGCCAGTCTCAAAAATCTGCTGGGTCCAGAGATCTTAGGCTGAGCCAAGCCACACTGTTGGACTGGGTTGTGAACCTGCCAGGGAGCAACTGGAAGAGTGGAACTTATTTATAGCAACAGCAGGCTGTTACTCACCGGTATAACAAGAGTGACTAGTGACTTGTTACTTACTCATGCATGAAAATGAGACCTTCTGGTACACAGACTGCTGCTCAGTAATAACCTCAGGGGCAACTAGCTGGTGGAGAAACAACACAAGCACCTTCTCACAGGAGCAATAATCACCGTGATGTGGTGTCTGCTTCTATCCCTGAACTGGAATCCAGGTGCCCTACAGCTAGGCTGCCTGTGGGGACATGGACCAAGGAAACTGGTGCCAGACCTGTGTTAAACACAGTTACTTGCTCTTCTGAGAGGAAGCTATATTAATTCTTAAACAAAAGAGCACTGAGGTTGTTTTTGCATCACTTTGTGGTGGTTTTTTTTTTGTTACAGCTCAGTGCTGTCCCATATTGCTACTAGTGTTGGGGTCAGATCAGGACACTGGAAGAGTCTCTGTGTGTGTGAATTTTTTATGCTAGCAGAGGAGAGAGAGGAAGTAGGAATGGGAAAGTAAAACCATCAATTAAATACTATGCATGCTTCAAGAATCCCAGGGAAAAGGATTTGTGCCTCCTGCTCATATTGCTGTTTGCAGCTACCTACTGGAAAATACTAAATCTTGCTAACCTTTACATAGTGGATCTAGTAAAACACTTGATCACATGCCTAAATGCAAGGATGTGAAAGTTTCCATTTGTTGTGGTTTAACCCCAAGCAGCAATAAAACATCACACAGTCACTTGCTCACTCCTCTGCCCAAGAGGAATGGGAGAGAGAACTGGGTGGGGAAAAAAAACCCCAAAACCAAACAACTTCTGAGTTGAGATAAAGACAGATTAATTGGACAGAAAAGGAAGGGAAAATAGGAATAGTAATAACAAAAGAATGCACAAAACAAGTAATAGTCAATGCAATTGCTCACCACCTGCTGACTGATGCCCAAGACACCATTAGATCTACTCGCATTCAAATATAAGGATGTTCTCAGAAGATTTATTGGATGACAAACTAGCAGACAAAGAGGCTTTAGAAGCTCTTACATCAGGCTCCCTTCAGGATTACCTGGTGTGTGCCCCTGGGCCATTTTTGCTTTGTCTGTAACTGCTCTCCTTGCTTGTGACAGTTCATCTGAGGTGCCCTACTGAATTGTTTTCTGCCTCTGGGTTGCTTGTAATCACTTTGCTTTGATTGTTCATTATTTGTTTGATGTCTGTTGCAAGTAAAGTCACTTTTGTTTTTTTAATGCTCTCTACCAGGTGGCTGAGTTGTGTAAAAAATATAAAATACAAACCCAGCACGTTTCTGGTATTTAAAAAAACAACAACAAAACAAAACAACCTATTCACAAATTTTTAGACATACCTACTAGAGTGCAGTAGTCAGAAGACTAAATGAGAATAAAACCCTAAGGGAATCCTTAAGTATTCAGACTAAGGCAATCCACTTGGACAGGTAACATCTTGGAGAGGGTAAACAGCTGCCTCCAGCAACAGGCTTTGGGAACATCAGACTGGAGATGGTTTTCCCTGCCTATGGCACAGCCATGCAAACTCAGAGTGCTGCTGCTGAGAGAGCGTGGGAGACCTGGGATGCCCAAAGAGAGCAGACAAAGGGCAGCAGTGCTGACACCACCTCTCCCCTAGCAGCAGGAGACTGACTCTGCAGAGCTTCCTCTCATTCCTGAGCTCAGCTCCATCCACCTCCTCTCCCTCTTTCCTCCTACATCAACTTTGGTTTTCTTCCCTAGGAATCTCTGCAACTAAAAGGCAATATTTCTCTTTGGGAATCATCCTGCCTCTACCACAGGTTCTACCCAGAGCCAGACCCTTTAGATTTTGTAACCCGTGTAGTCCTTGCAGAGCAGACCAGGAAGGTTCCAAGGGTTATCCTCTCCCACCAGGGTAGTCAGAAGTCAAGCAGGAGACAGAAACATCAACCCTGCAATGGATATTGTTTTCTCCCCAGCATTTCTGAAGAAAGAGGAGAGCTGGTGGGGGAGGAGGAGGGAGACAGAAGAAAGGAGTAGTTTTGGCACCTTGTCTTGCCAAAATGTGCTGTACAGATGGGAAGACACATATGGAGCATTTCTAGTGGTAGTTCAAGAAATCAAACAGGCAGGGATTTGCAGCAGTTCCCTGGCATCACTGGATTGTCACATCCTGCAGCAGCAGTTCTTAAAGAAGCAGACTGTCTCTTCAGCAGTGCTTTGGGAGCTTGCACATGAACACAAACAGCCAGCCTAAAAATCTGCTGCAGGATCTCTTGCCTGGCACCATGAGTTGAGGTATTTTGTTTCAGCTCACATCATGTTTGCTAGCTCATCTGCAAGCACACAGGAGCTAAACCATTCTCCCTGAACTTAACAAGCCAAACTTGCCCATGGCACAGCTGCAGAACAGCAGATGTGTGGAAGCAGATCTGTCTTCCTTTGTGCTCAGGTACAGCAGAAGCCTGAAAATAAGAATAAATGTTGCATGCAATAGTGACATTGGCATGCAAGCAGAGGGGAGAAAAGGATCTAGAGAAATGCCATAAAATTCAGCAGACACTACATGTCATGTCCTTCCCTTATTAGAAGCAATGAAATGACTGAACAGTCCCTGCAGCACAATTCCTGTGAAGACCTGCCAAGAGTTTCCAGTCTAATTAGCCCTTAAGAGAGTCAGCAGGAGGCCTTGATATCCTGTCTGTTGTGGAGAGGTCTGTGACTGGATACTCCTTTACCTCTGTGGGAAAGATGATGTTTCCATTCCCAACCTCCTGGCTTTCTTGGGGTCACAACCTTGTATGGCTGTTGCAGCTGATAGCAGGACAGGGAAGGCTGGAAGAGACTTCTGGCTTTGGCCCATGGCACTATTTCTCCTTATCCCTAAAGGATATCCAAATGGACAGTTTAGAGCAGGTTAATGTGGCTAGGAGCCTCCTCTAAGAGCAACTAAGCAGAGAGATGTAGAAATCCCTTGAGTATTTCCCCTCCCCGTACATCAAGAGTAAGATCTGGGGAAAATTGATTCTCTTAACTTGACCTGTTCTATTTGTTTTCTTTTACTATGGGAGACCTGACTTAAGACTCAGCTCATAACAAAAGTGTTCCCTATCCATCTGCCTGTCTGTGCTTTTATGAGGGCAGACATCTAAAGAGAAAAACACCTTTTGAAAAGAACTTTTTTCAGATTTTGTGAGTCCCAGCACAGGCATTTTCTTGCCTTACATTCTGATTTTTATCCAGTAAGCAAATGGGAGTTGGAGAAATCATTACTGGCTAATTTAGACTAGCAATTAAGCAAAATCTAATGGGTTGCTCCCATGTTTAAAAGGTAGTACTGTTAGTTGTAGGTTTTTTGAGTGGCCAGGATGAATTCCCTTCCCTTGTGTAAAATAAAGATTTACTACATACTGTTGACATTCATTACTTAGGATTTGTAAAATATTTTGGAAAGGAGACGTAGGAAGCATTATTTTGGCATTTTAATATGTGTCTAAATACCCTCCCACTCACTACTCTGGTCATTTTGAAACCTCTGTCTTGGGTGAGATAATTTCTGGTCTTAGCAGACTGACACTATAAATCCAGTAATAGTACTGGTCCAAAACCCAGCTTGATCAATGGAACTGGTTAACATGCCAGCATTGTGCAGTTAGAGTTTGGTGCCAGCTAGAGAGATTGCTGAGGTAGAAAAGCTGGTAGTGGTCACCACCCCTGTCAAACAATTTCCATTGATCCTGTGAGCATTTGGAATCCAACACTGCTGTGGTATCTTTTGATATGAAATGTCAGTGGAAATTTTTTCTTGCATCATCAGCTGCAAGAGTGAGGTTAAAGAAACATTATCTTCCACAAAAAAAGACTCTTGAAAAATAGACTTTGTACGTTTGCAAGCACAAACCAAAACTCTCTCAAGTAAATGAAAGGTTCATGACATAAATTTTTGCTTAAAAGCTGCAGCTGAAGCTCCAGCCCCTTCATTGAATCTTTCTTTGAGAAATTCATCTTTATGGAAATAAAATAGGAGTGATCCTTTCTGTCCTCTCTCTCTGGGCTGAGCAGAACTCTGTTCTCTGCTTTGAGATAGAGAGAAGATAAAACCCTCAAAGTCATCAACTTCACTTAATACCTGTGACAGTAGCCCCAGGGAGACAGCTCTCCCTGGGCTCAACTTCAGAAATCAGTTCTGAGCAGCACTAAATTGTGGTGATGCTGAAACAGGGACTGTATGCCACTCTGCAGTGCCACTTTAACCAACATCCTTTGGTCACTGGGTCACCCCCAGGTCTTAGCTGACTTTGGTCCTTGGTACTTTCATTGTCAGGAAGAAATATAGCCAGAGTTTAAAAAAAGGGACTAGAGTGGAGCAGAAGCACCAGATAGCAGGCAGAAAGGTAAATGTTCACTTGTCCTGTTGGGTGATCTGGAGGGAAAATGAAGATGCTGTGTCACATGCAAAGATAGCAGATGACAAATTCTGTGGCTCTGACAGAGTCTGGTCCTACAGAGCGTTCAGGCCTGTCTCACAAGGACTGTTAAACATCTGGCTCAAGCCTAACATGTCTTTTCAGGACACTGAAGAGAAATTAGAAATTTTGCAATTAATGTTCCTTTTCCAAATTATAGCTTGCTGCTTGGGTCACTGATGATCACTGTCTGCAGAGACCCCAAGAAGGGAGGAACAGCTGTGCCATCCAGACTGGTTCTCTGCACTGTGGACATGGGAAAATGAGGCAAGTGCAAAAGTTCAGAGGTTTTAATACCTCAGGAGCCATTAAGGATAACAGCAAATGACTAGTGCAATACCAACCAGCACCTCTACCAAGAGAATCCTGCACTGAGCTTATGAGCTAGCCCCATCATCTAGAATTCAATGAGAAGTGAAAATAATGATAAAGTAATTTATGCAAGTGTGGCCCTCATAAGAGACACTGCCTGAGATAACAGGAGTTTGCATTTCCCATCTCAGCCCAAAGCTGTGGTGGTATAGACAACCTTTCTGGCAAGATTTAATTTCTGATGCATTCTCTGAGCAAGAAGATACAGAGAAACAAAAATTGACAGAATACAGAGATATTTGTGCCTTGTTTTCATTTGCTGGTATTCTAAATTTTTTTTTTTTAATACCATCAGGGAGTTATTTTGTATGTAATGCCATAGAAGAAAATTACTTGTTTTGACTAATTACATAGTCCTGTGATCACTGGCTTGTTCTACATTTTAAATTCTCCTTTTCAAAGTCTTCCTTCTTCAGTGGCTTAATGCAGCTAAGCAGATATGTGACAGATACTTATAAGAAGCAGGAAAGTGAATAAAACAGGAGTAGTCAGATAAATTAGGAGTCTGGAGATGTTTGCATTGGCTCTTCCAGAGGGTTCTGCTCTGTGAGAAGTATACTGCCTGGCAGTTTATGTCTAGTTTGTTTTCCACACACTGTTCACTGTTAACCATGACTAGGTTGATAAGAATGCTAGGTGAAGATTTACTTCAGAGCACATCTTCCACAGTTATTGAATATATCAGTCCATTGGGTTGGTAAGAGATGGTATTTTAGACAACACACTGATATTGAAACCCTCTTTAAAACTGCATTTCTCTGTAGAACCGTATTGTATTTCCACTCTTTCAAGGAAGAACTACAAACTCAAAAGCATTTGTATTATTGTCTTTCTGAAATAATTGAATGTGTAGCTCAGTGGTTTCAGGAATAAACTGTTAATTGTATTGCTTTAGGCTCTTCTAGAGGACAAAGATGTTCAGATAAAGTAAATATAGAAGAATCTTGTTTCCAGGACAATCATACCAAATCCAGTTTATAAGATGCTAAATCTATGAAGGGAAAGTTGGAATAATTCTACGGGAAGTTTGATGACCTAGGCCCCAAAGCTATTGCCTTTTGTTCTTCTTTGGACCTTTGAAAGGAAGATGTTTTCATGGTTGATACTCCTAGATTGTTGTTTACAGCCCAGCAAAGCACACACTGCATTATGATGGAGATAAATACATCTCATAGATTTTATAAACATTACAGATGTCACTTTGCTCCTAAGAATCACACTCTATGAACCATTGTGGGACAAACTGCTCTGGCAGTTGATGTTATCTGATTCTTGGATGCTAACAGCATAGTCACAGCTAATTATAAAGTACAATAGCATTTTGTCCTCCATCCTCGATATAAATGTCAAGTGCCCTGCGGTATTGTGTACTCTTCCTGGAGAAATGATCCATTAAAACCATCCACATGGGAGAGCAAGTATTCACAACACTCCAGAAAGAAATTACATTCTTATAGAAGAATAGAGGCAAGTGGCTTTGCTTGCATAGATGGTATTGACATGCAGTAAAGCCAACCTCTTATCAACTGCCTTCCCATGGCAGAGCTAAGGACATCCTGCCTGCAAGAAGGACATTAGGCTTTATTTAGCTTTTTGCCTTAGATTCTTCATTAAAACGAAGCAAGACTGCAGATAGGCAAAAAGAAAATGTGTAGAGTGCATCAATGACGAGGAATTGATAGCAATAGGGAGGATGGTAAGAGAATGATGGTCAGGTTGCATGGTGCAGGGAAGAGAAATCCTGTTTCATTCCTTTGAGATACATTGAACAAATGTCCTACTGCACATAGGGAAATGGGGACCTTTAACAATCAGGTTTATGCTATGGAAGTGTCAAATGCCTTGCAGTCATGACCAGACATTTCAGATTTATAGACTCTGGGGCAGTCAGAGCAAAAAAAACTTTCTTGGTCTTTTGTTGTCCTTTCAGCAAGCATGCATTCAATATTCCCCAAAGTCCCTTCCTTATGGGAACTAGGCCTCCTGAGGATCTCAATAGAGCTGTCCCTTTTCCTGCCTTTTCCCTTTCTTTGTGCCAGTCCTTCTGTGGACTGCTGCCTGTGCTGCCCAGGCTTTCCAGGCCTTCAGCCTTTGGGCTAGAAGTACATTTTTCAACCTTTTGTTTTCCAGATGTAATACTCTCACATTGCAACCAAAACTTCTTATTCACATGGAACAAAAGTCCCCTGGCATTTAAAATTTGAATATTTGAGAGTGTATTTTTCCTTTATTATCTAGGTGAATTCATTGTAGCTTGCACAAACGTGATCACCTATAGCAGTTCTCTTACTGACCTATATCTCCCACTGACACCCCATGCCATATTAATTCTGATCATCTTGTTCCATTATTCATGTCTCATATCTCCTGGTTAAATTTTTATCTCATATTTAAAGTGCATGTTTTCTGGTGTACAGGTGGCTTTTGGTCTCTGTTTGTCCAGCACATAGCACACTGAAGTCCTAGCTTTAGGTGGCTTTCCAAGTGGTGAAGAATATTCACTAGTGAAATAAATAGCAATTTATCTACCTCTATAGCTCACCAGGATATGTTAGTTATCATACAATTAATTCATCAAAAACATTCAGTACCCACTCTCTCTGCCTTTCATATAGCAAAGAAACCAATTCAATCCACTTCACAACTATACTGTGCTTTGTCACACTACAGAGACTGTGTGAATATCCAGATAGATTAAAAACATGTCTAGAATTCACTGCTTTTCTTTCCATAATGTTACATTGTAGATTTATAATCTTCCCTAAGGAAACCAAATTAATTTTTAGTGATTTTTTTTTTAACCAAGTGAGACAGGGATAATAAATAATCCTTTCTAGTACCTCTGGAGATAATTGGTGGAAAACTATAGGGTGATAACTGTTAACCAACTTGAGGTCACTCAGCTGAACATTAGTGCCACTGAGGCATGCTTCTGAGTTACAAGAACATGCCCTTCAGACAGGCATTAATTAAATGCAAAAGTTGAAAGAGAAGAGGCTGAATTCACAACACACTGTACCTTTCAGAGGATTAGAAGTGCCAGAGTTTTAATAGCAGAGATAAGTTTCCAACTTATCATAGTCTAAGTGTTCCATGGCTTGCATGCATATTTGATAACGAAAGGAGAAGTTTTAAGAAAAGGAAGGCTATTGAAGTGGCTCAACTTAAAGAAGATATGGAAATAGTTGGTTTCTTGAAATGAAAATCTCTCACAAAATTGCACTTTCAGTTCTAACAGGCTGCAGTTTCAGCTGGAGAAAACTCCCTCTTCCTTCTCAGCCTGGCCTGGAGGATGCTAACACCCACTGCTGCAACTCCGACCCAGTTCAACAGGAGTTTTGCCACTGGCTGTGACAAAGATTCGATTGTGCTTTCTATCAGTGCTCCTAAAAGGGCAATAATTACTGCATGATGAGGGGCTTGCCAAACAAGAGAGGATACTTTCTTCCAGTGGTCTTGAAGGCTGCTGCAAGCCCAATGTAGCCTTATGAATTTCTTGCAGGCAAGACACACCCAGGGGCTGCTGCTGCTTCCACATCCTGCTTGGTCTGTTCAGAGGCTGACCGAGGTCACACAGAGACACTTTGGGCTGCTCTGCATGCTCTGTGCAAAGGGACTGTGCTCAAAGGAAACTACCAGTCCTTCTTGCCTCAGGAACAATGGAAATGCTCTCTCCTTTTAAGTTCTCCCTGTATTCAACAACTTAAAAACATAGCACTCTCACTCGTCCTGGGAAGATGTGATTTCTGAAGCTCTTTTCCCTGCTGTTTTCTGATTTTAAAAGGATTCTAACTGACAGCCCTCAGCCATGGTAATGAAAACAACTGATCTGGTTAGAAATGATGCCAAGCAACTTTCTAAATTTAAGAACACCTGCATTATAGATTTATTCAGCAGTGGGAGATGAGCATGGCTCCAGATTCAAAGACGACTCTCGTTCACCTGGAGATAACCAGAGGAGGATCAAGCAAAGTGATTTGCAGAGGGTAGTGAGGAAAGGAGGGAAGCAAAGATGTCTTCTGCACTTCTCTTGGCAAAATCAACAAGGAAATAATTGAAAATCATCAGCCTGGAGAAAGATGTAGATAATAGAGTAAGTTCAAGGAGAAGCATACACCAATATGCAACAGTCCCAGCAGGAAAGTCTGTGTAAAGCTGCACAGCAGCAGAATGACTCCATTTATTGTACTTCTATTTATTGGCTGCTGACAACATGTTCTCTTCAGAACAAATACAGTGTAGACTCTGTCCCCATAAGTATTCAGTTTAGCTAGAAAAAAGATTAATTAAGGTCTTTCAGAGTGTGTTCAGTTTACTTTAGAGCAGAGGTGTTGCAGTGTCTCCCTCTTGCATCCACTGGTGTTTATTGGCTAGGGCACATGAGAAAGAAGTTGTTTTTTAATAAATTTGACCTCCTAATCTGCCTCTTTTTCTTGCAATTCTTTCTCCTCTTCCTTCTCCTTTCCATCTTCCTCAGAGGGAAGTCCTTAGACACAGATCAGAGGTTGAGATGGACCTGCTCCATCCATGCCCTATGCTAAACCCTTTCTGTTTTGCAAAGATAGGTCACTGTTGGGACATGGTGTGGAGAAGAGAGCCAAGAAGCCTGTAAGGACATTGCTCCTGCTCTGCTCATTGTAGTGAAATCCTGCAGCCAAAATGTTCATAGCTATGATGTTTGCATTGAACATGTGCCTCTCTATGTATACACAGTATTCTAAACCACTCTACGTTGCCCAAACTACAGCAACACAGCATGGAGAGGAAGACTAATTGCCCTTCAAAAACCATGTGTATTCTTAAAGTTTTAATGATGAGGGAAGGGACTGTTCCAGACCTTTAATCACCTAAAGATGAAGGAGAATAGTAGCCACCACAGTTTATCTTGCTGCCCATTGCTGAAGCTCCTCCTCACACAATGTAGGACAGTTTAATTGCTCTTAAAGCTCTTAAGTCTGTATGATGGGATCCCATGGCAGGAAGACATGTATGCCTAGAGGTGGAACTCTTTACTCATTACCAAGTGACTGAATTTTTGATGGCAAGCACTACATTGTCATTCAAATGGCAGCAACTCAGATTGTAACAAAATCTGAGGCACACTAATAAAAGTCCCATTTCTATTTTATAA
Source organism: Bucco capensis (assembly GCA_013396975.1). Lineage (NCBI taxonomy): Eukaryota > Metazoa > Chordata > Aves > Piciformes > Bucconidae > Bucco > Bucco capensis. Next base: position 414,214 of record VWZO01017849.1, read on the forward strand.
GTCACATAATGGATGTCACATTCAGTGCTCCTTATGGCGAACAGGCTACTTATTAAGCATAGTCTGTGACTTTATTTCATTTTAAAATAGCCATATTTTCCAGTTATTCTAACTTTTGAGATTTTTTTTCCTCTTTTTAAACAGGATATTTCCGGCATCAACTATAAGTTATGAACAACAGAAGTTGCTATAGAAACAGAAAAGGCACTTTGTAGAATGAAAATGCAGGAAGAAATATTGTTCTCTATTTATCAGCTGCTGACAGTAAGATAGAATCAACAGATATAGGTGTGTGTATGTGCATCCATACATAAGTATGGGTATATATGACTTTCCTTACTGTATCTATGAAGCCTCCAGTGTTCATCTTTTTATCCTGACAGTTGAATTTTGGCGTTTTTGCACTAACAGGCTATTATCCTTAACTACATAAAACTACTCTGCAGCTAGGTGCCCCACAAGCATCTCTGCATTCAGTCAGCCAGACCACTGCAGGTAGAAGGGATGTGGGATTGCAGTACAGCTAAGGGCAGGAATCCTGGATGGGTGGTGTTCAGCAGTCTGACTAGTGTCCCATTATTTGGCCCTCATCACACACCACATTGGACACTGCTAATAGAGGGGACTCATCTGGTTCTTTTCATCCCAACCTGAACCAGCCTCTACCATACAGCCAACTCTGATTTTTCTTGTAAAGCTCTTTGCTTGTTGTCTCAGTTGTAAAAATAAATTCACGCTCTAGCAACTTTAAACTAAACTAAAGTAACTTCCAGTCACAGGATCTGTGTTATGTCTGTACCTTAAATGCTGTGCAGTCTCTAAGCTTTTTATCTACAGAGGGGCTAATATGCATGAAGTATTGTATCATTTTAAGTTGCTGGGAATCAGACTAATGTAACAGCATAGATTACTGATCTAAATTAATAGGGAAGAATATTGTGTAGATTGTACTTCTTTTACTTCATTGCCACCTGGATGCATTCCTGTGTGAGCTCGTCTAGGTGATCCTGCTCTGGCAGGGGGGTGGGACTAGATGATCTTTCTAGGTCCCTTCCAACCACATGATTCTGAGATTCCATGATTCCGAGATTCCATGATTCCGAGATTCCATGATTCCGAGATTCTTTCATAGTTAAGGTGACTGGAAGACTGGCCCCAAAATGCATTACTTGCTTTTGCTCTTAACTGTTAGTGTAACAACTTCACTGTTCTTTGTAATGATTGCATAGCTGAAGCTTTACAATCATTCTGTATTAAGAACAGGTCAGAAAAATATCTACCAGAGATAATTTAGAATAGTTTATCCTATCTGAAGGGAGGAGGGGCTGGACACAAGGGGATGAACTACATAAGTATCAAGGACCCTTCTAGAGCTATTTTTCAAGTGTTCTGCTATCCTTAGTGAAGTTCAACACTGTCTTAAGGAACAAGACTTTTCTTCTGCTTCAGAATTCATGCATAACTCTGACAAATGACTTAGGACCCGATTTCTGAGTAGTTAGGTGCCACAAATAGGAGATGGTTTCTTGCACTGATTGCCAAGAGGATCTTGGAAATCATACTAGGTGTTTTACTTCACATTAGTTGCCCAAATATCTTTGTGAAGCTGTTTTTTTTTCCCACAGATTGTCATCAGCTGTGAGCTCCCACTTTCCCAGATGTCTATCCAGCTGGGGCTTTGGTGTCTATTTAGCAGGAGAACTGTGGACTCACAGCTCCAACATAAGTTACTGAAGCCATCCTGGGATATCTGGACCAGTGTATAAGTCCAGCCACACAATAAAAACAACATGGAAAAGTGTTCATGTTACAAAATACAGGAGTATGCACAGAATGACAAAGGAAGAGTGAAATATTGAAGATCTGCTTGTTAAATAAGCAACATCTATCTCAGATGCTGAACAAGGCAGAGCTCCTAGAGAAAAAAAGAGCAAGTGACCCCACAATTAGAGGCTCTATCCTTATGCATGCTCTCCTAGGGATAGATGAAGCACTCACAGGCAACTCAAAGTCTGACATTCTCAACTTTAGATCTTTAGTTTGCTCTGCTGGCCAGAGTACAGGGAAAAGGTTACTCAAGAGCTGCTTATTTATACATACACTTAGACTTCCAAGTGGTTCAACCTTCATTGCTGCTTCTAGAAGCAAGTTTGATTTCAGAATTCAGATCAGTGTCAGTACCTCTGCATCACCCACCAGCAGAAGGGATTTACATCTATGTTGTTCAGCACATATTCTTGAGTAAGGCTATTCTCAATTTAGGTAACATGCAAGCAGTACATTGCTTTTTAATATGCATGTCACACTCTGACTCAGGTTCCTCAATTCTTAAACCATCTGTTCTCTTTAACAAGGATGTGTTCCAGTTTCTCTCGATGAACTCTCAAAGGTAACTTCAGATCTGGGTGATTCCACTGTCTGTTTGCTTGAATTGTAACACAGGCTTCAGTGTCTTTGTGATGTTATTCCAAACCTGCCTGGTTCTTTTACCTTTTCTGTCTGTCTTTAATGCTAAGTTGCCTTTGCAACAAGAATAAAACATCAGCAACCTTCTCCAGACCAAGCCTTTATCTCTAACAACCACTTACAACAGATAACCAGTTAATCCCAAGTCAGGGCATGAAAGGAAAGGATAGTCAGAAATGAAAGCCAAATATGATGAGATCAGAATTTCTCCATACCATTACATATCTGGAGATGCCTGTTCTATTTCTAGTCTGCCCATGTGGTGCTCCCTCCTCTGTTGAATTACACTTTTCAATCATCAGCAGCACTAAGTGAAGCTGAAGAGGGTCCTAACTTTGGAGGCCACATTGCTACTTAAAATGGGACTACTTCGAGGAAAAATGCCCAGGAAAAAGAAGATTAAAAGATATTTTCATATTCCAAGTGAATACCTTTTCAAAACCTCTGTAATACCTAAGGGTAAGAGTGGACTTTTCAGACCATATAGCTCTTTAGTGATAATCTTACAAAAATCCTGTTCTTTAAGACATGAGTACTGAGACCTTTCCTCTAGTCTCCCTTCCAGGACAGTGACAATGGAACCAGCAGCATTATCACCCTATTCTGCCTGAAAATGCCTCTGAGTTTTTCTCTACTAATATCAAAGCTGGATTGTTATTTCCTAGCACAACTTTATTGACTAACAACAGTCCATTTGCAAATTATAGATTAACCTCATTCATATTCACAGCACTTTTAAAAAGGAAAGCCTAGAAGAATTGCTATGCATTAGATCTATTTCCCAAACAGAAATACACACACTGAGTGAAATCAATGATGAGGGTTCAAAGCCAATGGAAAGCTTATCCATCCTCTGCTCCAGAACATCAACTTTACACTGACATAGTACCACTGATTTCCATGTACTTGTTCATGTTTTACACAAGTATCAAAGTTAGGGCTGGGCTGACCACACCAGTGAGATATATTCTCCATTATCCCTTTTTCCTCCACTCCAAGAAGGAAAATAGGGAACTAACAGAGAGAGACTTGTGGACTGGAAATGAGAACCCAAACTACTTTAGTGAAAATAACAACAATAAAATGAAATGCATATACATACAAAACCAATACCATCCCCAAACTCCCCTTGATGATAAATATATCACCATCACCACTGATTCTGTAGCAGAAGGACTCACCAGCAGATTGGAATCAGACTCAGGGGCTGGATCCTGGAACTGGGTTCAGGAACTCTTGGATTGAGATCAAAGGCAGAATAGACAGAGTCCTGCAACAGCAGAGCTAGGCTTCTGATCCTCACCAGGAGAATGACCATTCCACCACCCCAGAGGGCTCAGGTGCTCAACCTTCTGAGAAGTAGGAAATCTAAACCTCCCCTTTTTGTATTTGTTGTTAATTAGGTGCTAAATAGCTTAATCATGCACCTGCCTTGCTTGGGTCTTAGGCTCTATGTAAGAGATCCCAAGGCTCAAGTTTGGTGTGGGATTTTCAGGAACTGACCCTCAGTTTTACACTGAATGTAATGTATATGGCACAGAATACCTAACTCTGACTCAAACTAGGACAGTGAGCTACAGAAAAATCAGGTCCTTCTATCTTGTCATGTCAAAGCCCAGTTGTGGCCCTTGACTAAAGCTGTTACAAGTGTCTTGATTAGAGTTGAGAGTGTTATCTCACTCTAAATATGTCTTTTCACCATCTTCCAGAGCTGTCTCCTGCTACATAAGCATTCTGTTTTGCTGAGTAGAGGCTATTAGGTATTGTGGAAAGTTGTGGCATTTATAGTTTCATTCTCATTATAAACCACTGTTTACTTCCAAATTTTCCTTCTTCCTTCCCTCTCCTCTCCAGAATATTCATAGCAATGAGCTGAATGGTTGGTGTTTTTCTTGTGTGTATGGCATCAATCAGCACTTGCAAAGGATAGTGTATCCTTGGCTCTACTTGATTGAGATCTGCAGTTTTGCATTTACATAATTAATATACACATCCATATTTAATTTGTGCAGATGAAGACAAAGTCATGACTGCTTAAATACCACAGAGCTTGGCAAGCTTCCAGTGTTGGCAAAAAGCTGCATCCAGGTGGAATTGTGACTGCTTAGCCTGTGCTGTGACATGGACCAAGCCTCCCTGCTTTTCAGAAGGAAGAGGGAGGCAGAATGGTAAATCTACCCCCAAATGTTCTCATACACACTCTCATAATAGTCTAACTACTTGAACAAGCTTTTGTTTCACTTTCTTCCTCTCTTATTTCCACTTCCACTGAAATAGAAACAAAGACTGTTGTTTTGTGTTGTGCCAGTTGGCATTGGTATCATAAAGCCTTTTTTGGAGTCTGTCTATCTTCCACAGTAGAAGCTGCAGAATTAAAGTGAGAGCAACACTCATACTTCTCTGCTGCAGCAACAGAGACCAGGAGATGATGAGTCCTGGCTATGTAGGAACTTGTCTTACTCTGTGCTTGTCAGAAGATATGAACTCAATAGAAAGTATAATCTATATACAATATATAATATTGTACAGTGTTACAGGCACAAACTAGTACATGGGAAGTTCCACCTAAACATAAGGAAAAACCTCTTTGCTGTGAGTGTGACAAACACTCAACCAGGCTGCTCAGAGAGGTTGTGGAGTCTCCTCCTCTGGAGAGATTCCAAACCTGCCTGGAGATGACCCTAGGCAACCTGCTTTGGGTGACCCTGTTATAGCAGTGGGGTTGGACTAAATGATCACCAAAGGTCCCTTCCAATCCTTACCTTTCTGTGATTCAGTGATATGTAACAGTGAACACTATTTTTAAAAAAATCAATTTTCCCTGACTTTTACACCACAGTCCCTGCATATAGGTTTGGATGCTGTATCTCCACAAATTTCATGTCAGCTAATGGAGGTAATGATGGCTGACTTTCTATTTTCCAAAGGATAGGGAAAAATATGCAAAAAAACCCACCCTGAAGAACTCATTTTTCTGCAGAATTAATAAGCCAATTACGATGAGAAAGTTCTGTTAAATAATACAGTTGTTTCAGGGCTTAGAGTTATCATTGCTAAGCCTTGGGGCTGCAAGTCTTTTTCCAGGAGAAGTTCACCCCATATATGCATTTCCATCAACCCAAGTCAAGCAGCTCAAAGGGGTGGAGTTTGCCCACCAGAATGTATGTTCTTAGCAGAATAAAAATGTCCAAACTGGGACAATAGCTTTAGTTTATTGTTATTAATGGCAATGGTAACACTGAGTGGTCTAATATTCTTCCTTTAAGATAGGCTAACCATAACATTTTCATTTCAACTCTAATTATTCCCTTCTTTAAAGATTTAATTGTATTTTTTAATGGATGCACACAGGAACACAATTAGTAGTTCTAGCAATCTGGAGTGATTCAGAAACAGCATTATTTTCTCTCCTAAAGGCACAATGTGACCTGGCATCAGAACTGACTTTTTCATCTTCGAGGAAGAGCCTCTTTGAAGAGGTTTGGTGTGCTCTGCAGGGGAGATGACACCAGGGAGTAGGACAGGATCTCTGTCCTGCAATTTAGAACAGATGAACCATGTTAGGGCTCCCCTGGATAGTAAGAGAGAAGAGCCAGGAAGAAGCTGTTCCCTATTTTTTGGCAGTCTTAAAACCTCAAACATCTTTCTTTGGTTAGAGTACCAATGTTTTGCATGTAGTCCTCAATACTTATATTTCATTCACAATAACAAACAAAAACTGTTGTTGTCTGATAGTAAGTATATTTCTTAATCCAACAGGACATGTTGGAATTATTTCAGTATATAGATGATATAAAACTCAGAGGCAAATTATAGTTTCCTAATATTCCCTCAGATCAAGTGTCTGGACCTCTCCAGTTTTCTCAATACATTTCCTTCTGTTCAGCCTTCTTTTAATGGTGATTAACAAATGACACATGGGAAAGTAAAAGAGCTACATACTCAATAACACAGCAACATTCTCCTCAAAATCACCCAGAAGTGAACCAGTTTGAGATGAGGAACCAGGGCAGTTAGATCAGTTCACCCTCCCTGACGACTGGCAAGACAGATGAAGATTTTTTTTCCACTTGGCTGAAAGCCTGGACCATGGGATCTGATAGGCTCAGTAGGGTTTTATGTAGTTGACAGTTAGGTAAAAAGGCAGGGGAATCTTTTAGAGTTTGTTATAAAAAAACAAAACCACTGTCCCAGAAAAGTGTATACAAATAAACTGAACTAAACTGAACAGGAACAGCTCTGCTCTTTACTGCAAATAAAGTTCAGTAAAACTTTCAAGAATGTGACTAGCTGGACGATTCAGGGGAGCTTATTTCAAAACAGGGGGAGGGAGGAGTACATGAAGTGTTGAAGAGCAGAAAGAACCCTGCATTACCAGGGTGCCAAATCTTTCTTGACTGAAGTCAAGAGGAGTTAATCTAAAGAGACACAGGAAAAACAATAGCTTTGCAGGGTAACTGGAGTTTGATGGGGAGGGTTTAGTTACCTAGGATTTTTTTCTGCAGTTCCAGACTCAAAAGTAGTCAGAGATGTGTGTTTTTCACATTTTGATGATAATAACCCAGATCATTTCCTCCTAGCTAGCTCTATAGTCTGTTTTATGGGCACAGTAGGTCCTTTGTTCGTTATCTTCCCAGGGTGATAAAATGCCACCTGTTCTCCATAGCAAATTCTGGTGGAAGATGTTCTGTGCCTGTAAAAACAATATGTGCATTTCCTGCAGGAAAAATGCAATTCATGCTTAAGGAGTGTAGAATAGTGTCACCAGACTGGTCTCTGTAGCCTGTTGTGCCCTCTCCTTCCCTACTGCACCAGGATTCAGCTCTAACTGCCTGTTCTGCTCTGGTCCAGGCTGCTAAAGCATCTCTCTCATGAGGGCACCCCTTAACAGGATTAAGCAACTATATTAAATCCAAATTGAGTTGTGGACTCATTGTACTTGCATTTGATTCTATTACAGATTGTATTTGTTTAATTCCATTATTTACTGTCAGAAAATGAACAACCTCCTTTCAGCAGCAGGCATCAGGGGTATGGAGAAGAGGAAAAAGCAGCCTAAAAAACATTAGCCAAACTCCAGGCTCTACAGACAATAACATGCCTGTAAACAACCACTTATGTAAGAGACCAATAGATCAATTTAATGTATTTGTGTTTGAGGTACAGGTGAGAGGACAAAACTGATGATAGGAAGAAAACCAGGGCACTTGAAAAAATATATAGATAAATTCACACAGCCAAAGATTTTGATTATGTGTAATTTGGTGAAATCAATATCTACTTAGTATTTCTGGAAGGAGAAGGCAAAGACTAATGAAATTGACACAATACATTTTCTGTAATGTTATTGAGGTGTGACTTAGAAAGATGAATGATGGAAGTGTTTATAACTCATACCTAAGCCTATATGAATTCTTTCATCTGCTTTTACTGACTTACTTATTGCAGAAATCAATACATTGAACAAACAAACATTTTCAGTATTCTTTCTGGTTTAAAACCAGTGTGTATCAAAACCTTCCAAATGCTGTCATGTTGCAAAAAACAATACATATTTAACCTAGGAGCAACATACCAGATGTTCTTAAATAAGCAAAATTTACTACAAGGTAAACACCAAGAACAATACCAACTTGACCCAATATCAGCTGTAGTTTAAAACCAATCTTTGTTGGTTTTACAAGGAGGCTTGATCAAGTTCTAGCTTCAAATGGGTGATTTTGCCTAAAATGTTTTACTTGCAGCTACCAACAAGGAACAGATGCATCACAGCAAACCAACTACAGCATGGGCCAGGACCCTGCTCTTTGATAAGAAAATCCCTTGAAATCACAAATAAAAAGGATCTTTTCCTTCCAGTACTGGTCCTAGATGACTAATTTCTTTGTCTGAAGGAGAAATTTATGAGCTCGGATAAGATACTGTGAAGCTTATGCAGTTGTCATTTTAACAATAAAACATCCATGGAGTGGATGGGGAGAACAATGTGCAAAACATTAGCATGCTCACAACTTCATCTGTGCAGAGTATCCTCTTTTTGTTCATGCAGAATATGTGATTGAGGTAAAAGCTGGTGGAAAGCCATCCATCCACCCACACCATCTGAATTAATGCTATGGGGTTGAGTCCATGCCCTTTTTATTCACTTCTCAAAATTCCACCTAAGTGCATGGCTTGAAGAACATTATCAACAATCATGTCAAGAATCTTTACATTTCTGCACTGTGTGCCTTTCTAGAAGGATTCAGCTTTAAAGGTCACAGTAGATTTGGGAATCATCCCATCAGGAAAGAGCAATGAGACTGACCTGTGTATTGCTCCCACAGCAAGTGCAGCCTTTACAACCTAAACCACTCTCTCTGATAACCATCTATGAGTAAATCAATCACTGAGCCCTTTGTGGGAACATGTTGCTGCATAAAGGGATCTGCATATTTTTACTGCTGATAAGGAAATGCAGCTAGGAAATGCACAGACATCAACCATGTTTGAAGCAATTTCAAACAATAAGCACATGAACAAAAATCAAACTCTTCTCCTAGACAGTTCACAAAGAGTGAAATTCATCCCTTGACAAGGGGGTTGGAACACAGACATTTCACGTCCCTAAGCTTTCAGAAACCTTCAAAACAGAGCTTTAAAGGCAGTTTAGCATTGCACAGGCTTTGGGCTGGCCTCCTTCTCAGCACTGAATTGAATCCATTGTGAATTATGTGTGAGAGGACTTTGATTTTTCACCTAAGAAGAGAAAAGGACTAAATGAGTAGAATGCATGATTCATTTCAACTAGCTATCCTACTTGCAATCAGCACTTATTGTCTCTGGTGCTTGTAAAGGACAAATCAGTGTTGTCCTGGTGTCTTGGAAGGAGCTAGAGACATTTGTACATAAAAACTGAAAAACAGGAAGAAGAGATTGGGGGAGGGAGTGCTCAGGGAGATGTTTTTTTTCCCAAAGCAATGAAGAGAAGAAGGTCTATTACTGAAAGACCAGGTAGCAAACTGATACCTGTGCATGCTTTGACAGAGGTACAGAGGCACAGCTATGAAGAAAGCATCCCAAACTTCCATGGTAGTGGTATAATACACTATAAAATAACTGAAGGTTATTTTGCTGTACTGAAACTTGAGCAATATTAATATTATATACTATTCTGGGCAGTGGTAATATTGCTTAGAGCTTTGAAATTGAAAAGATGTTATTAAAGAAATTCTTAAATACCCTAGAGTTTTGGACTTTGAGTTACGAGGAGGGATTAGGTTGTGCTGGCCTCTGTGGCCTGAGGAAGAAATGAGGTAAAATGGGAGAATGTCAGAGAGGTAAACGAAATCCTGAGACAAAGAGATTGAAGGCAGTAAGCTGTTTAAGATAGCAACTAATTTGGAAACAAGATGCCGTGTACTAAAATTGGGATGGGATGGGTGGATGCACAGGCAATTCAGACAAAATTACTTTACAGAGAAGAGTCTGCAATTTGGCATGGATGGGAGCAGTCAGCTACTGAAGTGTGAGCATTGGGGAGGGGGCAGAGTGCAAACCTGCTGTGAAGAGGAACACGATGTATTTTTGGGCAAGGATAAAAGTCAAGGTTGCAGGCACTAATTGGATTTTTGAGGATATGCTGATATTAGCTACTTGTAGATTGGTTGGTATTTTCTGGGTTTGCAAGAACAGACTTGAATAAACTGATATTTGCTCCTAGCAGTTAATGTTGTGGAGTCCTTCAGTCATTTGCAGCGTCAGCCAGAGCTCATGAAGGTTGGTGAGACTCCTTCCTCAACTACAACAAGCTTTGGATCAGGCTTCTCTGGTAGAAACTATTAGAGCTTTGCAGTTTCCCCAGCTTTGTAGATAGTCTTGCTTTTTGATTACCAGTAAGCCTTTTAAGTGAATTACAGCTGTGGAAGAATACTGCTTCTTTAAGCCTTTCCTCCTCCCAGTGCTGAATGCCCTTGGGGCCTCCCTCCCTTGCTCAGGAGTCTCTGAGGGTCTGAACTCATTCTGTTCATGCTTGTGCTGCTGCCATCAAGATTTCTAGGCACTGGCATAAAGTTTAACCTTCAGATCTTAAAGAGCCACAGACTAGATTTCTATGACATCTGAAATCAATATAAGCAACAGGGCTATGTACAGCAAAGCGCTGAACAGCAGGTAATTTTAAACATAAACCTTCTGAGGGCCTGCCAGCACTAATGATCAGTGCTCTGATACTGCATGTACTCTTGCTCTAGTTGTCAAATTGCCACATACAGCCTGTAAGGCAGAGAAACAGTCCCCAGAACTCTGACTTGTGCTTCATAAGCTGATGGAACAGTTTCATTAACTTACCTATGAGAGCGAATGATGGTAAACATGAGCAAGTCTAGTCCATGACATGCAGAAAAGCACTGCAGTAAACACACAGCTAAGCCAACGTGTCAAAAGATGATGCCTTCATTTTATTGTGCAGATTACAAATACAGTGGGAAATAATACATTGACTGCAGCCTTCAAATTTAATGTGAGCAGTGTCCACGCAGTCTTTCTGTAAAGGCATCTGGGAGTATGCGTGCTTGAATTGTTTTGTCCTCTGAGGAAGCAAAGCAGCTATAGACTCAGATAAATCAGCTACTTTGACTAGGTTTATGCTCAGTTCTCTGGTCAAACATTTTCCTTAAAGAAAAAATGGACAAAAAGCATGGTGTACTATCATAATATACTCAAGACCTGCAGGAACTTATTTTTTCCTATATGCCTATTACTATAGTGCAGAGTAGGGATGAAGCTGCTGGAATGCAGAATCTTGGGCATTTCCATTCCTTAAATGTTTCGACTTTTTAAAGTAGTCTTGTCTCTGCATCAGTGTATTTGGTTTGAAGGTCAGAATATCCTCCTAATTAAGCTAAACCTGCCACTGCTAAATTATAGTCTCTGTTAATCTCACTTTATTTTGGTCTGGAAAGAAAAAATATTTTTTTACTCATTTTGAGTGGCATTTGTCAGTCTATTGATTAAATGAGGATTATTTCCGTAATCTGGTGTTACCTAGTGTGAATCCAGATGTAATTGCTATCCTGTGAAAAGTATTATTAAAAAATTGAAATATAGAAACTTGCTGTTCTAATTCATATGAAAAAAAGTAATATTCAAAGTATTACAGTCTAGCCCAGAGGAACTTAATTAAGAGACATCTCTTATAAGACTATTTTTAACCTTGTAACAGCTTATGTTTTAGGTCAGAGTTATGTATTTGACAGATTGATTGAGAAGTTGACTGAAGTAGAGATATGCAAAGCTTACAATTCTCTATTCTGCTATGAAGGACACTAATCAACCACATTTTATTAACAAAAAACACACCATAGCAGAATGGTCTATCCTTTTGTTCCTGAGTCTCTTTGCTTTGTCTTGAGAAATGGAAACATGAGTTCAGTGGTTCTGCTCCACCCTCCTGTTGTACTTCATCACCACAGTGTGGAAAGACCCAAACCAGAAGGAGCTGTGTGCATCTTCACCCACCCAATATATAGGGCCAGAAATTCTTGCAGTGATGGATTTTTCCTCACAGAAATCAATAGAAGTGCACTTTATCATAATCTTAAGATCAATATTAAGTAACTAGGCCAAGCTTTTGGAAAAAGAAAATCCCTGACTATAAATTTTCCCTAAATCTAAGCTTTGAACTCAGCTGAATCCATAGTATGCCCCAATACATTTTATGGCCATTTGAACCATTGCTTTTACATTTAACACTGTATACTGTTCTAGGAAAGGTAATAAATGTCTCTGCAGCACTGAAGAAAGCCAACAGGGGACACTGGTTGTTTGGAGTACATTCTTCAGAGTATTTCCCTTTATGCTGCTGGAGGAACTAAATTAACTGGGAAAACTCTAAGAACCAGTTATCCATCATAGCTCTTTGTGCCTCGAGATCATTGCACACAATTGTTTTACAAAGTGAAATGCCAAAAGAACACGTTCCCAGGGACAACACCACACTGAAAACCATCAGATAGGTGATACTTTATCAGTGATCCTACAGCAGCTCTGCTTGGATAATAAAATGTAGGAGTGCAGAAAAGTCAATGACGACAGCTATGAAGGGCTAGGAAGAAATCAAAATTCTTATCATACTATCTAAAGAAGCATCAGTGCCCATCTTTGCTGCATCCAGCCTTCAGTCACGGATCAAAAAAGTACTTTGGAGCCAAAGAATGCATCACGAAACCATGTCAAGTCTACGTACTTTGCAGCTGAGCCTCCAGCAAGTAGAGGGATGCAGCTTTGGGAATACTTTCCCAAAGACACTGCAACAAAACTGTAAGCCCTGCTACACAGGTTGTGAGAGAATCCTGAGCTACGGTCAGACAGTGGACAGGAACAGGATAGCAAATTCAACTTCTATTCTCTGCTCTTAGTGTTTTATTTGGCTTCTTTTGTAGAATTGTGCTCCTGGAAATGTGAGTATCTCAGTGTCAGAGGCACCCGGCCCTCTCACACTGGTTAGGATATTCCAGATGGACAGGTCTGCAATGTTGTGCAGAAGTGACCTCCAAGGTGGATTTGAGAACACACCTACAGTTTACCTGGAGGAAAAGCCCCATATCTATGCTGTAGGAAGCTGCCATTTCTTTAGAAGGTATCCTTTGCATGAATTAGCCTCCATTTCCTTTGCTATGCCTCCCTTTCAGCCTATTCTACACCTGGAAGGTTTTTACATAACAGTGACAGACTACAGAAACAAATTCACTCAGAATGGAGAAGTGCACTTGAGAACTGCTAAAAGATTTGGTCCAATCTTTGGTACCAAATGGAAGCTTTATAATTCTGTGATGACACAGATGCTGTTTACACAATTTACAGGGGTTTAAATCAACTATGGGTGGATAAGGATGAGAGCTTATATCCCACGTGCTGCTCATTTACACAATTGTAGTATGTCCAGAAGTCCAAATATTGATCATCCAGAAGTCCATTAAAGAATACAGAGAGAATAAGAAAAATTATGCAATCTCTACTTCAAATGTATGTACAGTACATAAAATAGCTGCTTTATATTAAATTAGAAAAGGTTCATATAAGGGCAAAGAAAATGATGGGGAGCACAGACAACCTTTCATCTGAAAAAGGTTGTGCTAAGAACGTTCACCTTAGAAAGGAAACCAGTGAAGGAGAATATGATAAAGATATATTACATCCTGCCTAGTGTAACACTGGTGGCTGAAAATATTCAAGTAAATTGAAAAGCAGCAATTTCCAGTCTGATCAAATAAGCCCCTTTTCACAGAGGAGGTAATTAAACCATGGAACTCTCTGCTGCAAGGCACCAGGGAGGTCAGGCACTCAGTGGGATTGCAGAAGGGCAGGACTTCTGTCTGGTGAAGCTCTCCAGACTGGCAATAGCTAGTGTTCATGGGTTTAAGTTATTAACATCTGAACTGAAAAGATCAGATTAGGAACAGCTTCTCAGGGTTAGCAGTGGGAGATGCTACCCTGTGATTTCTGAGGCTTGTTTCTGTAATATCTTCATCTGGAAGCTGAAGATGGGTTGCTGAGGTAGCTTGGGCACCTGACTAATGAGAAGAATGCTGATGTGCCCTTGGGGCTCATGCCATCTAGCCACGTTGGTGAGCCTGCACACACCAGGGGATGTCACAGCAAAACTGTGACAGTGTCTGTGCCTGACATAATGTGGTTTAGAAGCATTCAATTGTTGTCTTCCTGTCTGCATTCCCTGGCAGACAAGTTATTTATTAATTGCTAACACCAGGTGTGAATTTTGATGCTAATAGCTATGCAGCTTTGTCAGTGCAGAAGTGTTCAGCAATACATTACAGCTACTGTGACCCTTAGGTAAGAAACAGTTGCACAGATCTATCCATTTCCCTCCACTTAGGAGGAAGGCTATGCTTGAGAGAAATGATCCCTACACTTGAGATCCCTTCAAAGTCTTGTTCTGTGGAACATGATGAACCCTACTCGCAAGTATCAACATTTCTTCTCTTTCAGGTTAGTATGACACAGCGTATGCAGGCAGATCAGATCTAACCTGAACAAACATCCCTTAATCCAATGTACTGGAGAGGTGAGGAGCTACAGCACCAACTACTTTGAGCTTCTGATCTGCTCCTGTTGCAAAGAGTGAGTTGCTCAAGGAGATGCACTCGTCAGTCGTCTTTGCTCATACTGCCAGCTTCAGCTGCTTTTGCAGAAGGCATTTTTGGGGCCTACAAGTGCAATAAAGCATTGTTTCTCGGGGGACTCAGCTTGCTCTGCTTAAGCAAAAAGCCAGGGACAGCATACTGTCAGGCAAGGAGAACTGACACCTGCATGAAGCCCAGGTTAGAGCTAAAAATAAAGATCACTCATAGAATCAAAGTGGAGAACCACAGACACGGAGGCAAAAGCTCCCTTGTAACTGGGACTGGTGTCTGCTGACACGGGGAAACCTTCCCAGGCTGGTTAAACACAGGGATAAAGCCTGTAGCTAAGCTCTTCCAGGGGAAGACTGGATGTAGACTCCTACCATTCCCAAGCAACAGAAGAGTAAACAATAGGAAGATGAATCTATCTCCCTAGGCTAAAGTTAGCATTTGGGTGTACTCCATCTGGTCCCATTAAATTCTCATTAAAAATCAATTTATTGGGACCAAAATTTCATTATCTCTTCTTCAATAATCTAAAGCCAATGCTTTCTGCACTTCCTCAGTTTCTTCAGTCCAAGTTTGCACATTTCTTCAAAATCCATTTATGTTCAATAGTCACAAAATTTTACAGGCTGCCTAAGTACCCAGGTTTTTGTTTATCCTCTGGAAACACAAGAAATTCCCATACTGAATCTTAATGGAAAAATGGAAACATCAAATAGTTGTAACATACACGAAGCCAAGGCTGTGAGAAGCCATGACTGGAAGGATGGTGGCACAGCTGAAGACTTAAGCAG
Source organism: Bucco capensis (assembly GCA_013396975.1). Taxonomy (NCBI): domain Eukaryota; kingdom Metazoa; phylum Chordata; class Aves; order Piciformes; family Bucconidae; genus Bucco; species Bucco capensis. Next base: position 429,602 of record VWZO01017849.1, read on the forward strand.
TTTAATGGAAATATCAAATAGTTGTAACATACACGAAGCCAAGGCTGTGAGAAGCCATGACTGGAAGGATGGTGGCACAGCTGAAGACTTAAGCAGTTTAAAGTTCCTCTTTGTAGCCTTGTGGGTGGGTCTGGTGCATGGTACTGTGTGACCTAAGGTGTATACAGCCTCTTTTTCTTTCTCCTCTGGGATTTTCAAGACCCTAAGGTGGATATTTTTTGCTATTACCTGCCTGCAAACTTGCCTGTATTCTGTCTTTTTCTCTTATCCTTCAACAGAACTCCTTCTCTCTTTTTTTTTGCCAACAGCCTCTGGAGGAGGCACTAATCAGATTTCACTGCAGAATTCTGCAATAACTTGTTTGCTTTCTTTGTACAAGAAGAAATGGGAAAATGATGAAAATTATTAGCCGGAGGCACAATCTCTTTCTGCCTCCATTGTATGGGGGAAAGAAAATTGTATAAGAGCAGATCTGTTATTGCCTAATCCTGCACAGTGCTCCACTGAGGGCTCCAGCCCACTCATGGAGGCTTGTGCCAGAGGCAGAAGGTCAAGCATCAGGGCAGACTTGTCTGCCACTTAGGAGCACTGAAAAGCCAGCACTGGAGCACTGGCATCATTCTGGATTTACCATAAATGCCCATACTGCACCTGAGCCAAGTATATGGACTGGCACTGACTGCTGGGGAAGCACTGGTGTGCAGCACAGGTTGTGTCCTCCCCACTGCCCCAGGGGCTCACCTGGCTCTGAACCTGGGGACCTTCTGCAGTATAATTTGCTCTCTAAAGTAATAATGGCCGTTTTATACACATTTCCTTGACCCATCACCCATGAACTGTGGACTTGTCTAGAGAAATGTCAGTTTAACAACCTTAAAGCTCTTCTAATTTACCCTAAAAAGCTGATATAGAGAGTGACATAAAAAATTAACTTTTCCTCCCCCTTTTTGATTCCCATCCCAGTACAGTTACTGCAAAGAGATCTACAGAGTGAAGACTCAAAATGCAGCTGCATCCTGCATCTTCAGTGCCTGTAGCTCTGTCCTCAATTTCCAGTATTAACTCAAATAAATTATGCATTTCTACATGCTTAGCCAGGAAAAGTCTGCACAGTGACAGTGCAGAGTCACTCAGAACAGAAAAAAATATCTGAACCTGTAGTGCTATGGCTGACAACTATTTTTGCCTTTTGGCTGATGCATTGCCACTTGGGATAATTTACTAAGAAACTAACTAGTGAAATTACTGGCGTGCCAGATAAAGAAGGGAAAAATAAAAGATAATAACAGAAGGAAGAAAAGGAAAATTCCCATCAACATTACACTACAGAACAATTAAAATGCCTCCCAAATACAAACTGCTCAAAAAAACATTTCGATGGACCCTCAGCATCTAATTTGGCTTCGATTGATAGCAGCAAATTATTGGAGTTTATTGGGAGGACATAGACACACCTGAACCACAGCTTCCCTGTTGGTATCACCCTGGGTCTGTACTGGTTTTGATCTCCCAGGTTCCTGGCAGTGTTCTCCAAGGGGCAGACAAGCTGTCCAAGTCATGTGGATGTATACAACATACAAACCCCATTGGGCAAGTAGTTTGCCATGATTTGAACATAACAAGCTAAGCATTCTGTAGGGATGAAAGGTTTTATATGGTCATGTCGTCCTTCTAGCTCCTTTTCCAGACAGGAAAAAGGTATCTTTCATTTCACCTGCTCTCTCTCTGCACTATGTCAGTCCATCCCAAGCAGAAATAAGATGTGCTGAGGATATATCCATAGAGTAAACCACATTTTTCCTTTTAAAATTGCCAAAATAAGGCTGGGAAATTCTCTTTCTGTTCATGGACTTTTTGTAAGCTGGCAAAGAGGCTAAAGTAACTGCATGCATTATTTATTAAAAATTATTCACTTTATGCAGCACATACTGATTGTTTAGAAAATCCATTCTTTCTGTCCTAGAAATGTCACTGGCTGTAACTTATTACCTCATCATTGACAAATTCTGTTGATTGCTTGACTAGTTGCCTTAACTAACCCAGGATTACAGTTTGCAAGTATAATAATAGCCACTTCTCTAGCACTTTGCACATTAGGATCTCAAAACATGATTTCCAAATGCTAATTAATTCCCAGAGCACCTGGGAGGTGAAGAATTCCTATCCTTACAGCAGATTTGTAGCTCTTGAATCTCTCTGGGAGGTGGAAAGTCATTCTGCTGACTCACAGGAGCTGTGAGGTCAGGTAGGTCTCATTAGCTCCAACCAGCCAAGATAAGAAATTGAACATTAAAAAGAAAGGGGGGAGGGGGAAACCAAGTGAGGGAAGGGTAAAAGAACTGTGGGCAGTAATATTTTTAGTTGTTTTAGGCTTGAGCAAAAGTTGATAACCTGCTTGGTTTCAGAGTCTTGTTCTTAGAGTAGTTTTTGAGGTAGCTGAATAAGTGATAGAGAGTTAAAAGGGAATGAATATTTCCAGTTAAACTCAATGGTCAGGCTGAAGGTATCAAGACTTTCTCTACTCATTTTGCAGGATGTATTTCCTGACTTGCCTACACTAGCAGTCCAGAAATGGTAGAAGATGAGTTCACTGTGTATCTGTAGCTGATCAGTGGGGCTACAAAATGCTGGAGTAGCTGTGTGTGCTGTACCCAGTGTGCAGTGAGCAGTTCTCTGGGACATCTGCATGTATGGTAGCCTGGCAGTTTCTTGCTCAAAGATGAAGCTATTTGACAGCTGATAGAGGCAGCTGTCTGTCACCTCAACTATTGAACAAGAACAGCCTGACAAACAAGCTAGATAGCTATGGATTTCCTTTGTCTAGGATAACTTCTAGGTAGCAGAATGGTTATAGTGAGTTTTGGATGATCTTTGGCTGGTATGAGGAGTAGTGGGAGGAGAGGTTTTGATGTACATCTTCTTTTCTTATGCTCTTTCACATTCTTTTCTATTGGGAAACTGAGGTACTCAAGATAAGATGAACTTGTTCACTGTCTGCAGTTAATGGCTATAAGCTAGAGTGCCTGTATGCTAATGTTGTTCTGGAATTATCAACAAAAAACTCACGAAAGCCATGAGCACTCTGGTTCAAGGGAAATGATAATCTACTCACAGAGGCATTTAGACAGAGTGTAACAAACAAAAACATATTGCTGCAGGTTATACTGCAGGGCTCTGTGACATTGATGTGAGTCCTTGATTAAATAAGTGCAGTAGAGTATAGAGAACCGCTGCTTAAATTTTTGGTAAAATATTTTTGCTAGCCTTCACTGATCTCTTTAAAAAAAAACATTTGACTGGGTCCATATGACCTAACTCTACTCTTCCTTGCACTAGCAGACAAAGGAATTGCTTTCTGGAGGTTAATGGCTTTAGACATTTATGTAAATGAGGGGAAAAGCTGATCTTAAATGTGTAGGAAGAAAAAAAGTAGTGACAGGATTTGCTGTAGACCTCTCCACAGAAGCAGCCTGTGGAGGCTGGCAAGGAGGGATTCTGCAGTTAAAGGAACCTTTAGCAGTGTCATTCATTCTGCACTTCTCCCATTTCAGTGCTGGTGAGCACAGAGGAAGAAGGAGGTGCAGGAATAGCTGTGGATGGGACTGGGCCAAGGGCTGTCTCAGATCCCACAAGGGTGTCTTGGTATTGTCCCTTCCTGTCCCCAGAACTTTAGCAAGGAAGAAGGGCATCAAGTTGCTGGCTAGTAATGCCCCTGTGGATGCAGCCCAGGATCTGATTTGCCTTTGTTGCGGCAGTGGTGCACTGCTGGCTCATATTCACCTTGTTGTTCACCAGGACCCAGATATCCCTTTCAGCAAGGTCGACCAGCCCTTCCTCCACTACTGGTGGGTTGACACATGTGTTGTTATGGGTACTTGACCTTGTGATCTGGGGTCCAACAACCCAGAAAAGAGAGAGGCAAAAAAGGTATTGAGACTTCTGCCTGGTCAGCAATATAACTGGTTTCCCTGCCCTTCTTATCTTCCTTGTGCTTCTCCTTGCTGCTTATGTATCTTGTCATCCTTGGCCTATTTCAATTCCAGCTGAGCCTTAGTCTTCCTGTCTGGGAAATTGCAATTTTTAAAGCAGTTCCATTAAAAATGTGTGTAGCTGTATCAATGGTATTTTGTCACCTTTGTGTTTTCCATTTCCAGATATTCTGTAGAATATGCTTGTTTTGCCTTTGCAATCACCTTGGCTTTTGCCTGTTTGCAGTGAAGTGCTATGTGCTTAGACACTGTCACAGAGAGCAGTCGGTGGTACTCCATCAATGTTCCTATTGTATTAAGTGTACTAGTAAAGCAAAGCTATCACTAAGATCTGCAATACCAGCAAGAGCTTCTCTTTTCATCATCCAATTTCTTTAACACTTCATACTGACAGCTCGTAATGACCTGAAGTGCTCATAAAAGGCACTTTTCCCTTAACCTGGTTAGAAAGGTTTTTATCAATCATTGCAAACATTGACTCTTACTCAGATGGTGGTTAGCGATAGCTTCCTGTGCAATGTAAGAGCATGGGGTTTTTCTTAACCAGGTCTCTGCTTGCTTACTCACAAGCTTCTTACCTTGCTCTCATGTCCTGGGTTGGTGGTGTGTGGCCACAGGCAAAGTGTGCAGAGTACTGTGGGAAGTCTCCTGGCTATCCCATTTTCTTTGTACTTCTTGGCTCATTGATTAGCAGAATTATATTAGCAGCAAACCTGACTGGCATTATCTCCCTGCACCTGTAGGAGAGGAGGAGAAAATTACTACTGAATATGCTTGCAGAATAAGAAGGGGAAACATTTGTCCTCCTGAGGGGCCACATAGGGCCCAGTCACAAAAATCAGAGAAAACTGAAGTATTGATGGATTTCCTCTCACCCATAGCATTTTCTGTAGTGCCATGGAAGACTCCAGGTGGCACAGTTGTCACCTGTCTATGATCAGTTGTAAGAAGTCCTCTTTTTATATATTATCAGCCTCTGCTTAGTGAAGAGGCAGGCATTGTGAGAGCAGTTTTTGACTAATTTGTTAGCCAGTCCTATGTATTTGTCAAGGGTTAGGGCTGGGCCAGCCACTAATCCAGTGACAGATAGTCTCTATTATCCCCTTTTCCCCAGCTCCAGAGAGGAAAAGCAGAAATTAACAGAGAGAGAGAGACACTTGTGGATTGAAAATGAAACTTAAACTACTTCAATGAAAATAATAACAAGAAAATGAAGTGTGTGTATATATGTATATACACACACACACACACAAAACCAATACCACACCCAGAGCCCCCTTGATGGCAACTACCTCACCACTGATGCTGTAGCAGAAGGACTCACTGGCAGATAAGACTCAGACTCAGGGGCTGGATCCTGGAACTCAGGACCTCTTGGATTGAGATGGAAAGCAGAACAGAGTCCTGTAGCAACAGAGTTGGGCTTCTGATCCTCACAGAAATCAGGTGCTCAACCTTCAGGAAGGGTAGAGACCTAAACCTCTCCTTTATGTACAGGCTGTTAATTAGGTGCTAAATAGCTTAATTATGTACTTGTTTTGCTTGGGTCTTAGGCTTTTTCTAGAAGATCCCAAGGCCCAAGCTCAGTCAAAGTTTCAAGGACTGAATATGATCTATATGGCATTGTTTTGACTCCAACTAGGACAGCACTTAATTAATGTATAGTTCTCTATTCTACTTACAGGCAAAATTCATGAAGAACAGAAACAGGTGGACTTCCTGATTTTGCTGAAATTGAAGACAGACTTAATTCTTCATGCTGGTGATGCAATCCCAGACTGATCTGCTGCCAGAGGTTCTGCTGAATTATTCAGGGTGTAAAAAAGCATTTGGATCAAGTGTGCCAACTCAATGGCAAACAGTCTGTCTAGGAGAGGTGGCACTTCATTCATTCCATGGGTGAATCAGGAGCCTCCCCTGCACCCTGCTTTACCAACAGTATTGTTGAAAGCATTTTATAAGTACATGGAGAAACCTGAGCTGGAAAGTCAAGGAGCCAGTCAGGGTGTTTGTGCCAGGAAAAGGCTGTCTGCCTGTGACCTAGAGGATCATCTGCCAGCATCAGATGGAGCTTGGCAAATCAATCCCATGAACAAGAGGCCCCCCAGGGCTGGCTCCCCTTCCTGTTAGCAGCTGCAAACAGTAACTGCAACAACACACTCTCATGCCTTGCATGGTGTTACCAGAGAGTCATTTAGCATCCTAACAACAGCTTTGATCTCATTCATGCAGCACAGCAAAGCTTTCCACAGGAATCGCTGGCAGGATGCTTTGGAGTCTGTGAACCGAACATTAAGTAGCTACAGGCACCCCTTAGGTCCTAGAGGGGTAAAAAAATGTATCTTCACATTGCTGTTTCCTCTTAGAATTGCACACTATGGGCAACATCACCTCAAAGAACGCGTTTGTGTTTTCTTTAGTCTTGAACTCACTAATCAACCAGGCTCTTCTCTGTGACCTGTGCGTTAAGATTTTAGAACAGAAGGGCCAAGACTCTGAAGTTACATTACTCTAGAGCCAGAACAAATCCCAAGAAAGTCAATGTTTCCTACAGTGTCTATCAAAGGGCGAAAGTGTCCTAAAGCACAAATATGGTACAAAAAAATCTGATATGTTCAAGCTTTAATCAAATGGTTTCAACATGTGAAATGATATGTTATATTCAATTATTCTCTTGGTACTACCCCCACGAGGCTACTCCAAGGGCTACTCACTCGTGACCCCTATGTGCTTTTTTGAGACAATGAAAAGGAAGAAAGTATCAAACAACTGGGATAGGAAAATTGAGATTTGAATATGGGGAAAGGGCAAAATCAGTGGACCTGGGAATACTTTTAGGCATACTGCTGCCATTAAAATACAAAAGAAAGCATATGGTGAACTGTGACATAATATTCTTTATAATCGGGTAATTTAGTGAGATTTAGTGGGTTGCTTTATGACTGAAGCATGGAATAGAGCAATAATTATTAATCTGTCACTTCCATTGACACTGACTACATAGGACAATTTCTGCTTGATCTACTCTAAAAATCCAGACTGGTCACATTCTCACTTAAACTGTGCTAATTTATGTTGTCAGAAGCTCAGATTAATTGGTCCTAGGGAAGCCATGCCTGCTTCCCTCTGACAGTGTCTCTTCAACTTACAGCTATGAGACAGGTATGGGAACTGCAGTGATGTCTCAGCTCTGCCCTGGGAATCTGCAAAGCAAAGGAAACACTGGATGACTAAACAAGTGTAAGAGCCCCCTCACCAAGCTGACCCAGATCCATCCTAATGCTTGAAGGGCCTTGACTTTTGTGAGAACAACATCTCCAACATTATATTGGTTGTTGGAGGTAACTTTGAACATCTTGCACACACTTCTAGTTATGTCCTGTGAAGAATGGTCATCTAAGTCGTGTGCTAAAACACCTTTGTTCTTTGCCTCTGCCACTTCCCACGTTTTCCTAGAATCCTTTCTGCAAATATTGCTGATTCCCACCACAATTTCATCATAGAATCATAGAATGTTAAGGGTTGGAAGGGACCTAGAAAGATCATCTAGTCCAACCCCCCTGCCAGAGCAGGATCACCTAGATGAGGTCACACAGGAATGTGTCCAGGCAGCTCTTGAATGTCTCCAGAGAAGGAGACTCCACAGCCCTCCTGGGCAGCCTGTTCCAGTGCTCTGGCACCCTCACTGTAAAGAAGTTTGACCTTACCTACAAAAAAACCCAAGCTGCCTTGGGTTTGTTTTGTTTTGGTTGTGGGGTTTTTTTCCTATCTCTTCTTTCCTATTTTTTTCTCCCACTCTTTCTTGCAGCACATTGTATTCTGCATGGCTTTAAAGCCCTTGTATATTACTTGCTTCTGTTTGCTAACTGCTGGGTCATGAATGAGCTAACAGCTGAGTAATTCACCTTTTTTTATGGGGGTGGAGCATAGGACTGAACTTGAGAACTGACATTGCCATCAAGGTGGCTTCTGAGGTATCAGAGAGTTAACTGTTTGACTTGCTGCACTGGAGCTATTGCACATAGCTTTACTTATGGAGGATTACTGATACAGCACCAAACATTGGTTCCTGTCTCAGATTTTTCTCTTTCAGACAGCAGCATTCTGACTGCCAAAACACAATGAGCATTAATAGTGCTGTGAAGGATTTTATCCTACAGTTTAAACAAAAATTATGGTTGATATCAAGGGAAAAATGTTTTCTTAAACTCCCCGAGTCCTGCCCCTGCACAAACACAGATACAAGTTGTACAGCTTGAAACAAGGCTGGAATAATTCATCCAGCCACCTTGTCTTCAGGACATGAAACCTATCTGCTTTTCTGGAGGCAGGCAGAAATATTTCTTGCCTGCTACTCTCCCAGCTACACATAGAAACATGTTTTTCTGTCAAAAAAAAACTGAGGAGCAAACTGTAGGTACTGAGAGGAGAAGCAGCAGGGATTAGTGGCTGGGCTGCCAAACCTGGCTTCTTATTCCATTATTGATTATGTATGCCTTCAGTAAGTCTCTCCTGCTCTCTATGTCTGTCTCCACACCACTGTCCTATTGTTCCATCTCTGGTGTACCAGATCCTTGGTTTTGTCTGTGTCTGGGCTATAAATCCCTGTGTAGTGTGCAAATAACAAGGAATCATCAGATAATCTCTTATGAAACTAACAGTGCTTCACAAGGTTGCACAGATTATAGTTCTTGGCAATTTTGAGGTTTTGCTCTTCGAAGTATCACCAGCTAATGGTCCCTCCTGCACACACACTGATGATCACACAGTCTGCTGCTGTTCATACCTGCAGAGTGGTAATTCAGTGACATTAAAACTGTGATGTCTAAAAGGGATTAACATTTCCTAATTCATTACAGTTCCTCTTCCTTCAAGAAGAGATGTGCAGTAGAGACATGGGACACAGGATCATTTTGTCAGGCCAGTGGCATTTTTCCTTTTGAGAAAGGATTTGCCTTCAGCAGTCCTCTCCTGTTATCTACTCAATAACAGACTGAAATAGGTTTAATAGAATTGACTTAGCATTGTGGGAGGATACTTTGCCAAGTAGTGGAAACTGGCTGGTGCTAGCTGAAAAGGTCACTGCTGTGTAAGAGTGCCCCTTCACACGGCATCTGCAAAAACCTCTTCTCGTCCAGTGTAATGGATTTTAAAGCCTGAGAGTTTGCCCAATTTATTTATCATATGACTCACTGCTGGAATTGAATTTTTTGAGTTCAAATGTGAGGGGCAAAACTCGATCAGCCCAATCTGCTTTTGTTTGCAGCCTCTGCCTGCCTTACTGAGCTCAATTAATGCTTTCCACAGGAACTGGTGGAAACCCTAGGAGGCAATTGTGAAAAATAAAGGCACGAATGGGCATTTTGCCTACTGCCTCCCTTGTAAGAGACAACAATGTGAATAGAAGCCAATTTATTCAGCAACAAGGATGGGCCTGTTCCTATCTCATAGAGGTTATTCTTTTGTGCGACTTTCTGGATTCACTAGATTTATTCCTGGATTACATCCTTTTTGCTGCAGTCAAAATTATACCCAATGTATAATGAAATGTATACTGTATGAAAACATACAGTAAGTTAGAAAAAAGAAAAAAAAAAACCAACCCACCAGAAAAGCCCAACTACATGGAGACCAGAATACAAAGAAATGATAAAACTGTTGCTTGCATAATAGTGTAAATTATGTAATAATAATGAAGTCTAGGCCAGTGCATAGAATTGCATAGTTCTTGCAAGAGATATCATCTGATTTATAGGAATCAAGTGAGGCTTGAAAAGAAATCTTTAACACTAGACAGAATCATTTAATTGTCACATGGAGCAGCAAATATAAAAAGGGAAGATTTTTATCTTAACTGAATTGTAATAAGCTCTAATACATGTAGAATGCAGTGCCCTGAGTTTTTCTGTGATGGAATAAATGCTTTTTTTGTATATTTGTCTCTTTGTGGTCAGGCTGTTGGCCTACAGGGTGCTGAGCACATCTGCACTACTTGTAGTTCTGCACGTGAACATTAGAGCTGAGAGTGTTTCTGAATGCTCCTGAGGTGGAGCAGATGAGCTGGGTCACAGAGTAAGGAGATAGCTGGGACTTCTTCAGTTGCTTTGGTGTTAGGTGCCTTGTCTGCATTGCTGTTCATTTTTCCCTTCCTAGCAATGGCCACATTGTTTACAGAACCTTTCAAAAAAAATGGGTCAGCTATTGGGACAGACACTGTTTGCTCATCAGTGTCAGTCAGTTATTTAATTCCAAAAGGCATTTAGCAGCATGAAACTTTGAGAATGACAATGAAATGGAGAAATTGAGCTATAACTTGGGCCCACTTACTTCTGCCATCTTCTATTAATGTCCTTATTAGTGGTGAGGTCTGCATGAGTCTCTTACTGCCAGATACTGAAAGTGACCCTTTTGAGTCACTTGAGTAGCCAAAGGACTGGATTGGCCAGAAAAATATATACATTTAAAGCATTATCATTGGCATTGAAAATTACTCCAGCAGTTGTCTGTGGGTCTGCTGTAATTACTAGGCTTAAATTCCCATTGAAGTTTTGTGAAAATAATGATAAAAGAAGTCTTTATCTGTCAGTGTGATGGATGTATCTGTTGTTTTTTCTCAGGTCTCTCAGTAAGAGAGAGGAAAATCTTCCATTGCAAGCTGTTTCTCCTGTGGCTATGGCACTTGATTGCCAGAAGGGCAGAGAATTAAATCTCACAGAGGCAAGCATGTCCATAAAGATCCAAATGCAATGCAACTTTCACTACAATTGTCCTTTTTCAAGTCCTTCCCTGCTGCATGCATCCAGACCAGGAGCAGCAATACATGCTCTACTGCTGCTAAGTGGACTCAGTTCAGCCTAAATTACAGTGATGCTCCTTCCTGCTTGTTTCATTTTTACTGACATAATGGTTTCAAGTTGGTTATTCCTATTTTTCCTCACTTAGTTACAAGAATAAATGCTCCAGGGAGAAAAAACAGCTCCTTGTAGGAGGGTTCAGAAAGGGCAAAAATACTTAGACCCTGTTATAGAAGTGCAGAAGCTGATCAGAACTGATAAATTATTAGGTCTAAATAGATTATTTGCATTTACATTCTGAAACAGAGACATTTCTGCTAAGCCAGAGATGATATTACAGAAGTGAGAAAACTAGACATTTATTAGCCTGTCACAGTGGTGAAAGGTTAAAGAAATTAAAACAAGGATGAATACTCACAAGACCAGACTGAGAGGAGATACGCAAAAGATAGCAGAGCTTTACAAAGAGATAAGGAAGAAACAGAAGGGGAACAGCCCTTGGCCACGTTGTTGTTGAAATGAAAGAGTTAACAGTTACAAAAATTCCAGGTTTCACCTGAGGCAAGTGGGGGGAAATATTAAACTAATCTCAAAGATAGCAGACACCTGGAGATAAGAGAGTGCTGAATTTCTGGTGTAAGGGAGAGTTGTGAGAAGGACTAACCAGCTGTTGGCTATCATTTTATAGATCAGACCTGGCTTGTTTCTCCAGAGCTCTGCTAGCTTTGGGAATCATCCCCTGGCACTCTTTTCTGGACAGAACTGCTATAATCCAAATATCTCCACTCTGTGTGTCAATTGGATTTTGCACACCCAAGTGAAGAACATAGATTTGGGACAAAACCAGGGCACAAAAATTAACTGATAAAACCCAGAGCTGGCTGGGTATGAAGAAATGTTAAAGAAGCAAAGATTGGATGTATTTGTATTCTCTTGGTTTTCTGGAATGGTTTTGTTGTTTGTTTTGAGGGAGGCAAAAGAAGAACATCCTTTCAGAGGGCAGTTTTTTTTCCTGGAGCTGTGATCCCTTGTGCCTTTGTATAGCTTCTCTGAACACCTGAAGCATCTTGGGCTGTCCTCTACTCTCAGGCAGCAAGTGAACACCTTGCAGCTGCTGGTTCACTCCTTCCCACCTTGGCGGGATAGGGAGAAGTGAAACCAAAAAGTGAATCTTGTGGGTTGGAAAAAGTGGTCTAATAACTAAAAATATAATAATAATAGATAAATAATAGATAAAGCAATAAAGCTCAACAAAAGACAAGTAATGGAGAATGCAATTGCTCACCACTGACTGACTGATGCCTAACTCTTCACAGCCAACTCTCCCCAAGTTATGTGCTGAGCATGATGTCCTATGGTATGGAATATCCCTTTGCCTGCTCCAGGTCAGCTCTCCTGGCCATGCTCCCTCCCAGCTTCTTGTGCACCTGCTGGTTAATACCCTTCTGGGCTTTTCTGGGGCTCAGAGGGCAGGAGAAAGCAACACAGGCACTGATGGCCTCAGGAAGAAGGTGGCCAGTGCTGATTGCTCACATACTTTTGAAGGCAACAGTTGTGTTTCTGGGGATCACACAAGTTTTCCAAAGAGTTTTCATTTCTCTGTCCCTTCTCCAACAAAGTTCTGATTGTTTACTTCCATCTGCTTAAACCACTGTTTCAATGAGAGGGAACATTGTTCATTGTATGCTCAGAGTTGTTTTTTCCTCTGGACAGATGCAGGCATGATGATGTTTGTGTTTTTGATGAAGTCCTTAAGAAATTGCATGTGGCCTTTTTTTAATACCAGTTGGTGCCTGGCAGAAGTATTGTACTTGTGAAGTCTATAAAACAAAGGAACTGCACCCCAGCTTAGATGTACTTCCAGCCTAGCAGGCAATAACAATGCATTTGTTGCGCTCCATCTATCCTTTGAATTTAAAATGATTGACAGCTTGTAGCTGCCATCTGCCAGTGGAAAATCCAGTTATTATAAGAAAGCAATTTGCTCACAAAATTTGAAAGGAGATTCTACTGTACTGCCTTCATTGTTAAGATGTAAAACACTGACACGATAAAAATGTGGTAGCATTCACTTCAGGATCTTCTTTTGTGTCCCCTGGTGGGATCATACATCTGCCCCAGGCACTGACACAAAACAGTTCAAAAACTGATGCTGCAAAGTGTGAGTAGGTAGGTTTCATCCAACTGAAGAAGAGCATGAATGAAATTTCCCTTTAAAACAGAGGGTGAAGGGGGGGGATGCTCACAGCAAAGTCCACGTTTGGACTGATGTAATACATTTTCTCCTTATCTATTCCTAATCAAGATGAAGACAGATTTGTAACACCTGGAAAACTCCAAAAGGTCTTTGTGATGTTAAACTTATGTGGCCACCTGGACTAATCACCTCTGGGTGGGTATAAGCATATACATAATTAAAATGACCTCCTCTTCAAAGTGTAGAGATGGCCACCAACTCTGGGAAGATTTATGGAAATACTGATGCTTTATCAAATCTGGGACTTGAGGAACCTTCAGAACATCTCTGGGAGGTTGAAAGGTCAGGGAGCAAGCTCTGAATTTAGATAACGCGTGTTTCTCTGTGCACTGGCTGAGTCTAAAGAGAATGAAAGCAGCAAACTGTGCAGTGAAATTGTAAACCAGCTACAAACCATTTTCTGTTGTCCAGTGATCATGGGGAGAGTGGGAAGAACTAACCTGGAGGAGACAGGATTAGGTAATAATGACATAGTTGAGTTAGACCAAAGGGCCTCCTCAATCTCTACAACTACCCGAAAGGACGCTGTAGTGAGGTGGACTTGGTCTCTTATCCCAGGAAACAAGGGACAGGACTAGAGGAAATGGCTTTTCCTCTCTCCGTTTCTCCAGATTACGTTTGTCACAGACTTGTCAGATGGCTCTTTTGCCTACATTGATTTCCACGAAAAATACAGCTTATAGACACTTAAGATGTGGGTAAGCAGACTGGTAATATTCTGTGTTCTTTTTCTAACATAAAGGTTCCAGTCTGACACAAAAGGGTTTGGAGACTAAACCCCATTCTGTCGTGATCAAATTTGTATGCAGAATCACTGCATGTGCATCCACCCCATTGCTAACCTGGAGACAGCTGAGGTGTTCCCAAAGAAAATAATACTAGTATAATAAAAATGAAATTGGAAAGTCAAGAAAGGGCTTTTAGAGCTAGATCACCAAAACTACTCCTTGCTTTGCAAAGACATGATCAAAGAGTGGGAACTTCTTTCTGTCTGGGAGCAGAAGCAGTCAGATGGACACGTAACCATCTCCTCACCAAGTATAAATCTCTTTGGTGTCCTGTGTGTATTTTACAAGCAGAGAAATGCTGACCTCATTGATTTAGGAGTATTAAGATTCAATCCAATTTTAGAGCTGTGCATTCCCAGTGGGTGCAGAGAAATTGTATCAACTTTCTAAAAAAGCTGTCTCAGGAGCTCTAGTAATAGCCAAAACCTTTTCCTTGGCATGATGCCACCTTAATTAACAGGAAAAGGCATTGGGAAGAAGCTCTGCAGAAAAAACTCAGGGTGAAAAACTGGCAGTGTGGCAAGAAGGATGCAGAACTACACACAGTGCCTTAAAATTCCCTATTTCCAAAAAAAATATCTGTGCCTGAGCTTGGCAGAATGCAGGAGTGGAGTCTCACATGGTCCTGGTCCATTAGTAAATACTGGCAGGTGGTAGCTATGTAGCTAATGTAAGCATCTGGAAAAATGTTTGCTCTGTACTGCTGTTGGCTGGCTCCTGTGCTAGCAGGATGCAAAATTGAAGGCATATTATCTACTGACTGCCATGGGACACTCTGCAGAGGGAATCAGGCCCCATTAGTTTCCTAAACAATCCAGCAGCATGCCACAGCTGAAGTCACTCTAGGATATTCAGCATCACTAGCTGTGGAGTAAGGATATGTACTGCATTTTGACCTTGCTGCTGTGCCCTGCAACAGGTATGGGAGTGATGGAGATGTCACAGCTGTCTTAGCTCTCAGGGAAACCAGCTCCTGTCTGGAATGTTTCACAGTGGGGCTTGGCTCCTTGCAAGAAAATGTACTGCAGCTGGGCTATAAACTGGCAGGAACTGTAGGTTACAGCAGAAAGTAACCTAGAAAGTCTAGATCAGAAAGACTTTTAGTTGAAAATCAATTAACTGCTTCAGTCATTTGTTGTTTTGAAAGTGAACAATATTTTAAACAATACTGGCAAAGATTGTTTTTTCTTGTTCATATTCAGAAATGTTAGTATATGACATTACTTATATTTGTATTTTCAGTAGTAAAAGCAAATTTCTGTCTAACTTGATGGAATTCTTCAAGATATTTTTGCTTTTATTTTTGAGAAGAGATTGTGTTTCTTCTTTGGGGAAGGGAAATTTGAATAAAAAAAAACATTGAGCCTTTTCATTCTGACTTCCTACATTCTATTCCCTCTTCTCAGTTATTCATCTACAAGTCCTCCCATCCTATGAGACAGGAAGAATAAGAGAGCTGCTTTACCTCAGTACTCTTGTGGGCCAATATTTTAATGTTTAGGTTCCTCTTTGTGAACTTTTCCCCATCTCCAGGGGTTATTTTTAACTTGACTAACATAGCTCACAACACAGTTCCTCTCATAGCATACTGTCAGTGAAGATGCAGAACACTTGGCTTTTTTACTGCTGTGCTTTAAGTTTCTTCAGGCAATTAGGGAGACTTAGAAAAATAGAAGAACCATGTCTAAGCAAAAATGGAAGAAAAGAACAGCAAAGGTATGCTGAAAAGAAACAGAAAAGGTATGCAAAGTCCAAGACACTGTAACCACAGGAAGGATGTCCCATGTTTTCAGAACCCCTTTAGTAAGTGAAAAATGGAATAGTTAGCAAGGAAGAGGAATTGAACTTGGTGGAAAAAGAAGATTAAGGAAGGAGCATACAGTGACACTAATAAGTTTGAAGGTTGCACAGGAGGGAAATGAAGTGCTTACCAGGTTCTTGATGTGATACTGCTTTTGGAATGTGACTTGTCATATTAGTAGTGAACAGACTGAAATCAAAGATATTCAAGCAAATAGAGAAAGCCAGCAGAAGTGGCTGAGAATCTGTCCCTCAGCATCCAAGCAAACAGATCTCTGGGGAGACTAGAAAGGGAATTGGCCTTAGGGGTACAACAGGAACCAAGTTGTGAGATCAAGGACCTCATACAACTGGGTGACTGGGGGTAAAAATGGATTCCTAGCCCCCAACAGTTCTGAGGCAGCTGGGCTTTGTTCAAAGGAAGGGACACCACTGGAGGAATAAAATGCTCCAGGTGCTAGGAGTTGTGCTTGCTGCAGTCCTGCTCTATTGAGTGTTGCATGCCTTAATTTGATTTCATTTCTACTCATGAAAATAAATAGAAATTGGAGAACTCCAGGGAGCGTAGAAACAAATGGCATGTGTGTTTCAAAGCTCTCCAGTCTGCTCTCTAACGCACAGTTGCTGTGCCAGGCAACTTTCTGCCTTGTTACATAAAAAAACAAAGAGTGAAAGAAGAAAACGTCTGTTTTACCAGAGAGCACAGCTTCCACCTCTTACTCACTACTTCATAGATCCTTTGCTATCTCTGGCCCCAGGCTACATGAACATGCATATCTGAATTTGAAATGAAATAGCTGAAACCTTTCTTTCCACCTTGAAAATACTGACAAAAGCATCACTAAATTCAGATTCACACTGAAAGGTCTGGGAAGCTCCCCAGGAGTTCCTGTTTAACACAAAGAGAAGAGCCATTGGGTCTGCTTTTCCCTTCCTGTATCTCCTGCAGAGGATGGGAACATGAGCCTTGTGCTTTATTATAGAGGCTCTCAAGTCATGGAATAGGAGCAATCCAATGCATTCATCTGGCATTGCTCCATCAGCGCTCCCAAAGGAGTCACTGTGAAACCTTCAACTCTCATCCTTCCTGCTAAAAACTTCAAGAGAATTGGCAATTAAAAGGCTTTTTGTTAATCAGCACTGACTGCTACTTGGTTTGCAGACAATAGTCGATCAACAGGACTTGGAGGAGACTGGGAAGCATGCATGGAGCACTGTTCCCAAGGCAGCAGCTTGGGTGAAACACTGAGAGCATTTCCCTGGTGGATGTCACACCAAAGCAGAGACTTCATGATTCAGCCCTGAGACAAGCAGGTGTGGTTTAGTGCTGGAGGCAGCTGCTGGGCTTCCTCAAGTTACAAGCTCACCAGGTTTACAACAGAAGATGAATTGAGTCCAAAATAGTGTAGCAAGAAGTAATGTGGATTCAACAGTGAACTTAATTCCACTGAAATTTTGGGCTAATAGTGTTCCAACACAGAGCTAGGAAGCTACTGGTGGGAGCTGTCTTTCAGACAAGTTAATAGCTCTTTTCTGAGAAAATCCTCACCACACTTGCTCAAGAGAAAGTGTACTGCAGCACTTTTAGCATGCAGTTGTCACTGATATACTCCAAAGCAGAAACTGAACATGTCCTGTAGGAGCTGACTGCTCTGCTCCCTTCCACAGGAGAGCTAATGCTCTCCACCTCTGCTCTCTGTTCAGCCTGCAGAACACGTTCTCTGCTTCTGTGACCCCCTGGGTTTCCCCTGACTGCCTCACTCTACACAGCCGTTCTTTCAACACTTTGTACTTTGATGTGAGAAAGAGGTAAGGGGAGCTGGCCTACATCATTGTTTTATCTGCTTGTAGTCCTTCCACATTTGCTCCTGCCTGATCTTTCCTTCCCCCTACAGTGCTGACATTAGTGATAAGGTAACTCTTCATCTCATGAGCAAAGTCAGTACTTCAGAAGCTTTAAGGTTCACCTTCTGCCTCCAGCTCCTCCACAGCTTCTGCTCCTCCACAAGTGATGGTGCACTACTGTATCCTGGAGCAGACTCTGGCCACAAGCCTCACTGTGTTCCACTTCTGCTGCTGAATTCCCAGAGATTTAAAAGGTAACTCAAATTTCTGGATGGACAGTTGTTTTTCATGACAGCTGTTAAATCTGTTCTACATCCTGAAATGTAAACAGCTGCCCATAGTATTAAGTTGTGTAGTATCCCACCCAAATCATGTCATTTTACTACAGGCTTAGGGATGAGTGGCTGGAAAGCTGCCCAGCAAAGAAGGACCTGGGTGTGCTAGTGGACAGCCAGCTGAATATAAGCCAGCAGTGTGCCCAGGTGGCCAAGAAGGCCAACAGGATCCTGGCTTGTATCAGGAATAGTGTGGTGAGCAGNTTTGTGGTTTGTTTTTTTTTGATTGGACTCCATGATCTGAGAGGTCATTTCCAGCTGTGAATGTTCTGTGTTTCTGGGAAATGTCCTTTCCATGACTCGGAGCTGCAAGAGGAATGGGTGAGTCAGTCAGCCCTCACACCTTCTGGAGCTGGTGCTCTGCCCTCTAGGACCTTTCAAAAAGAATCAAACAGGCTTTGGACAAGGCTCTCGGGAGCATCCTGGGTCACAGTGACAAACCCCAGGGAGTCAGAAACACTTGAAACCCAAAGGTCTAGTGTGATCACACTACCTTCTGCCTGTCTCACACAACAGGGAACTGAAGCAGAACTCATATCCTGTATTTTTGGTGCAAAGAACCAAACCCATTCTGTTCTTTTGGGCAGAGACACCTTTTTTTCCCTTATTTTCCTAACATACTGCCTCAGGAATTACACAACAAATGAAGGCTCTGTTGTATAGCAGAGAGTGAGAGACAGAAATATTGCATTTCAGTGCTTCCACCTGACTCCTATAACTGGTTTCTGAAAAAAAACAAAAACAAAAAACCAGAAATCCTGAATATATCTACAACTAACTTCCACAAGAAACTATCACTCTGCCTCTAATGCCTTGCTGTGGTAGTGAAGAGTAGAGAGAGGAAGGAAGTTTTCCCCAGGACCATGAGCTGCTTGGCAGGATAACAGTACTGCAGATCACGTTTCAGGAATTGCTCTCACAAGGTCCATGCGGCTTTGAGGTTGGTCCCTCCCAGAAAAGGCTGCAAGGGTGTAATTATATGTAAGTATACTCATATATATACATACAAAACAGTACAGCATAATAGCTCCTGGAAACAGGAATGTATTCACAGATGTATTTTTGTTTTGCCTCCTGAGATTAAAATTTCAACAGATGAAATAATTATCAAGCAATCATTCAATCACTAATCATTTAACTCGGATTTGGGGTTTGTGTCAAATAAGGTGAGAAAACACAGTCTCAAACTAGCTACTTGACTCTTTTCATATTTCTTTTACACAGGTGTTTCACCCTGCAGGTTTTATGACAATTGTCATCCTGGCAAAATGTTTACAAGATATTTATTAACCCCTCCAAGTGAAGGGGAGGAGAGACATGCTAGCCAGGAGATGAATTGGTGATCGTCACAATTTATAATACATTATCAGACAGTGCCATTTCTTTCCAACAGTAAAGTTATGACCCATCATGAGAATAACTTAGAGTGACAAAAAGGATCAGAGGGTAAAGCTACAAAACTGTTTTATTCTTTGAGAGAGATCCTAGTGACACGCTATGAATGCTGATTATTTTTATGCCACAGAAAGCCAGTGACAGGAGATCTGACCTCTAGCAGAAAAACACCTGTCTGGGTAAATAACTCCACTCTATTATAGAGAAAGTGACGAGCTACTTTCAATCAATTTTTAATTGTGCCCACAGAAATGAGTATCTGTCTTGGTGATGTAAGGAGAAGGACAGAGATCATCCTATCAAGTTTGTTCATGGGAGAAAAAATACGCTTTTAAGTGGTGCTCCATCATTTCTTGCTGAGCCAGCCTGCCTTTGGTGGATGACAGACTGCTGTCTTTTGGAGGACGAGAAATTAATGATGGCCTGGCCCAGCTCTCTGAGAGTACCAGGAGGCTTTTCACTAGCCTGGACAGCAGGCACCAAGAATCTGTTGAAAGAACCTGGACAGAAGAGATCTTAGTCTGTGGTCAAGTGAGGAATGATGATGCAGATGCTCTCATGCAGCAAGCTATAACTAGGCTATAATACCAATAATCTGCATGTTAATGAGTCAGAAATATTCAGATTAAATCTTTCCCAAGTGAGCTGTGAGACAGCAGACCTTGACAGCTTCATTGCTGTCGAATTGGGCAGCTTTGTTAATACTCACCGACAGTTTTTTTCTTTATCAATTTCATGAAAGAATTCATAGAATTCAAATGAATTCTGTTCCAGAAACAGAATAAACATGACTTCCACATTTTTTTGTGCTGTCATCATAATTTTTGCTATTATGAAGATTTTTCTATCTATGGGAATTCTAAAAAAGGGTAAGTAGAGGTAAATGGAGCTAAATCTTAAAGCTAAATACTAAATTTTGACATTTCTTTCAAGCTCCAAATTTTGTTTTTATTTCATGATGGAACAAAACCCCTACAATTTCTTAATGTCTTTAAAAACAAAACTATGTCAAAATATGCATCCTCTGCCTGCAAAGGTTTTCCATTCTAGTCTCTTTCTGATTAGAAATGAGCAGAGTGCTTCACAATCTACATTTCTGGATGAGAATATCCCTGAGGACATAGCATGAAAATATTTTATCTTCAAAACCCACAGCATCCTTTAAAACCCCCACATTTTGTGAGTATACTCTAGGCAGTGGTAAAGGTAAGTATATGGAGTTGGACACAGAACATCCCTACAAGCAGTAATCCATGCCCAGAGTAGTCCCAATCTCGAGAGTCAAACTTAATGAAGGATATGTTTATTCCTTGCCATTAAACGGTGCTCATGAGGTCTGGAAAGCAGATAGGGGTTCATTTCAAGTGGTGGGATATGTAGGGTCTCAACATCAGAGAGCCTGGGCTAATCTCCATCTACCCTGAAATTTCTGTTAGCTGATGATTTACCCCAAATTTAGGATGCTGTCCTGGGGTGAACTGGTTTGGATACCTACCTCCAGGGTAGCATTCACCCTGAGTGATGCATTTACTATCATCTATCAGCTACGTGCATGAGACCAACCACTTACACCCATAACTTCTCCTTCCCTCTTCAGCTGACTGGCTTCCAATACTGCTTATGGAATCACTGGATAACTCACAGGTGTTCTGTGAGGAACCTGAGCAGCACAAAGCCTCCCAGGGCAGGGAAAAAAACAACCAAACTCTTAGATGACAGAGTGGCTGCCTGGGAGTCAGAGACGACTGGATGTTGTGTTGGGGAGCATCNAGCAGGGAAAAAACCAACCAAACTCTTAGATGACAGAGTGGCTTCCTGGGAGTCAGAGACTGTTTTGCTCAGCTGTGAAATCCTAGCTATGGTCACACATGGACTACAGAACAGTTCTGTTGCTTAAGCACAGAGGCTGGATTGGCATATCTCTTTCATCTTGTCTCTGTATTCAAAGTAATTCAAAAAGAGCAGACAACTTTTTTTTAAAGGTTGATTACAATAACAATTCCAATCTTTTCAGATGAGCAGGATAACTAAAGAGTGAAAACTGGAAATTTTCATTTGGTCTTATTCACAAAGCTCAAAGTCTGCTTCCTTAGCAACTCTCTACAACCTGTGAACTATAATCTTGGTACAATAGAAATCTAGCTCTGTTCTTGTATTGTTACAGAATTTCAAACCTGTGTGTGAAGTTTTAACTGTATAGCCTCTGGTAAAACAAATTGGAGCCTTGCAAACGGAAAAATTAGTAACATCTGGGTAACTTGAATACAATATATTGTATCTGCAGTCTTCTACAGACTTTAGCAATCTACAGCATTTAATAGATCTTGTAACAATTTCTCTCTTTCCTGCAAAAGTATATTGACCCTGCAAAAATTCTCCCGCATCTTGGTCAAGTGGTTAAAATACTCAGACATAATCAAGCAACAATCCCCTGTACTATGTGAAATGAGAAGGCTGCATCACAAGAAGAAAACTTCAGCAGGGGCCCAGATGCTCTCATAGAGAGAATTTCAAAAAGACCAAATATGAGTTTAATTTAGATCACACACTTTTCTAGTATTAGTCTGGAAGTATATCCATATGTACATACAAACAAACATAAGCAATACCAAAATAAAGCAAAGCTGGCATTCTGCAGTTTTCTGTGTTGATCTCTTAATGCTTAGGTAAGAACAAGATGTGCAAGCAAATATTTATGAGAAAACTTCTTCTCCTATTAGGAAGGACAAGGAATCTACTACAGTCCTTAGCTAATGGACAGAGCTAGTATGCAGAAAAAAACCCAGACCCTTCCTTTTAGCTCCTATCCATGGAAGGGGTTGCAGGTTCAGGTATTAAGTCAGGGTATCTTGACATATAGAGAGAGTTTCCCTGGTCCAAGATAGTGTTCATGTTTTGGACCCAGAGCACTCCTGTTCTCCAGCCCTTCTACTTGCTCAGATTTTGGTTGTGTTTTAACCAGCAGGTAGCTAAACACCACAGAGCCCTTCACACACTCTCCCCTGTGGGATGGAGGAGAGAATTAGGAAAAAAAAAATAAAGCTTGTGGCCTAAGATAAAGACACTTCAACAGGACAGAAAAGGGGAAAATAATAATGATAAAAGAATATAGATCAGTGTGTTATCAACATTATTCTGATCCTAGATCCAAAGGACAGCACTGCACCAGCTACTAGGAAGAAAACTAACTCAATCCCAGCCAAAACCAGAAAAATGGACCAGAAATGGGAGATGATTGCAGCTGGTATTTTAAATAAACCATTCAGACCATTTAATCCCCACAGCAATTGGCTCTGTCATGCATTCCTTTTCCACAAGGTTGTCAAAGGCAGCTAGCAGCAGGTATAACTGCCTTTCTGTCATGTGGGCTGACAAAGACATCAAGGCATAAAATAGGTTTTCCTCTTCCATTTAACTGATAAAGGTAAACTCCTTTTGTGTAGATGCCCCCTGCCTGATCTGTATTGTTGCTAATCTCCTCTTTCTATCACAGTAATGTGTTGGCTCCCTAAGAGATTGATATTCTGTATACAAAGTGCCCCTTGTAAATAGAACGACAGAGAGACATTCTGCAAGCACTTCAACACAATAGTAAATGCTTTTTACTCCACAAGTTATTGGTACACATTTTACTCACATTTATCTACCAGGTTTCAGTAGCTAATGTCTCCAGCACCACAAACACGTAGGAATGGATTTCCATGTATGACCTCCTCCTTTAAACCTTAGCAACAAGCTCTGAAGTTTGACTTCTTCTCCAGTGTCTAAAACTGCCTAAAGGGCACAAAATGCCACAGATGTTAACTTGTGTTATTTTGACACTCAAACAAACCTCCCTCCTCCAACTTCAGATAATCCAAGTTTTTCAATATTCTTAGGGAGGTTTAGGACTAGAATGATCTAACATATGTGGAAACTCCAGGAAGCTCTGTCAGAAATGCTGTGTCTGAACGCCAGCATAACTTCAGGTTCCATTTTCCTCCTCCTCTTTTTGCTCCTCTCCCCTACCTGCACAGGTCATTTCTGCTTAAGCAGCTTCAAGTCACAGCCTAAAAGCTCTGTAACTCTGCCTCTTTCATGCCTAATGATTTAGCACACAGACATCTCCAGCTCCTGGCTTCCGCTCCTAAGGCATGGACTGGGCACAAAACCAATACCACACGCAAGCCACCCCTTGATAGCAACTACATCACCATCACCACTGATTCTGTGGCAGAAGGACTCACCAGCAGATGGGAATCAGACTTGGGCTGGATCCTGGAACTGGATTCAGGAATTTTTTGATGGAGATCAAAGGCAGAATAGAGCCCTGCAACAGCAGATCTGGGCTACTGATCCTCGTCAAGAGAGTAGCCAATCCACCATGCCAAATTGCTCAGGTGCTCAATCTTCAAGGAGAGTAGAGGCCTAAACAGCTCCTTTTTATAGTTGCTGTTAATTAAGTGCTAAATAGCTTAATCATGCACCTGCCTTGCTTGGGTCTTAGGTTCTATGTAAGAGACTCCAAGGCTCAAGCTTGGTGTGGGAGTTGGCTGTAATGAGCAGCAGCTGACCCTCAATTTATACTGAATATTAACATGAATGGAATGGAATACCTTATTGGTCAGTTTAGGGTCACCTGAACTGCCTGCTCCTATCTCCAGGTGTGACCTTTTACTCTGCCCTCCAGTGCGGTACACAACATTTAGCAGTGAGAAATAAAATCACTGAACAGAATTAGTTCTGTTCTAACCCAAACTAGGATGCCCTGGACAGAGGCTGCACATCTCAGGTGGACCCTGCTTTAAAATACAGTGGCTGTTAACACTATTGTGAGGAGGAAGGAGGAGCTGGAAGTGGATGAAGCGCTCCTTGTTGAACCTTGGGGATGTATGTGCTCTGCTCCCAGAATAAGATCAAGCAGAGGAAGTGTCAAGCCTGGAAAAGTAACAAAGAGTCAGTTCACTGAAAATATGGAGCAAAATCCTGAAACTAGTGAAACTCATCATGGCCAGGCCTCTCTTAAGGATCACATGTATAAACCTCTTATCTCTGACTGCAGCTTCAGCAAGGTGTAATTCATAATGACCTCTGCCAACACAGACTTAATGAAAGTCATGAGACTCTCCCTGAAGATAAGAGCTGAGCAAAATACAGCTTCTTCACCTATTTATAGAAAGAAAAGATTCATATGTAGAGACAGGAACACTGCAAGCACCACAAATGTTCAGACTAAACAGCACTAAAACAAATGTTTGTATTGTAAGTGACATTTTAAACATTTCTCCTTTTGAAAAGTCTTAGGCAGTGAATACTGGAGCTGGATCAAGTGGAGCACAAGATATCTTGTAGCTAGCAAGTGGTCAAAAGCATTGACGTGCTTCAGCTCTTTACACCTGCAATGAATGTGGCTTGGTGAACTGAAGAAGGAAAAAGACAGGAAAAGGCAGCAAACAGTTTATGAGCCATCCACTGAAAAAAAAAAATTGTTATCATAAAACTTTCATTAAACAACTATGAATAATGAATTTTCTGGTGTATACACCAAGCAATTTCTCAGACATAGTTTTCCTTTTCCCTGCTGCCAACAAGCAACTTTCATTTGTACAAGAAAACAAGAGGGTGATATTGCATGGTGGAGGAAATCCCTGAGCTACATGGTAAATTACTGAGAGTGTCAGAAAGTATTTGTAGCATTTATCAATAAAAACCAATACTATCAGCATCATGTAAGCCAGAATCTGATTTCAATAGCAGTAATTTAATGTGTGATGATCTTGCTTTATGTGCATGTGTGCAGACAAGCTTAGAAGGAAGAAGAAAAGGGATGTGCTAAACAACATTTACACCTGCCAAGAGCAGCTGCTGCTGCTTTTTCTGGAGAAATTCGTGCAGAGTGAAGCACATCTGTGTACAACAGAACAAGGACAAGCAGGTATTGGCATAAGGCGGCAATAAGGAGTTGGAGTGCTGAGACGGGCCCAGTGTATCTCACCTCCAGACCTGCACCAAGCACTGAATGCTTTGGCCAGCTGGTTTAATCTCTGTAAAAAGAGCTGCCTGAAGGACAACAGAGCTGAGGTTTGGTTGAGGGGCTGTCTCAACTGGGGAGTGTTTGTGCCCTTTTATTTGTTTTCTGATGGAAGAGCAACCTCCCTCCACCTCCTTCACAGTCCTTCAGTCCTGTATATGGTCCTTCCAGAGCCTTGTGGAGCCCTGTGCTCCTAACACATAGGTGGTAGCAATACATATTTAATGTAATAGGAGTGTTGGACAACAAATACATGCATCATTGATCACTGCAAGTGGAAAATGAAAAGGAGAATTGTTATTACTTCACTCATTTAGCAATTCCATTCACACAACCCAAGTACTCTCAAGAGCAGGTCCACAGCATGATATGTGTGTGTCACACACACCTTGTGTACTGGGAGAGATCAAGGAAGAGAATGGTGAAGTCCTTTGCTCAAAGTCACCCAAAACATGAGTTTTTTAAATCACAGGCAAGACTGCTTCCCATTTACTCCATGCATTATTCAAAACAAAGTTACTGTTGTTCTGTATGGGAAAAGTGATGTCAAATATTCAGCCTTTTTTTTTCAGTGCTGAAGGATGAAGATGTGAAGGACAGTAAACACAAGCTTGGTGTGTTTTTTCTTAAGACAATGTCAATAATATGACAATTCAAAAGGTGACCACATAAACAAATGTCTCCTTTCCATGATAACAATGAAGTAATCTGTTACACACATAGAATGTATAGTATATTGACCTCAAAATTTAACCAGCTACATTTCTGTAACAGGTCAGTCTGCTTTTCACTCTGTGGTCTTTAGACATTTCTATATCCATGGACTACTTCTAAACACCCCATAAAGTGGCACCACAAGTCAATGCTGAAGTTAGACTGGCTATGGAGTATGTATTGCTGTTTGGAAAAGTTTGCAGGTCTGAAAAGAGAACAAGCTGGGAAATCCTTTCATCCAGGAGTTCAGGAGCTCCATCAAATTTACAGCAGCTCCAAGCAATTGGGTCTACAGTAGTGACTTGTTACTCAGATCAGAACCACAGGACCACTGCCTTATTAAAAGCAAAACTATAAAGTTCAGCAGGCAAAGCCAAAAAGACCACAGCATCAAAGGCCTTTTGAAGATTAGCACATTGACTAAATTATCAGAGTTTCATTTAGAAGCAAATGAACACAGGCTTTCATTATATCTACAGCCATTTTCAATTTATCAAAATATGTTCTTCATTTGCAACATCCTCTGTTTCTTAACTTATGGTCACAGATGATATGATAATTATTTTTTTTTTCAGGATAAACTTTTGGGGGTCATGGTCTAGATGCCATTAGTGGAAATCTGAATCTCAAATGACTCATTTGGAAAATATCCTGCTAGCGAGAGTTCTGTTTGCTGAGGCATGGATAGGAAAAGCTAGTGAGAACTGTTGCAGCTGTGTTATATAAAAGGAAGAGACAATTTAATGGAAAATTTCATACTTTGCAGAAATTTGATTGCCTATTTTCTCTATGTAGATATCTTATTAGAGCAGCTACAGCTGCTGCACTGAAGGTATATTTTCACTGAGGATGATCAGGATGGGAGTGCCAGAGCAGTATGTGGAATTTAACATTTCATTCTGTTGCAGAATTACAGCAAACATTTACAAATCTCTCAGCTGTTGTTTTTCTTTTATTAGACAGGAGTGAGAATTTGCTTCTTATGGCTGCTCTTTTTTGTCCAAGGGACACAGAATTTGTCACTGACAGGACCTTACTAGGTTTAAGGAGATGGTATTTTCCAGCATAGGTGAAGATCCATAATAGGCAACAGATTTGGGATATTCATCACTTGGCTCAGAAGAGTTCAGATGGTTCTTAGAAACACTGTCCCACTGTCAGTCTTGTGACAAACTCACATGCACAAGCTCCATCCATGGTGTCCATAGTGAATTCAAAGTTACCTTTTGGTAAAAACAAGGGATAGAGAGAAAGAGAATAAAATGTGAAAGGCCAAAGCTCTCTTAGGATTATTTCTGGGTGTCCAGACAAGCATCTTCCTGAGATTTGTCTCTCCAGCACAGCAAATTAACATGACAATGAGGATGATTTTCCTCCCTCTGTGTCTTCCCTTTAGTCAGGCAAAACAGCACAGCACTGAGCGTTTTTCACAGGCACCTGCTCTGGGTCTCTATTGTTTTTCCCCACTTTCCATGCTCTCCGTGTTGATTGCAGAGCTCTTGGATGCAGTACAAGTGTTGCAGGCTGATGGGTAGCTTAGCTTTGTGCAGGTTGTATTACTGGGTAATGCTTATCAGCTAATACCTACTATGCTATCAGCTTTTTCTCTATTATAAATCAAAGGCTGCAAAGTGTGAGGCAGGAAAAGGGAGGGGAGAGTGTGTCTGGGGAGGATTCTCACACTCTTGGGGTTTGTGGGTGCACAGCAAAGAGAATAACCAGACAAGAACAACAGGATGAGAACAGAAGGGAAAATACTGCCCAGACAGCTGTGAGGGAAAGGCAGGCTGTGGAACTGCAGGAGGGATGTGCATGACACAGGTGATGGCACTTCAGGCCCTGAAAGAGCATTTCTGACAGTACTAGGACACCTGCAAAATGTTGAGTGAAATCCTTCACCTGATTCCCTTCTCCTTTCTGTCCCGTGACTGTCTCATCCCTGCATTTTTAAGGTGAATGGGTAAGAAATACCTCCTGGCAGATGTTTGCATTGGCAAGTGTCTCAGGGCTGCCATCTTCTTTGGGAATTCAATGTGCTGTGCCAAAGCACACTTCCCCAGTGACACGTCTCTGTCACTTGTCCCTTGCAAGTGTTGCAGTGCCCTGAGCTAACACCTAGAAAGGTGAGCTGGGAGCCAGAGGTTCCAGCTAATATCTACGGAGGGCAGTGTGGCATGGAAGAGGTGACAGCCTAGAGTCAAGCTCCTAGAGATTAGCAGAAGATTGCTCTTGGTGAGTCCTAGGCAGTTATGGGATGTGCAGCACTCCAGGGCAGCCACTCTGCACAAGAAGACACCAGCAAAGTGATTGTACCAAAAGCAATGCTCAGTTCTGCCTCCAGCCTCACAGATGGAGGACTAGCATAGGGACTGGTGATTAACACACTAGTACAGGAGGATACTCAAATAGCAATGTACATCAAAAGGTTTTCAAACATCCTGCATTAAAGAGGTAATTTCTTGTTTCCTGACATACTGTTGTAAGCAAAGGTTAATCTTGTCTGGGGTCACTCGTAAGCGATTTCAGAAGTTGTACTGTGCTGATTTTGTAGCCTGCTTTGGGAGCACAGGGCCTATATCGGAACACTGGATGTCCAGTCAGGTGCTGACTGCTTTACCTTGCAAGTATTGTAACAATAAACATTTTTGCCTTGTAGCTTTTGTCTCCTGATCTCTTTTATCCCTGAAGAGACTGCAGAGAAGTCTGCCCAGTGGGTTGCTATGGTGGTGCAGAAGGCACAGGAGGAGATCTGTTAATTATCTGCCATTAACCTGATCTCCAGGCAAGGTTTGAAGCCCATGTGTGCTGAACCAACCATGACAAGTCCCACACTCAGCAGTGTTTCCAGCATTTCTCCCTGGGAATGGGCTCCACCAGGAGATTTCCAGCCACATTTCATCAAGGATGCTTGAAAGCCATCCAAAATACAGGCCAGGAAAGGAAATAACTACAAAATATAGCAGCTTTTTTTGTAATTTCTCAACTGTTTGGTAATTACATTTGTTGGAGATATAATTCATGCATGATTGTTTAGAGTTGTCCCTGCAACATCTATCAGCTCACACACAATTATCTTTCCCTCCTTCCAGAATCAGTCTGTAATCAGTTCTATAAACCCCTTGAGATACTTGTTTGAAGACAATGGTCTTTTTGTAGGGAATAAAAATGGGAGAGAAAAGTGTTTTCAAAGCTGCAGCCAAAGAGAAAGCTGGTAATCAGACAACTAAAAGGAAAATGCAGATTTTTCTGACCTAGTGAAAAGAGTCAATATTTTTCCTCTTCCTGCCTTTTTTTTTTTTTCCTCAAAAACTGTATTTTACTTCTCTTGCTAAACAGTGTGAACATCTAATGCATTACTATGATTCAAACTTCCCTAAGGATGAGGAGCTCTCTGGGTTTAATTTGGTGATCATACACAAATGCTGTGTCACACCAGTGCATTGCAAGTGGTGATGACTTTCCAGCTTGAAAGCAGCAAAGCCAGTCACAGAATCACAAATGTTAGGGGTTGAGAGAGACCCACATTTCCTACCTGGCACAGTTAACAGTGGTTAAAACCAAGAACACATGGTCTGTGTAGCAGACCATAAGGATGAAATGCTGT
Source organism: Bucco capensis (assembly GCA_013396975.1). NCBI lineage: Eukaryota > Metazoa > Chordata > Aves > Piciformes > Bucconidae > Bucco > Bucco capensis. Next base: position 459,133 of record VWZO01017849.1, read on the forward strand.
TGAAAGTCTGTCTGCTCTGTGCTCCTATAGCAACATATATTATCTGTAAATCTGTTTTAGCAGCCCTATTAATCAGAGCTACAGCAATTTACATCACTTGGGCTGCTCAGCCAGAGCACACAGTAAATTCACCTCCTGGAGCTGGCTGCTGCCCCTCTCTGTGCTGTCTGTATCCTCATGTAGCTCTACTGACCAGCTCTGCATCCCAGATTTATTGCTAGCTCACTGTGCCAGAAGAAGAGTTGCTGCATTTCCCTGTGCCTCACACAGACTCCAGCACTTGTCCTCCCCCTTCTCCAATGGCTTGTGAGCATTGCTAGGTCCAAGAAGATTTCCCTGAACTGATCCAATCCATCACTGGAAGCTAGGGCTCAGTTTGGTGTCGCTGGTCCCACTCCACTGGGTTCATGTCCCACCAACAGCATGTTCTCCACCTCCCCTTGTGCTGTGGTGATTGCTCCTCCTTCTTACCCAGGAGCCTGCTGTCTTCCTACGCCACTGGCAATGCTTGAGTGTCCAGAGCTGGCTTTGGCTGGAGGGTTTGGTTTGGCTTGGACAGTGTATTTCTGATTATGTCCCTCCTGGGCTGCTGAGTCTGCTACCAACCTTCCTCTTGATCTTATTAAATGTGACTGTGCTTTGCAATGCTCAAACCCACTGAGAGGCTGTTCTGCAGAGGAGACACAACTTGCTGTAGATGATTTTGTGATTCAGCAACAAATGGATGTGTGGTCATCTGTGAGAGCGGGTGAGCAAGGACAGCAGCACAGCTGCCCCAGAGGAGAGTGCTTCAGCCAAGCTTGCTTTCTTTGCTTGTCCTGAGGGTGGCAGCCCTCCAGGAGGACAGGAGCACATCAGACAAACACATCAGGAATCCAGGTATGGATTTCTTTCAGAAATGAATCCGTAGACAAAGGCTTATTTACTTACTGATCTCCAAAAAGGGACAGCAGAGAGGCTGTCTAGGTAGCAATACTAACAACTGGGGGGTAAGCTGGAAGAGAAATTTGGATGCCTTGGACTGGGAACCCCTAAGCATCAATGATATGACAATTCAAGATTTAAAGTTTGCTTCTGGGTGATGTAGGTGCCATCTGTGAAACATAGCTCTGGACCCTGACATGCCCAACACATTTGGTTTCTCAGACCTGTGCTTGAATAGAGCCAGCAGACATGGTTAAAGGTGCTTCTTCCTCACCACAAGAGTTTGTAATGTAATATCCAGCTCTTGGTTCTTAAAAACAACATTCATAAAGTAGCACTCAGCTGTGAAGTGCTTGCTTTGAAAGCAGTCTTGATAGTCTCTCCAGGGAGACTACAGTCTGGTGGCACAAACCATAGATGTTATAATTAGGGGAGTGATCGTCTCTGGTTTGGCTTCTGTGTATTACTTGAGCAAGGGCTGCAAGTCAAGTAGAGATCCACAGACTGAAGCTAGACTGCAACTTGATAAACTAAGAGAAGAGTACATATGTTAGAGGGTTAAGGAGATCAGAGCTCTGTAGTCAGAAAGTCACACTAAATATAACAGCAGCAGCACTGCTCTGCCTATTTTTAGGCTCAGTCCTCTGTGAGGGAAGATCAGCTTTTTGCAAAGAGTGTTTTAAGTGGGAATGAGCAGAAGACTAGCAACAGGATGATGAAAGCAGGTCCGGGCATTAGGCACTGATGACAAAAAGACCATAAACAAGAGCCAGAGATGTGGACAAAAGAAGCAGCCAGTAGGAAGGTTTGGAAAAAAGAAATGCAGTCTTGCAAAACCAAACCAAAACACAACACTTGTTCACCAAAAAAATGTTTCATGAGAAGGGGCTCCATGAAGCTCCAGTCTGAGAACTATAGCACCAGTTTTGTTGCTCTTATTGTTTCCCAGCCTCTTCATCATATGCCTGGAGTAGTCTTATTAATTTTCCTTTTTCTGTCCCAACAAAACAGTGAAATCCATGTGTTCCTGTGGAGGACACAATAGGGAAGGCCACTTCTGATTTTCTTGATGAAGAATCAAAAGCTTTTGTAGAAATACAAAATTTCCTTGTGTCAATTCTGGATTTTGTGAGAAGGGCATTTTCTGTTGAAATTCTATCCCCAGGAAAACTTGACCATTTCTAACAGCTGGCAAAGCTTTTTGGCTAATGCAGCATCAAAGACATCTTAGGTTTTGGAATATTTCAGAGGGATTATGTGATATCTATTTTGGGACCTCTGGCTTGTGGGGTCCATCATCTTATTTCACATCAGCCCTCCTGGTTATGAGCAGTCCCTGAAAGACCCTTTCTTCTCACCATCTCTCAAACAAGATCATCCAGCTCCTGTAGAGACTTGTCTTTGAACATTCACACATGTGTTAAAGGAGGAAGGGGTTTACCTGGCAACCTGTTTCACAAGTTTCCTCCCTTGTGTGATAACGTGTGCCTTGTTAGATAGTTGCTTTGAAATCACTCTATGGTCAAAAGAACTTAAAGGAAAATGAGCATTAAACTATTTGGATTTGGTATCTGAAGTAGAAGGACAGTGCCATTGCCAACATTTATAAAAGAAAGCTCAAAACAGGAAATACCCTTACACCAAATTAAATTTTGAAGGTCTCTTTCTTCCCCTGTTCATCTAATTTGAAGACAAGCAGCTTCCCATGGCATGTGCCTTGTGGCACTCTTCCTTCCTTTGTGCCTTACCTTCCATTCGTCACAGGGAATCCTTCCTGGAACAGGCCATAACACTCATGCCCATCTGCAAACAGCATCTTCCAGTGCAAGGGAAGCCCTGGAGCAGCTGGGCAGGCTGTAGTTTGATAGATCACACAAAGAATATGCACCATAAAGAATTAAGGTTTAATCCTGCATCTCCTAACACAGCATCTTTAAGACTAAACTTGTCTAATTTAGTGGTGAGAAAAAAAGCAGCACATATGAATATTGTTAATACCTGCTTTTCATTTTGCAGAGGAAGAATGATGCTGAGCTTCCCATGGTCTCAAGCTAAATTGTCAGCACAATTCTGACAACAGATTTTTAAACACCTTTGGTGGTATCAGAAGCAGAAGAACACAAACCGATTTTAAGATCAAAGGCTGAGTTGACAAGATTGGCACAAAAAAAATCCTCCCCTCAGTTGTATGCAACAGAAATAAGCTATGTAAATCTCAGACAGCTGTGACAGGACCACACACTGATACTCTCCTCACTGCTTCTCTGGCTACAGCCTCCCCTATGCTCTCCTCCAGTTCAGATATACACCACAAATACCAGGTGTTATTTTAGGGAAGGTGGGATGCTCACTGGTATCTGCTGTTTGAGACAAAAGCATGTAATGTAACGTATGTGGTAAAACTCATTTTGCTGGGAGGTAACAGAGTATTTCTAGGAAGTGATAGAGGCCAAAGCTAGCAAGGGACTCCCTTTGGTGATCATTGGTTGGTTTATTGCAGGTTGGATCAACAAAACCACTCAGATCAGCTTTCTAAACAATAAATATTTAAAAATTAACCAAAGATCAAAAACTGCAATAAATATCTTCTTAACAGAGTTAGAGGGCTTTTTCAGTTGAGCAAAGCTTAATTGAAACTGTCCCATGCAAATGTCATTTTTCAAAAAGACAAGCAGCTGGAAAACCCCTCAGCCAGGCCAGGTTTAAAATCATCTTGAGATAAGAATTCTATCTAGGCTGAGACACATGGACATTGCAAACAGTGCTTTAAAATCAACAATGAGAGAAGATTTCCTGCCTTCAGCCCATAGATTGTGTTTGTCAACGTTGGCTGCTCTGTTGTCATCACACATGCCTTCCTTGTCAGCACCCCAGCTAAAATAAAGCAACCTCCAGGCAACTTTCACTAACAGACAGTGGGAAGAACACACATTCATCTGTGGGGTCAAGTTCAACATTACACAACTTCACTTGAATGTGATTCACACAACATACACATTAGGAAGCACTTACTTGCCTCCATATGTGGGACTTTGGGAACTTAGTTGAATTAGTGGCAATTACTTGCCCAGTGCTGGTCCTTGGCACAGAACACACGAGCGTTGCTCATGTTCATTAGTGGAACATCATAACTGGCTATGAGCATCTAAGCAGTTTCTCAAAGAAACTCTGGGGCTTGAGAAACATACACAGCAAAATGTATTTTGAGCTGCTCTGTGAAAATGGTCTGAGGCTGGTTTGCTCCCCTGTCCTAATCTCTCTTCATGAGTTTGTACCATCCTTTGGAAAGCACAGACCTGGTGTTGTGGCTGAGGTGGTTTTACTCCCAGTTGTCGCTGCATCAGCAAATAAGCTGCACTGCTGGAGGGCATCAACTGCCTACCTCACATCTGTCTGATCAAACCACAGCCATTTATCATTCTGTTATTTTCAACTCCCAGCTTCTTTAGCCAGCAAGTGATCTCAAACAACTGCTTTCTAGCTTTTAAAATCAATTGATAAATAGCATTTGTTTATCTCCAAGGAATCAATGCACAATTACTTTGGACTCTTTCAAGAAAATAGGATTTTTGAGATACTGTACCCTCCCTTTACTCCCCTCAGTAAGCTCGATTTAAAAAGCAAAAAGAGAGAAGCAGGAGGAGCAATGTAGACTTACAGACATATGAGGGTTCTGCAGTCAAATTATTTTGTGACATTGAGACCTTTAAGTTAATCTCGGGTCTTGCTTTCCTTAGGTCCAGACTCCACAGGAGAAAGTGGGGGCTCCAGGTTTTAGGGTATGTTTCAAATCTCGGGATCTGTACAGAGTGGTATTTACTGTGAATTGTCTATGAAGAATTTCAGAAGAAAGGAATCAGACAAAGCAACAAGTTTTGCATTTCACATGTAGAAAATCTCAAGCTCAGAGGGATTGGCATAAAGGGTGAATTCCCTTGCAACCAGAATGTCTGACAGAGTCTCTCAAACCATCAAAGCAGGGATAAAGAACAGCAGTATAGGGTCCATCAGTCATTCAGTGTTAAACTTAGCAGATGGAGAAGGAACCAGTAAACATTACCCTAGCAAGGTATTGCTATTCCCAAGGCATTTGGGTGATGGACCTGGTGTAAGAGGAATGTAATTGATTCCATAGAAAAATCCATATACATGGACCCATGCTTGACTCTTGTAAGAAATAACATTTTAAATCACTTCAGACACAACAGAGTACAATGACATAACATACCTAAGGAAAAGATGCTTTTCTGCTTTTCTTCAGATAGTTTTACAGGTAAGCTGCTGTGAGATCACTTGATGTTGATGGAACAGGGTTGACCAGAGAGGTTACACATGTGTCATTGCAGCACATCTTCCTCCTTACAAGTCTAACTCCAAGGATGCACACAGGAATTAGCTGAGTTGCTTCTTGACAGAGTTCCTGTCTAGAACAGAGGGGCTTCCCAGGGACTTCTCTCAAAAACAGTGTTTGAGTGTTTCAAAGTGAAGACAGAATAAAACTGTAACAAATACATAGGTAAAATCTGCCTAAGGAGCAACTCTTAATTTGATGATTTTAGTTCAGGACACTGTCTAGAACCATAACCCTTTTCCAGCACATGACCCAGACCCTTAATTGGTTATTTTCCTAATTACCAAGAAAGACAGCCATGAACCCAACAATTCAATGTCATATAGTGATGGTAAAATCTAGGAAAATGGCAGACATCAAAAGCAAGACATAAATGTGGAACAGTTTAACTGCAGAGGACTAGGAAACTATTAAAGGAGAGTATATAAAGAATAAAGGGGAATGGGGCTGGGGAGCCATGATTATAGCTTTACTAGGAATAGGAGTTAAATAAAAGTGAAAAAGTAAGAGAAAAGTCTGAACAACTGAGTTTGAAGGGGCTCTTTTACCAGATTACCTGAGGTGGATGTGGCTGAAGAGATAATGCAGTATGTGATCCCAGGAGACAGACAGACTTGCCTGCAAACACCCTCAGGAATCTCATGCAAGGAGGACACAGCCACTAAGCCAAGGAGTCTGCACCTGGGGCCAAGCCCCTGCTAGCTGAAGTGACAGGGTGGGCTATTCCATGGCTGCCTGGCATTCCGGAAGGGACCCACAAAGATCATTAAGTAAGGCTTGGCACCATGACCCCAGGGAATGGGCCTTTTGTCATGAATGCAGGCAAGGTCAGGCTACAACCAAACAGACCAGAAGTGCAAGAAGCTCTGCCCCAGACTGGTGAGACTGTCTTGAGACAAACACTCAGAGTGGTGACCATTTACCTTGATCATTGTAGATAGCACTAGGGAAGCAGCAAGTTCCCCTGAAAATCAGCGGAGTGAGGTGCTGGAAAAAAAATATTCAGACTGTCAGAGAAGATGCAGCAGCAAAGGAATATAAAATAATGCCCCAGCCTGCAGGTCTGGGTCCTTGCCTTGGGTCACTCTGGGGGTATTTTTCCTCCATATAATGCAAAGAGATGAAAACCCCCAGCAGCAAACAGCTCAGAAAGCTGGCTGCAGCTGGGAGCAGTCAGGCAAAGGACATGGTAAGGCCATTCCCACCCGCTGGCAATTCCAGCTGTGTGGCTTCCCCTGTGCTCTGACAGCCTGACTCCCTGCAGTCTGATGTGACAGGCAGGGAATGCTGCTTCCAGCTTCACCCTGTAAGCCTTTCCTGTGCTGGCATCTAAGGAGCTCCTTCATTCCTCCTCATGGGAAGGAAAACAAAGCAATTCTTCCAAGAACTGTGACATACTGAGTTTGTTTGTACCATTCAGACCTCAAGAGACCAAAGTAAATGAGTAAAGGATCTCCAAATGACTTAGGACAACAATTGCTGGGATTATTCCAAAACTGGCAGAGAAGGAAGGTGAAGATGGAGTTGATAAAGGCAGTTAAATTAATAAACAGTAAAGATATGGCCAAGAAAATTAGGATAAACAAAAAGGTATTACTTAAAATCACACAAAATTGCCAGCAGCTAATGAGTCCTTGAGGCATGACAATGGAAAAGCACAGATGAAGCTGATCTTGCTCAGAAAGCTTTTGTTTCACTGTGCACAATAGAAGCTGAAGGTCGTTTTCTAGTGACTGAGATATCTTCTCCTTGGGGAGAGAGAAAAATGTTAAAAGGCTTCATGATCGTACTGGCACAGGTAATTAGACACTAAGACGTCATGCAGGTTGACAAGGCACTGGGCACAGCAAAAGTGGCTGAGAGAGATGAGAATTTGTGGGCTGAGGAAGAGAGAGTTTGTTGATGGTCTATATGCTATTACAACAGACTGGAGACACTGTCACCAAAACATCTGTATCCAAAACATCTTTGTAGGACCAGCAGATATGACAGAGAGCCTCCAGGAGACCTATGGATCCCATATCAGCAGTGGAAACTAATTGTGTTTCTGCATCAAGCCTTGGGTCTTCTATTCAGAAGGTGGCTGGTTGCTGGGACAACAGCCTGACCCATAATCAAACTCTTTTAAATGTCAAAGGCACCTTAACAAGGTTTAAGCAGCAACAAAAAGATTTATTAAGGTTGATTACTTATGCCACCACCTCAGCTAGCCAAGACTAGCAAACAGCCCATCTTGCTCCTATAAGAATAATTCTCCTTTCTGGAGGAAAACAGATACTGATTGTTTACACACTGGGAGGGAAAAACAAGCCAACCTAAACTTGTCCTACACTGTTATGTCCATTGCACTGAGACAGTACTTCCTAATTAGTCTGTAGCTCAGGCTGTAATGATGGATATCTAATTTATTTTATCTCGACATGACAGACCTGGCAGAGTAATATCTGGCAATTAGTCACACCTCACTGGGCCTTAACTGGAGCAGTTTGCAGAGAAATGCAGGTTCAGATGTGTCAATGCCATTTCCTCTTATTCCTCATACAAAGGGCTGGTGAAAAACAAAGCATTAAATACTACCTCACCTATTGCAAAAGGCTGCAGCATCAGCTCCTGAACCCTCTTTAGCACTGCTGAACTACAGAACTGCACCATTACAGCGTGTGTTGTTACTGGCTGGTGTTTACCTAAACAGAAAACCAAATGCAAAAATATTTGCACAGCTAGAAACTCCTGTTAGATCCAACAGCATTTGCCAATGCATAAAACAGAGTTTTAGTAGGTCTGATTTGCTTTATCTAATAGGTATCCAACAGATAAAGTCAAACAAAAGCCTGGTAAGAGGAGATATTCACAGCAACCATCACTCCACAAAAATTGTGTGGGTTGTTTTTATTGCATAGAAGCATGGTCACAGACAGCAGTGGAGCTGGAGGAGGTGGATTCCTGGGCATGGGCAGCTGTCCCAAAGGGAAAAGCAAAGCATTTCTGGGATCCAGGAGGGAGAGAAGTAAAAGGTTTGGGGTTGCTCTTCCAGCCCCAACGGTATGGGGCAAAGGGTTGCTACAAGCAGAGCTGTCTGGTTCCCAGGACACAGCTCACCCAGAAATGTTGGTCCTACCACTACAGATGGATGATGGTGCTGGGATGTTTAGTCTACAGGTCCCAGGAGTGCTTCCAAGCTCCTATCTCTACATATGGGCCTTGGATGTTTCTCACACCCACAGTAGGAAGGGGCTGGGCATGTGTACTGCTCACCCCTTTCCAAGGATTTGTCCTCACAGGAGCAATACATGAGGAGCACACTCTGCCAGCTACCCAATCTGGATGATGGGTACACAGGGCACCCTGTGACACTCATCTACTGCTGGTAAAGGCCAACCCTTCCACACTGCAGCACAGGGCACCCAGAAGCTATTGAAACTCAGAACAAGTTTATTCACTATACTCATGGAAGGCATCTGAAATTCTGTGTTGTGTTTAATTATTTCACAGAATCATAGAATGTCCTGAGTTGGAAGGGACCCACAAAGATCATTAAGTTTAACTCCTGTCTATGCACAGGACAAATCCCAACTTGCATCATATGTCTAAAAGCATTGTCCAGATGCTTCCTGAATTCTGTCAGGCTTGGCACCATGACTGCTCCTCTTGGGAACCTGTTACAGTGCTCCAACACCCTCAGGATGAAGAACCTTTTCTTAATACCCAACCTAAACCTACCCTGTCAGACAGCAAAGCTGTAATGCTGCCTGCACATGGGGTAGTAGCAAAGCTGCAAACCAAGGTGCAAGAATGAAGAAAGATCCTCTCCCTTTGGTTGTTCCTCTTGGCAGTAAGTACTACCTGTCCAAATGGTAAGTAAAGACATCTCAGAAGTGTAATGTAGAGCTTGAAAGTGTAAATTCCTTGGGGCAGGGATTGTAGATCTGATCTGACACATTAACCAGATGTAAAGCATTGAGCTTTACAACCCAGAAATTCATAAGAGATCACAAATAATGATAACTAACCCCCCACATCCCAGACTCTGAAATTTGTATCTTGCTATTACAAGCCTCTCTGCCTGCAAGAAGAAAACTATTTATAGGTTGAAATAGATTTCTAAGCATGAGTGATAGTGAAGGAGACTGAGAAGAAATATAGAAACCAAAATAAGCAATGGTAAAAATTTGCATAGTTTTTTAAAGTTTTCTTCAAAAGCTTCTGCAAAACAGCACCATCTGGTTTATTTAAGAATATCCTATGGGGGTAGCATGGACTGCTCTGTCTTCTTTTTCCTCCTCTTTTTTTTTTTCCCCTTGTTTGAAACAACAAGTTCTACTTGTGGAACTGTCTCTCCCTTTAGCAGGGAAATGTGTGTAATCACAAACTATCAGACAGACATCAGCATAGTAACCTGTGCTGCTGTATTCAATTACCCAACAGGTATTTTAAAACAGTCAGCATGTGCCAGTTTACCTCATGTTGAAAATGTTTGTCAGAATAAGATCTTTATTCTAAGCACCTGCTATTAAATATTTGAGAGAGCTAGAAGTGTATTGACGAAAGAGGAAAACACATGCTTACAGACCAAACAGGAGCTGTAAAGACAGCTCTGGGGTGAGAAGTGGCAGTGTAGAGACTAGTCTGTTCTCCCTCTGTAATGTAGACACAGAATGACAAGGTCACTCCCAGCAGTTCAATGCTCAGGCATGGCCATTCCTGGGACTAGGTACTTCTCAATCTGTGTCTCTATTTGAAGAATCACAGAATCATTAAGATTGGAAGAGATGTCTAAGATCATCAAGTCCAACCATCAACCTATCACCACCATGCCACTAAACTGTGTCCCTAAGTACCACATCTATACATTTCTTAAACCACTCCATGGATGGTGACTCCACCACTTCCCTGGGAAGCCTGTGCCAATACCTAACAACCCTTCCAGTGAAGAAATTGTTCCTAATATCCGATCTAGATAGAGTGCAGCTGCTGTGTATCTTCCAGCTCAGATGCTGCCCTGATAACTGTGTCTTTCCAGCACACAGGGGTTCCTGTGGAACCTGAAGGAGCAGTGCTGTCCCCAGGTAACAAAACCCTTCTTCCAGTGTCAGCTTCCATAATCTGACTGTTCTCCATCCACTGCTGAAGTTTGCAGCAGAATTATGAAAGACTTCAACAGGGAATAGCATTGACTGTACCTGCTCACTGACATGTTATCCTGTCAGTGGAGACATCCAGTAGGCATCATTCTGCAGAAGTGATCCTGTGCAGTTGGAGCAGCTGTATTCTATGTCATGGGGAAAGGCCATTTCCAACAGTCCCTGCCTGCATCCAGGGTGTGTGCAGGCCAGGGGTTCCGCTGGCATGGCAGCCATGGTGACCAGTGGGGCCTGGTCAGTTAGAAGTGGTGAGATGAGAAGGCAGGGTAACTGACTCCAAAAGGCAGTTTAGGGTCATAGGCAACTGCCATTTTCCAACTGTCCCTGCCTGCATCCCGGGCGTGTGCAAGCCAGGGGTTCCGCTGGAATGGTGACCAGTGGGATTGGTCAGTTGGACCTGGGTGAGAGGAGGAGAAGGCAGGATAACCGACAAAGTTGGTGCAGGGCTGGCAAGGGAAGAGAGGACCTCAGTCTTTCTCTGGCAGGTTGTCTCACTGCATCCCCTCTGCATTTCCATGGGGTGTTCAGCCTGTGACACAAGGTGAATTTCCATCAGCCAACAGGCAGAAAGGCTAGCTAAGGCCTGTGATTTGTTCCAGGCAGGCAATGCTCAGAAGTGTGAGCTTGAAAACCTACCAGAGCCTTCATGTGGATCTTACTGAGCTAAGCAAGGACTTGAAAAAAAAAAAAAAAGTCTAGCATTAGCTCCCAAATGCTAAAGCAAGCACCTAAATTAAGGACCTGACTTTGGGAACTGTTGCCCTCTCAGACCACCTGGAACCAAGGTAACTGGTTTATATGATTCAAGATGGGTTCAGAAGACATTTTTCACTGGTCTCATATTTTTTTGCCCAGTCTAGCCAATGGATCTCCCTCAGCACACTTTAAAAGACTGCCAAGAACATCTTCAGCAGTGGGTAAATGCTGTTCTACTGTATTTTACTGACATCTGGGAATTTGGAAATAAGGTGCTGCAATAACAAGAGTTGAACTAAACTAAGGATTTAAATATTTATTTTGCCCACAGTAGCCTTTCCCTAAGACCTTCCCCAATTTATAGGGCCACGGAGCAAAACAGGAACAAGCCCAATACTCAGTTTAAATCAGTTCAGAGTTCAGCTAACAGGCCAATGTCAGCCAACTGGTGCACTTACCCTTCCTTGTAGCAGAGAAAAGGAGCTCACACAAATAAGGTAGGACAAGAGCAACACAAATCCTCGTGGATTAACACCAGAGATGGTTACATGAATTAACTCCTTTCTCAGTAAGCTAAAATTTGTCCATTATTCTAGAAGTAAATGATTTAACATCTTAGTCTTTCTCAGCAATCACAATGACACATACCAGTAACGAAGAACCAGGCCCTTTCTAGAGCTAAATGGCAACAACTACATCAAACCATGAAAGGACATTCCAGCAGCATCCCTAGCAGTGGATGTAAAAATTAGAGCAGTTGTTCTTATCCAGCTGTTTTTATTGCCTAGTCCTCCAGTATAATCTGAGGTTTAACTCTGGAGCTCCTCACACAGAACAGTCACAGGGAATCCCTGAAGACCAGACTAAAAGTTTGATTTTCCTTCCTGCTTGTTTTCTTCCCAAGTGTAACCAGGTGCCTCTTTCCATGACTATTTTTTCCACTTTGCTCTC
>VWZO01017849.1:471251-515842 GCA_013396975.1 Bucco capensis
CCTTCTCTTCATTTTTGGTCTTCTACCTTTTCTTTCTCATGTGACATTTGTCACAGCACAAGGCCAGCTCTGTCAGACAAGCAGGTGTTACCTTCCAACTGAGAACCATAAGATTTACATTATCTGAGCTTTTTGGTAATGAACCAGCATCTCCTGCACCCAGTTGCTGAGACAGGTTTGCTCACTTCATCCTGAGGACTGACAGCTCCACAAGCCCTCTTCTCAGGGAGAAACACATCCTGTAGAAACATCAAAGGTCTGCTCCCTCAGACAATTAGGAAGCAGAACAGTCTGAAGCTAACCTGCTATGTTGTAGCAGGACATCAGGGAGCACAAGTGACTATTGTTCATGAGGGGCAGGGCTGTGGCCTGAGTTGCTGGCAAAGAACTGAGGCTAAAACACTTCTATTGTGATGACAGACTGACAAATGGGTTCTCTTTAGTCCAGCCTGTCTCAGAGCTGTGGAGGTGAGGTACCTTTTTCCTTCCAAAAAGTCTGCTCAGTATGAACAAGTCATTGGAGAAGCAAACAATAGACAAGGGAGGCAGCTGCTTCCCAGCCCTACCAGGCAGCCAAAGAAGGACATCCCCACAGGTGCAGACACCCAGCATCTCACTCCAATGCCCACAGCCCACCACCACCACCAGTAAATCGGCCTCAGCTTGCTGTGCTTGCCCAGGTCTGCCTGTGGACAGATGCAGCCCAGTGACTGCAGTGGGAGTGGCTCCCAGAGGCAGCCAGCCTGGGGAAGCTCTCTGGCTCTGTGTAATGGGGGAGCTTGAAGAGCAGGTTTTGAAGCAGGAGTTGAGGGTTGAGGGGAAGTGGTTGCTTCCCCACAGCTGGGAGGCTTCTGCCGAGAGCCTCGGGTTGTCAGGAGTTGACCTGACCTACATTGTTAATGCCAACTGCCAGCAAGTGAGTTGGGGGAGAGGAGAGCTGCTCCTGCGCAAAGCTGATTAGAGGAAGCTAATTTATCTCCCTGCTCCACCCCTAGGAAATTTCCGTGGTTGGGGAAGTTGCCTGTGTGGGGGAGGATGAGGCATTAGGAGTGCTCACCTGTGCTCAGAGTGGCAGTAGCTCTGCTCTGCTCAGCTGTGTCAGCAGTGTAGCCCAGCAGATCTGCCGTGAGTCCCCAGAAGCTCTTGCGAGAGAAGAGCTGTTCTGGGCCAGCTTGGGGAGGAGCAGAGAGACAGGCAAGGGTGAGTCAAATTATGCTTAGAACTATGCATGGGACCTTCTGCAGAGGAACTGAGGCAGCATCTCTGCAGCACACCTCCCTCCTCCTCTCTCCCTGTTCACTGGAGCATCACAGAATCATAGAATGGCCTAGATTAGAAGGGACCTTAAAGATCATCAGATTCCAACCCCATGCCACAAGCAGGGATGCCACCCACTAGACCAGGCTGCACAAAGTCCCATCCAACCTGGCCTTGAACACTGCCAGAGATGAGGCATCCACATCATCTTTAGGCCTCCTGGTCCAGGTCCTCACCACCCTCTGAGTGAAGAATTTTTTCCTAACATTCAATCTAAACATCCCCTCCTTCTGTTTCACCTGGCCCAGGAGAGGTGAGGACAGAGGTTTGGCCTGAGGAAAGCTGTGTGCTTCCCTGCCTAATTGAGTGGGAATGGAGGCAGCAGGGGTGTCAACTCTCCACCTATCTCAGCCACCCAAACACTGGCAGCTGGTGGCAGTGGTACTGGGAATACAGGTGACTTCTGCAAAGATATTTCTGAAAGGATGATTTCTGACAGCAGCCACGACTGCTGTGGTGCCTGGGGAAAACTTGGTGTTGTCACTGCCTAGGCAGCCAGCAAGGGAGGAGGAATTTTCCTCTACATTCCACATCTCCTCACCCATCTACTCACCTTTTTTTGTTGTTGTTGTTACTTAAAATACTTCAACTGCAATTAAAAAGGTGCAATTAGCATGTAACTGGTCTGGAGTCCTCACTGGGGTGTGGAGTTCTCAGGCTGATGTCATCCTGGTTGTCATGGATACAGGTGAAGAAGCTGCTTGCAGTGCATCCTCATCGCCAGGCTGGAGGGGGCTGGTAGGGCAGAGCTGGGGAGAACATCTGCCAGCTGTAGGAGGTGGGGAACAGTTAGCAGAGACCCTGAGCTTACAGTATTGCCTCCTCAATCTCCAGTGTTGAGTAAGAGGGCTGGCAGCCCCCTGACATCAAACACAGCAAGAAGAGTCCCATTCAGACAGCTAACAACATGAAAAAAAAAGCCCAGGCTGATGCAACTCCACATGCACAGTAATTAGAAAGACAAGTAGGGTCTGTCTTCGGGTTCAACCTCTCTAATAGGTAAGAAGGGAGCAGCAGAAGGGAAATAAAAGGGAAAAGCCAGAAAAAAAAAATTATGCTTATGGGAGTATGTGTACTTTAAGTATGCAAAAAGATCAACTGTATGTGTCTGGAGGAGATAGAGGCAGGCTGTTGGGCTAGGGAGATGTTCATGAACATCCCTGTAAGACCCTCTAAGGAACTTTCTGAGTAACAAAAATAATGATGGAATCCCACCTAAAGGAACTGCAGAAGCAGTTCCTCTGCCTGCTCCCATTTCCCTTCTCCCCATCTTCTTATCTTGCTGAGAAAGAAATTAAAATGTATTTTTCATACAATATCCCTGGCACTCTTTTATGTAATAATCCTCTTTCTGTGAAAGAGGCAGGTCAGCAGTAGCTGCAGGCTCCTGCACAATCACTGCTCATCTCAAAAATCTTCAGCTTTCCCTGGGATTTTCCAGCCACAACCTATTAAGCATTTGCCTGTGACAAGAAACCAGCCTGGGGGAGGGGCTCCTTCAGATGGTGCTTGGGCAAATTTGTATTTATTTACAGAGTGGTTGCCTGATTTTGTTCTAAGGGAGAAATCAGACTTTTAAAAATGGTGAGTTGAGTTTGAATTAATCTTAATAGGCAGCTATGGCTTACTATGCTCTTGAGCTTTTACTCTACATTTATTATTCTAAAATACAAGTTCAGTTATAAATCCAAGAAGGTGGCATGGAATGTGCTTTCCCTACCTTACTCCCCTCCTGACTGAGGTGTGATTTGCAAGATTCAAAGAAGGTCAAACTTATCTATAATATATGAATATCAGAACAATGAATTACAGCTAAACTTTGCATGACAGCTGACTGCAAACTTGGTGATTTAATATTTCCTGTCAGAAAATTCCTATTGGTTTAGATCTATGTTATGGGTTTCAATACAAATATTTTCTCAGACAGAATTTCTGAAATTGTGAAAACTCATTTTTGTTGTGGTCATATAGCCAAAACTCTATTTTTTGTGGTTCAAAGTGTCTTTGTATTGCAGTTCATGTTAACCAGAAGACACACAAAGGTACAAAGATATGGTTGCTATCAAAAGTGAAAGCTCTGATTTGTGTGAATTGATCATCCTGCCTCCTCACTTTTTATTTTTCAGTTTTTTAGGAAATGTCAGCTTTTTCCCCTGGTTCAGAAGACACATTTTTTTCACATTATTTTTGGCTGAGCCTGCTGCATTTTATATAACTACAAGTGTAGCAAACAAGCTGTTGATGAGATATTTTTTCCCCTTGATTTGCCATGTTGAAACCACCTCCTTCTGGTGTCCACCAAAAAACTCCAGACACAGACAGCCTTTCCAGCAACCCCTGCAGAGATCTCTCATTTCCCACCACACCACCAGCAGCTTCCTCCTCACTGTGACCATGTGTGATGCCAGCAGGGCTGTGCAGGCAGGGTGGGCTGCAGGGGTGTCCCACTGCCCTCTCCGTGAGAGGACAGGAGGCAGCTGAACTGCCAAACCCACCCTGCTCTAGCATCTTAAGTCTGGGGCTCCTCTAGCCCCTGCAGCTGATGTTGAAATCGTGATTATTCCTTGGTAGTTGTGTGTCAAATCTCCTAAACTTTGCTTCTTTTAGCTTTTTATGTGTCATGAAAATGTCTGCAGACACCCAGCACGTTATGTATGTCATCTCTGGTGTCTCCTCTCTTTCTTTTTTTTTTTAAGAGCAAATAAGGAAACTTAATATAATAGAACAAATTCAGCTTTTGACTCTATTGGTGCATACATCTACATATTCACACATGCAATTTTAATTACTAAAATCCTGACTCAGGACTCAGAGGAGGCGTTGTGTTATGCAGCTGGGGGAGAGTCTGGTTCCAACACTGTGATCAGTAGCCAGTCTCTGGTGAAGTCAGCAAGTCACTCCCATTGGAATTTCCTGAATTTAGCTACAGTGCTTTGCTTCATTTCTAGCCCTGCCTCCATTCTCTCTCTTGTATGAAAAGAAATAGGTAATTTTCAGCTTAGCTTCTCACCAGGAGTGATCTGCATCACAAGACTATCACTCTCCAGACACCCTAGTTAACTGCAGCCAGCAGGCTTCCAGCACCTGAGATGGTCAAGAAGGGTTTCTAGATGGCATCTCAAAGGCATCCCTTCTACAGTGAGGAGTGCTTACAGGTGAGTACTAAAATAATCCCCTGGGAAGAGCAGGGAACCTTCTCCTACTTTTGTATCTGTTGCTCTGCTGTTACTTACCCTCCCTTAGCCTAAGCAAGGCAAAAAAACAAAATCCAACACCCCAAAATGAAACCAAAGGAAACAACAAAATCCCTAAGGAAAAAAAAATCACATAAAAGCAACAAAACTTTGTATTTCACCCCCAAATGATAGTGAAGCTTATAGTTTAAGGGTATAGAATCACAGAATCATTATGGTTAGAAAAGACCTCTGAGATTATCCCTGGTCTGTCACCTTACCTGCCTGTGGAACATCACAGCTCTTCTTTTCTGATGACTTGAATGCATCACATTCAGAGAGGCTTCACCACAAAGAGCTTTTGAAGAACAGGAATAATGAAATCTCTCTAGTGCTTTTTATCCTATGTGTAAAACCTAGACTTATGGTGTTTTCATCATCTCTTCTCTACCCAGGCATGAAACACCAACAGACAAAGCAAGTAAGTGCTGTGCTCCTCAAGTCTTCAGTCAACAACGTCCACACCTGTGAGGCATTAAATTGACCCTTGTTGTGACAGAAAGCCATGGCTAGAAATGTGCCACAATGCACTAGCAACAGCTGCTGAGGCAAACAGGGTGTCTCTGTGTGTTAAGTGTGAGGTGGCTCTTACACCATATGACTAGTGCACCCCTTGACTCTCTTACCTGGGATCTCCATGCAACTGTTGTCCTACAAAACAGAGGACTTCAGGCTGCTGTGGCAGGCAGGTCTGTGAAATTCCTGTCCCTCTGGGATGACTGTTTGCACAGGCACTGCCTTTGTTAAATGATCTGAGAGGGAAAGACTCATACTCTGGGTCTGGCATTTGCTTTCCACTGCATCCAGACAATTGCTCTGCTTATAATAGTTTCTGCAAAGAAATAAAAAAAGAGCTTTAGAAGTGCATCACTGTTTTTGACGTCAAAGAAACCAATTTCACCCAGAAACTTTATTAATAGAGGAGGTGAAAATGGAAATATAACAGCAAAAACCCCAGCAGGCATAATATTTTTTCTTCCTTTCTCTCTTATTAATATTAATCCCACATTGCTTGTTGCTTTTTTGGGAAGAATCTAATTGGAACAAAAAGAACTGATACTAGCATTAATTGAGAAAAGTTAATTGCAGAATGCAGACAGGTAAATGACCTACTCAGGACAATGCTAAAGGGATGAAACCCAGATCCTTGCTACCATTTTCAGAGGAAGGTATTACAGACTGTTAATTCTGCATTATGTATTATTAATTCTGCATCTTTTTAAGTTCTAGCAACAAAACAGGATTACTTCAGAATAATTCTTTCTTTCTGCTTTATAACCAAGTGGTGATGGAAGATAACTGAATAGCTACATCCCATGCTTTTCTACCCAGTTTCTGGATCTGCCTCTGGCAACACGTATGTAAGTTCAGCACTGGTCCCAGTGATTTCAGTCTCTATTGAATTTACTGAGATTAAACCATGGACTTCCCTGCTCAGCTCTCTGTTGAGGAATGTGCTGAACTGGTTGACCAAAGGAAGTGCTCATTTTCAATATTCAGAAATTACAAAGGATAAAAAAAATTAACCCCTGCAAGAACAATAGCCCTTGGAATTGTCACAGCAAACAAACAGTACTTGTATTTCAATTTACTGCAAAGCCTGTGGTATATAATAGTCTTTGAATTAGATGTGTGGTTATCTTTAAGCTCTGTAGATCTCTCCAGGTGGGTCTGCCTCTCAAGAGCCCCACCATCAAAGCATCACTGCAAGAAGAGCAAGGTCCTACAGCCCCCCCCTGCCTGGAGCACATTTCTGCCTTCTGTAGAATCCCTAAAGTAAGATAGAACACCTCCAGCTGCTCTCCCATTAGAAATCTGCTGGGATGCAGGCAGCAGACTCCATAGGGATTCATGTCAGGAAAATCCCTCAAGGATGTTCTTCCCTAACCTGTCTTCTGAAGAGTTTCTTTCCTGTGAAACAATACAGTCCCTTGCTTGGCTGACAAGATGAGGGGGCCAAAACCTGGAACATTAAAAAGAAAAGGCATCCATGAGATTTGTGCATAAAACATGGAAAAATTAATATATCTCACAACAGAGTTTTGGTTTACACTGACAGAGTTAATTGGCTTTCTCAGACAGTTATGAAAGTGAAGTCTCAGAAGAGGTGGACAAAGAAATCTCATTTTAATTCTAAAGATTTTTTATTTAAATCTGTATTGTACTTTGATTTTTGACAGCTGTGGTTTTTATATGACCTAATGCATCACAGAGTTTGGGCAATTTGGCATAGAATAAAAGGAACAAAATTAAAACACTAAATGTCATAAATCTTTTCTCCGTTATTTACTTGCACCACTAAACCTTGAAGCATTCATTTTAATCCCTAGTTTCTGATGGGGAAATTTATTTTACACAGAGCTGAGCATGGAAATTGTCTGTGCTTATTTTCATTGGATTGCTTTTGCCTCCTCAGATTAATCCTGAAGAATTTGACATTTGTCTTTCCTGTCCTTTTGAACTTTCAAATCGTAATTCACAAAAGACTTTGTGATAAAATCATAGCATTTTCACTGTGTTCTTTTCACAGATTTTTGAACAAGACCTAATTGCTTATGGATTTTTAGGGCTGACAACTTCCCACTTCCATCTCAGCCCTTTCTTAAGGACAGAGAAGATATTTCCATGTGGGCAGTGAGGGATGCTTGCCCAGACAGATGGCTTTGAGGATCAAAAATAGCTTGTGGCCAGCTGAGTGCAGGTGAGGTGGATGTGGAGTGGTCACATCTGTGCAGTCCTCTCATTGCAGCCCACAGGAGCCATGCCAATTGCTTTTTTTCCCCCTGTGGAATGGAAAAGTCAAGCTGAAGAACTGACACAGCTTTGGCTGTGAGTGTTTTTCAGAGGACTTCCTGGTGTCTACCAGCAAGTTCTGAATCTCTCCCTTTCTTCATCCTACCTGTTTGCTGGGGCTTCCTTTGTGGGGAGTGTCAGGATGTAGGAAAGGGGAATGTTGCCTTCTCCTTGGTGTTTGCTGGTCTGAAGGAGTTCAACAACAACAAAACCCAAAAACATTTAGTGGTATTAAAGGAGTTGGTGTTAAATACTGCTGGAGACAGGTAAAAACCAGAACATCCACCCCAGCATCCCCTGGAGAGGGTCCTGATACCAATGCCACCTGCAGGCTCCTCCCAGGTCAGACTTTTCCTCTCCTTCTGTAAAAGAGCCATGTACAGCTAGGCTGTAGCCAAGAAATAAACAGGAAGGGACAACCTCTGAAGAACACCTACCTCCCTTTCTGAACCCTTTCACGGCTCCATGCTGCCCTGAGAGACGAACACAAGTTAAAACCTATGAACCACCTGATAACTCAGGTCTGTGACAGAGCTCGAAGGTGTTTTCCCAGAAGGTAACCCCTCTGAGACCTGCAGAGCTTGTTGTCTGCCCCATGCTGCCTTCCCGCTCTGGTGGGGTTCAGGCAGTTCCCGCCCGACTGTGAGGTAGCTCCTGCCTTCCTCACAGCCAAGCATCCACTGCCCCCAAGTGCCCATCTGAGGGCTGTTTCCCGTTGGGGGTTCACAAGGTTTTGGATGTGTGTGACACTGGGGTCAGCTTCTACCTGTGCAGCCTCAGCCTGCCTAGCTCACCTGGCCAGATCTCTACCTTTAGCATCCCACAGCCCATTTTATCCCCACTGAAAACCTATTCCCAGTCACAAATCATTATTGTTAAATGTCTCCATTTCCTACCTTTGTGCCCCAAGCAGGTAAAATCAGTTCCCTGGAAGCCACTTCATTGTCAGCATCTGTGCCAGGCTGCCATGAACTTTTGGGCTCCTAGACACTAAAAATCCCAAGTTTCCCTACCTTTCCATGGAAAATCATGATTCTATGTCATCCAGGATCATTACACCTTTTCTCTGCTTTTCAAATCAAATAACTTCCCCCTGCCACACACACACACACTTGGGCAACATCATTCTCCAGCATTCATTTTCCCAAGAAAAACAGATTTCCTTACTCAAGCAATTATCTCCTCTCAGAGCTCCTTTAAAGACATTCTGCCTGCAACAATACCAAGTCCCTCCAACCTTCTCCAGCCCCTCAGACTGGGAATTACTAACTCTGTTGGGATCAGCCTCTCCAGCTGTGGATACACTGCACAGGCAGGAACCCTCCTGCTGCTCTTCAGGCCCCAAGGCTGGCTTCATCATCATCAACCTGTCATCCATCAAGGCTGTATCGACACTGCCACATCAATGAGATGAGGTCTGAGTAGGCCTGACCAGGAAACAACAGCAAGTGCTGTGAAGGGGCTTCCCAGTTCTAAACTGGGGTGAACAGGGAGTGTGATGATATTCTTCCCAAGGCTTACAGTGTCCATTCTTGCTCATTATTGTCTTCAGTCACATTCCATCATCTCAGGGACCAATGACTGCCAGTGTACTTGTAGGTGATGGCTAAGCTTTTCCAGGAGTTAGAAATTCAGGCCACAGCAGTGGTGCTCCTTAGCATCACTCCAAGGGTGTCAGGGTCAGAGAGGAATTCATTGCCTGTCATGTGGTACTGCTTTATTCACATATCTTGAAGGTAACCAAACACATTCCTTTAGGGTGCAAAATGCCTGCTTGGTGTAACCATATGTGGATGGGGTGAGGGTGTGTTCATCTCAGACATCTGATATCACAGCTAAATTAAACAGGCTGTGAATGCACACTACAATAATATTTACTTGAAATGTGAGATGGAAAGAGAAGAAGAGAGACCACAATAATGCTTTCAAGCCCCAGCAGATTTGTGATTTATGCTAGCTTGGCTGTAATAATCTTCTATATCTAGGTTGACGTGTCCATCAAAAAAAGGCATAAAACCAAGGAAAAAATAGACATCAGTAAGCTAAAAGCCATTTTTTCCCCCCTCTGTGACAGAGTCTAATTCTGATCTCTTTCACCAAGAGAAATTCAGAGCAACTGATTTAAATGTTCAGTTTGTAATGTGTACACACACATTAGGAAAAACACATGAAAACACTTCCTCTGTTCAGGTCAGCGAGTAATGCAACAGTGTCTGGATTCCTCTCCCACACATGGAGTGATGGAGCAGAAACCCTGCTGGTAGGTTGAGCAAGGGTTAAAAAGGTCCTGGTTTGTTAATGTGATACTTTGCAATCAGGTCAACAACACTTCTGAGGCTACTCTACCAATCACTTGCCACTGGTATCATGGCTTTGTACAAAGCCTGCCTGGAAGCAGTGTATAATTGCCAGCAGGCAAAAGAGAATCTACAATAAAAATTAAAAAAAAAAAGAGAGCAAACAAATACAGGAAAGAAAATATTAAATCTGGTCCCTACCTGTTCTGCCCAAGAGGCAGCTAAGAGCCCTGCAGCCTGTGGTGCTCAAGGAAGAGAATTTCAGAGGGGAAACCTCTGGAGCAAAGCTCTTGTGGGTGGGTGTCTCTGGGTGCTGCTGAGCAGGTCAAATCTTCAGTCACAAACTGGCTGCCTCCTTTCCAACTCTTGCTTCATCTTACCTTCTGTTTACTTTCAGGTTTTACTGTTCAACATCTAAGTATGCAGAATAAACCCCACAATCTCAAGGGTCATTTTTATCAAAGCCAAATCAACAGTGGAAAAGGAGCCTTGAAGAAGCCCAGACACACACTTATATAGACTAGTCTCATACACAACCATAATGCCTCTGCTTTACATCTTGAAGCCTCTCCTTCCTAGGTCAGTGGTCATTTTATTCTAGAAACTTTTCTAGTATGCATAGACAAGACCTATATGAACTCAAGGTGCTCTTTCACCCTGTGTAGAGAGCATGCTGTAGAAACTGGAAATTAATCTTTCTTCAAGTATTGCACTTTACTTTTCCACCAGCTCAGAGCTTCATTTTATTTCCAGGCTAAATAGATTCAGCAAGTGACTGAGCTTTGCTCAGCCTGTTTGAAAGAAGGTGTATGGGATACACCTGAGACAGGGTGTGACTGTAAGAGACAAAGGGATGTGAGGCTGTTGGGAAGTCCTTTCCTCATGCAGGGCTCTGTCACTGCCTGTGGTGAAGCAGTGAAAAGAGCCTCTCTGGCTAGTGCAGCCAGGGCATGCTGTGCTGTGTAAGCAAGGCTTGACTGCCTTTCCCCGGTTGAAGGGAGGCTCTGCCCTAGAGCTGTCAGGAGGTGTTATTTCCAGAGTTGTGAGCTTGTTGGTTATCCATTCCTGCCTCCCACATACCCTGCCTTCCTTAGCAGACAAGCCTATTTCCAGGCAGACAGTCTCATTAGCTACGTAATCTGGGACAGAAATGCACATTCATAATTCAGGCATAGCTGAAAAAGCAATTGTAAACTTTTCAGCATCCAGCACTACAGTTAGGTTTTGGTTACGTTACATGATGCTATGACTTTTAGAACAAATTTAACTTCAACGCTCCTTTGTTTTGCAGTGTCTGAGTATTTGACAGCATTAGAGATTTCCTCCCTTCCTAGATCACATCTAAGTGACTTCCTAATGTATTTACTGTCAAAGTGAGCACTGAGCTGAGTGACACACATTGCATATTCCAAACTGACTTGGTGTCAGGTTTATAACAGATGCCAGAGCAAGCTTTGCAGATTGCAAAATGTCTGTTAGCCAACACTTTGTACTAGTCTTGGAGTAGCAATACCTTGAACAGGATCATGTTCTTCACTGTATCTTAATTATATTAGACTCCCCTTCAACTAATTAGCAGTTCATTTACTCAGAGCTGATAGCCAAGGTAAAAGCAGCCCTTCCTCCCTCCTCACTGTCCTGGTTCCCTCTCTGTATCTGGCACTCTAACTGCTAGCTTCCCTGCTGCCCTCCAGGGCTGGGGGCATGCACAAATACCCATGAAATATTTATCAAACACCTCACATGCACCTGCCTGAATCCAGCTTCTGTTCAGAATGAGCTACAGATCACAGGGAGGTTGTGCATGTTTCATTAACTTTTCATCAAACCCAGACTTCACATTTCTCCACTAGAATTTTCCTCAATGAACACTCTCACAGTTTACTACCAGCCAGCTTCTCCCACTCTGACACTGCTCCCTGGGAAATATCCCATGAGGTGAATTGCACACCAGTTTGTTATAGGAATAGTAGTCTTCCTTCCCTCCTGGTGAAAGGCAAAGCCATGCAAATATTTACAGCATAGAAACTGGAACTGTTGCTTTGGGATGTGACCCAAGGAGAAGTGGATTAATCCAAACCTGTGTCTGATATCACAGGAAGCATCTGCAGCTTATCCAGATAGAAGATGCTAAGGAATGAAAAAGGGGGGGGCTGGTTTTGAACCTGAATATGTAGGGTGCATTCAGCTCCTGGGCCTTGCTTATAATCAGGATTTAAAAGCAATTCAAGGCTGTTATATAGCAATGTGAATTCTTCCCTCTCCTGCACTGTGTACCTTGGAGGAGAGGTCCCACGAGGACAGTAGGTGGCTTCAGCCTGCAGGTGGCACACGGAGAGCACTGAGCCAACTAGAAAGCACACAGAGACCCCTGGGGCCATTCTAACAGGGATCATGTCCTAAACTGACTGCTGGTTCCTTTGCCTTCACATCTCCCCCAGTGCTTTGGGTCTCTGTGGGCCCATCTTTATAAACATATACTCCACTCCTCTACTTCTGCCTTACAGAGTGTCATGGGTTAGGGCTGGGCCAACCATTAATCCAGTGACAGATAGTCTCTATTATCCCCTTTTCCCCCACTCCAGGGAGGAAAAGCAGAAATTAACAGAGAGACTTATGGGTTGGAAATGAAACTTAAACTACTTCGATGAAAATAACAAGAAAATGTATGTATATATACACACACACACCCAATACCACAACCAAACCTCCCTCAATGGCAAGTACCTCACCACTGATGCTGCAGCAGGAGGACTCACCAGCAGATGGGAATCAGACTCATGGGCTGGATCCTGGAACTAGAACTCAGGACCTCTTGGATTGAGATGGAAGGCAGAACAGACAGGGTCCTGTAGCAACAGAGCTGGGTTTCTAATCCTTGCAAGACTCAGGTGCTCAACCTTCAGGAAGAGTGGAGAAGCTCCAACCTCTCCTTACTTGTACAGGCTGTTAGTTAGGTGCTAAATAGCTTAATTATGCACCTGTTTTACTTGGGTCTTAGGCCTTATGTACAAGACTGTAAGGGCCAAGCTTGATGTCAAAGTTTCAAGGACTGAATATGACAGCATGGAATACCTTNAGATGGGAATCAGACTCATGGGCTGGATCCTGGAACTAGAACTCAGGACCTCTTGGATTGAGATGGAAGGCAGAACAGACAGGGTCCTGTAGCAACAGAGCTGGGTTTCTAATCCTTGCAAGACTCAGGTGCTCAACCTTCAGGAAGAGTGGAGACTCCAACCTCTCCTTACTTGTACAGGCTGTTAGTTAGGTGCTAAATAGCTTAATTATGCACCTGTTTTACTTGGGTCTTAGGCCTTATGTACAAGACTGTAAGGGCCAAGCTTGATGTCAAAGTTTCAAGGACTGAATATGACAGCATGGAATACCTTGTTTGGACTCAAACTAGGACACTCAGAAGTGGTGAGGTTTTTCTTTTTGGTCTGGTTTTGGGCAGTTGTTCGAAGATTCTCAGCTCACTGGGTACCACAGCAATGATGCAGGTCAAAGTGTGGAGGAGCTAGTTGGTTTAGTGCCATCATGTCATGCCAAGGCACAAACAGAAGAGCATCACCCTAACAATAACTACATTGTTAGGTGCAGAGACACCAAACAGCATATGAGCTGCTGAGCCCTACGCTTACTTCACAGGCACACACACACTTACCTCTGTGCAAGCTGGCATGTTCACTCTGATACCAGCCCTGCTCTCAAAACCACATTTTGTGGTCCCAGGGCACTCAGCCTCTGCTAGCATGACCCAGAGTAGGGCAGTGATGGAGATGAGTACTCATGGGACCATGCTGTGCCTGCCATGTGCAGTCTCATGGCTTTAATTAACTGTTTACAGCTAGCATCAAGTTGGGGGCAAGAGAGGAGAGGGTATCCCATCCTCCCTTTGCATTCTACCTGTCATTTAGCTTAATTTCCTGTACTAACACTTTACCACTTGATCCTGTCCCTTGATCCTTGCAAGAGAGTCTAAACAGCAGTGGCCATCCCAAATTACTGTGCTGGAGGTAACAGCAACCCATGCTTTGAAATGTATAGTTCTGACAGACAAGCTGTTTTAAAGGCATTTAAAATATTCCTTCAGAGAGATTATAATTATCCTATTATAAAGCATATTTGCAAAAATAACAGTCCTAGACATGGGTCCTTCTAGCCAAGTTTCATCTCAGAATGAACTCTTGCAGCACTTAATATCACTGTGAGACTGTTAATTATATCTTGGCAGAAATGGGACCTTTATAATAAGACTGATGGCTTTGGCAGACTTATTTTTCCACAAAAAAAAAAACCACTGACCACAAATACTTACTGATTGACCTAACAATCTTCCCTTTTGAAAACCTCTATGCAAATCTCTTTGAGATTCCTCAATGTAAGGTTTAGTTTAGATTATTCTATTTAAGCAGCATTTGTGAGAGAAGGTATTCCTACTGGAAAGGTCTGGCAGGCTTTGCCTTCTGCAAGCTTTTGTCCATGCTACCACTGTCACTACAGAAAGGCAAGCTTTTACAGAAAACAACTTCAAAAGTTAAGTTGTTAGAGTGCAGGAAATGCCCTAGAATCATGTTCCAAGGACAATACACCTGTTTAGTGCAAAATCACTAATGACTTCAGAAGCTGTTCGTAGCAAGAACTGCCTCAGCAGCACCCCAGGTTGAAATGATCCTTGAGATGCAAAGCTCCTTTTTCTCATTCCACTTGATTTGTCAAATAAATGTGATAAATAGTTGGATAAATTGCTGCTGAAAGTTAAACTTCACATGGAGCAGACTATTTTTAGCTAGGAGGAAAAAGAAAGGAAGGTGGACTGCACATGGACTGAGGGGGAAAAGTCTGGGCTATAATACCCACAGAGAAAGAGATGAACAGTTCTGGGGATATGGGGTTTTTTAAGTGTTATATTCCCATAACTGCTTTCACTAGTAAACATTTATGTTGGTGCAATGCCCAGTCATTTCAACCTGATGAGGATCCCTACCAAGCCTCCCCTGTGGTAACTTCAGATGATGTGAACTGTATAAAACTGAAGAGCAGCCTGGAAGTAGCAGGCAACAGTAGCAAGCAAAACTAATCTTTGGAAATACATTAATTGTTATTGAAGAAGATTGTGCTGTTAACACGCTAGACACTGAGAATATGAAAGGGAAACTGAGGAAGTGTTCCCTGAAAACTGTGAAGATGCAAAAGGTCTGACCAATCTTATCCACCCCTCCTTCCCTGCCAAGAAAAAGCAATAAATAACAGAGTTTCTATACATTCCTGATCAGAATGTAGTTTTCAGGTGACATTTTGATCCCATATGCAAATTTTAAAGAAGTAGTATTGGCCTTTTAATGTAGATTTTTACTGTTCATTGACTGTAAAATAGGAAGTTTCCTATAATTTAAGATGTGCTGTTCCCTTCTGTCATCTGATCTTGTTCTGCCAGTTTCTGGGGAGATGGGCTGAGAAGCTATTCATCAGTTTATACAAAATGAGCCAGGATATTGCTTTGTCTGCTGAGATCAGTCTTTTATTCCTTTCTATCACTAAGGTTTGTATTATATTATTAATATGACATAATGTAATGCAAAATAAATGCTGATTTCTGATGCCATGTCTATTGAAGTGTTATAGGTAAGCTCAGCAAGCCCCTGTTTTCTGCTGTTAGTGTTGGAGACAGTCCTTGACTGAGCAAACCACTGTTTTGCACCAAATTGCTTTTCAAGGGTTGCTGCCATGCATAAAAAAGGAAACTTGTGACAGTGTCACAGACCAGACCCTGCAATAGGTCAGTGCTAAGGCACAAAGTATTAGAAGGGCTGGAGGAACCAGCAGGACACTTGGCCTGGGTCCCCAGGCACTGTGTGCCTGACAGAACTTCAGTAAAGAGCTGCCCTGGGCTCTGCACAGCTCTGACCTCCCCAATGCCCAGGCACTGG
The DNA here is from genome assembly GCA_013396975.1 of Bucco capensis. Lineage (NCBI taxonomy): Eukaryota > Metazoa > Chordata > Aves > Piciformes > Bucconidae > Bucco > Bucco capensis. The sequence goes on from VWZO01017849.1 coordinate 486,825, forward strand.
GGAAGAAAAGCTGAGTGTCAGCAGTTGGCTGGCTCTGATCTCTCTGTAGGCCATAGAGATGGTTTTATTGGCTATGAGTGTTCATGGGTCACATACCAGGAACTCTCCTTATAAGCACAGAATAGCTACTAACACCACAGAAACACCAGCAGCTGATGTGGAAACTGGCCCTGTTTCAAGGGAGGAAAGTAGACATTCAGAGATATCTACCTATGACATGGAGAGTTTTGATTTGAACAACGTGCCCATGAGAGATTCATTTCACATGCCAAGTTTTCTCAAAGCCAATATTTAATCTCCCAGGGAAGGTAGGACATGATTAACAGTCTCGGTCTCAAAAAAAAATAAAAATGTACTGTTCAGCACACACACATTGGGATATGGTTTGATGAAGATGCTCTGAAGAGTAATCAGTTCTTTACAAAGCTGAAAGCTTTAAGCATGAAAAATTGAACCTGACTATTTTGACATGGTCCACAGGTACCTGCAATTTGGCAGAAAGTGCAGTCCCTAAATATAGCTATAATGGCTTCCAAAATGAATGTCATTAACAATCCATGACAGGTTTCTAGTCATAAGCATGTTTAATTTTACTCACATAAAAGTATACCAAGCAAGAAGCTCGTGTCATTTTCTGATGGACACTCATCTAGGACAAAATCAGCATGTTTCCCTTGAGCTCTGCTGTGGACTTGAAGAATCAGAGTTCCACCCATTAGTGTTTCATATTTAAAAAACCTACTACAATTAAAAAGAATGAGATTAAGCTGTAAAATCCTTGTCAATCCAGCACATTGTCCGCGTGGGGAACTGCAGTGGCAATGGCAAAGTGCTTTAGTCTGGGAAGGTAGCTTGGACAGTATCAATAATGCTCCTTTATTAGTGCCAGCAACTCTCCAGTGACAAAACAGGGCTGAATTCACCCATAGCAGAAGCAGGTGCCACTTCACAGATGTCGTGTACTAAACCAGCCTACATTTGCCTCAGCTTATCTCTGATAAGAAGTCTAGGTACTGCTGACAGTTCCTTTGATTCTCTCTCCCGCTGCATGCAGAAAATCCTCTCTTTCCATATGCGGGAACATCCTTACCAAAGCCACCAGAGACAGACCAAGATTTCTGGTTAGTATCACTAAGCCACCAGAGACAGACCAAGATTTCTGGTTAGTATCACTTCATTTCCCCAACTCACACCGTAGCATCATAATTAACCCTTTGGTCTGCTGAAACCCAGAGTCCCACACCAGGCTCTGTATCAGCCAGAGCCACCTCAGCACTGCTGGAGCATTGCTTCCTCCTCTAGCTCCCTGTTACCTTCAGCTCAGTGTTTGTGATCTGTGAAGAGGTTAAAGCAAACTAATGTAATCTAGTTGCAGCTCAGCAGAGCTTGTAAGCACACAGCTAAATTGGATTGCAGTCCCTGGGACTATTACATTGTGTGTTATTAACCATGTGCTTATGTGTTTCGCTAGCTTGGGAAAGGACTTCCTCATTTTGTGTAGACTTCTAATAGACAGTAAGACTATTCAGACAGTGCCCAAAACAACCACTGCTTTTCAGCAACTGCTTGGTAAGAGCCTTTCTTCCTCCATGCATTTTGCAACGAGGCTTTGCCTGAGCTTTGTGGTGAGCCCAGGATTTGAACACACAGTACTGACACAAGCTGCATCACTGGGTCCTGAAGCCTCAAGCCCTGCAGTTTGCCAGCTCTGCCAAGAGAAGTTTCAGAGGAGGCTGATTCTGCAGCTATTTCAAGCAGCCAGCTGTGCTCATCAGCTGGGTCATTTGCTTTCATTCCCCAGCCTCACAGTTTCAAGACTGAAGATGGCCAGGACTGCACTCCGCACATCTCCTCTGCCCAAGAGCTAGTCTAGCTTTTCACTTTCTTTCTGCTTTTCAGCATGCATAGAAAGCTGACTGGGGATTGGGAGGTTGTTAGTAATGGAAGAGCAGTTCTGGTACCCTTACAGGATATTCCTCCATGCTGGGCCCTGAGGGGCCTTGCTGTCCATTTCTTTGATGCTTTTCACCAGGGAGGTCTCAACAGCACCACAAATGTGTCCTTGTGAATGCTTATAATGTGGCAGGCAGGTACCACTACCACATATGTATCGCCAATAAATGTCTTAATTCACAAAGCATAAAAATAGCCACAGTTCCTTGAAATCAATCACAGAATTTAATGGTACAAAACCCTAATGTCAGAGCCTATCTTTGAAAAATGAAATTTCTTCCAGGAGAACAGATATTAACATTATAAATTAAAATATACCCAAGTCATAAATCTCTGTCAAAAACCTGATTGACCTTAGATCATAATGCTGCTGTGCTAGAACAAGCTCCTGTAAACTGGACAAGAAAGGGATATAGCATTTAAAAGTATTAGTTATAACATTTGGGGAAAGTAGTGCAGTTCCCTCTCCTGTGTATCAGAAATTGAACATTTCACTGTTCATTCCCTGGTTGTTTGTGCCTTTTTAAAAGAGCAATTGTAATTAAAGTAACGTATGACCTTCTTTTGTCCTCAAAGGAGACTCATGTAGTCCTCTGGTGTAATGCAGCTAGCTGCAGCAAATAAAATCTAGCAAGCCATTTATCTATGGTGTTATACTAAACAAAAAAACAAACCAACCCAAACTTCCTCTAGCCATATGTGCCAAAGCTGGACATAGAGACCATGTGAGAATATCAGATGACTTATAATAAAACTCGGGTGGTTCATGACAAAACCAGAAAGATATCAAGGGTTAGGACTGGGCCAAACACTAATCCAGTGACAGATAGTATCTATTATCCCCTTTTCCCCAGCTCCAGGGAGAAAAAGCAGAAATTAACAGAGAGAGAGACTTGTGGATTGGAAAAGAAACAAACTACTTCAATGAAAATGATAACAAGAAAATAACAAGAAAATGTATGTATATACACACACATAAAACCAATACCACAACCAAACCTCCCTCAATGGCAACTACCTCAGCACTGATGCTGTAGCAAAGGACTCACCAGCAGATGAGAATCAGACTCAGGGGCTGGATCCTGGAACTCAGGAACTCTTGGATGGATATAGAAGGCAGAACAGACAGAGTCCTGCAACAACAGAGCTGGGCTTCTTATCCTCACAAAGCTCAGATGCTCAATCTTCAGGCCAGGTAAAGACCCAAACCTCTCCTTTTTTGTGCTGGTTGTTAATTAGGTGCTAAATAGCTTAATTATGCACCTGTTTTGCTTGGGTCTTAGGCCTTATGTAGAAGACCCTAAGGGCAAAGCTTGATGTCAAAGTTTCAAGGACTGAATATGACCTATATGGCATGGAATACCTTGCTTTGCCTCAAAGTAGGACAAAAGAGTAGTAAAAGTCTTTGGATATTTTTCTACCCTTTGGACACTGTTTCCAATTTTGGGTTTTCTTTGTCATCAACCTATCTAGTTTTTTTAGGACATATCACTGGTTTTCCATAAATGCAAAAGACAATAAAGCTTAGTTCTTAGGTCAGCGCAACACCTACTTCCCAAAATATTCAAAGTAGACCAAGCTGACCTGGTTAAAGATGTCCCTGCTCACTGCATGGGGGTTGGACTAGATGACCTTTAAAGGTCCTTTCCAGCCCACAGCATTCCATGATTCTGTGTTAAAGTGTCCTGAGGTGTGTGCGTGTGTGTGTGTGTGTGTTTACAAGGAGGAGCACTGCAGGTTGCCAAGTGGTTCTTTGCAGTAGGATCACACAGTTCACAATCTAAACTAAAAGGTCAAACTCTTTAACACCTGATTTGGGCAGGGATGAGGCCAGAAGAAAAGGAAGGAAATAGTTTGTTTTAGAATAAATTCATTCCAGAAATAAAGACAGGCAACTCCAATAAAACTGCATGATTCTGAACTGATATAGAAGGGCTGCACTTCCAAGGGGTGTTCTGGAAATGATATAAGCTTATGGAAATAGGAAAGCTGGCACAACCACAGAGGGAATAGAAAAAAAAAATAGATCCCTCTGTCAGGCCCACAGCACAGAGATTCAGGCAACCCCTAAGAGAGAGGGAGGGATTCTACTGCCCTTTTAAACACCAAACCACAAAGCAGTGGGGTCTCAGCCTTGAGTCAGCCACTGTCCTGCTACACAGAAGAATCAAAAGTGATGAAAATGATCTCTAGGATTTTGTCTTTAGTTTGCCCTTCTAAATCAGCAGAAAAATGTGAATTGCCTTTTATTTAGTGGAGTTTTAGATGGAATTAGCTGATACTGGAGCTCTTTCCTTGTAAAGACAGAACCATCAAGGGGCACAAGTGTGTGGAAAAGCAAATGGTTCCTATTATCTTTCCCTAAGGAATAGCAAAATGGGGATAAGTTCCATTTCTATTTCTTGCCACAGGAGCAGGGTAAAAAAAAAAAAAAAAAGAAAAAAAGAGAGAGAGAGAGAGAAACCCAGCCATGAGGAGTCCTAGGTGAAAAAAGTACAGAGAAAACATCATTTCATTAGATTTTCTTACCTTTTCTGGCAAATTTTGCATGTTTGAATTTGCAGTTAGCTCTGGGTGCAGCTGGGTAAAACTAACACAACAGGCCTGCTGGGGACAGCTAGCTCTAAGCAAACTCTGCTGGAAAACAAAGAATGTGCAAAAGAGAGGATGCCCAGTGCCCTCCACGGAGTGGAGCATCCTCCCGCGGGGCTCGTCGGCAGGAGCTACCATTGCCACGGCAGCGAGGATGCTTCCCACCGCTCTGACCTCAAATCCGTGCTCCAGTGCCCTTTACAGCCCTGTGGACTTTTCCTCTGCGAGTGGGGGTGACCTGACAAACTCCGGGACCTCTCCACATTTGCTGAAAGGAGGGTGGACGATTCAGCCCCGAAATGATTTTCTGCCCCGCTAGATTTGTTTTATCCGGGAGGGTGAGGAGTAGGGAGGATGCAGCGCCTTTGTTATCACTTGAGCGTACGCTAGATGTAAAGGGCTCTGCAAGGAGCCAGCGCTCAGTGCCAGGCAGGATGCTTGGAGATGCAGGGGGACAGCTCCGGTGCCGGTGGCTGCAGTGTGCGGAGCGGTGCGGAGCAGTGCGGGGCTGCCGGCGGCTTTTCCGAGCCGATGCCGCCCTCTGGAGGGCTGCGGGACCGGGATGATCCAGGAAACCTTTTTCCTGGAGAGGAATTAAAAACATTACACTAAATCCGGGCTATCCCCTGCTCTCCGGGCAGACATCAACCTTCCCCAATGCAGGATACACACACGTAGACTTAGCAGAAGCTGTCTTCTTCTTTTCTCTTCTTCCTCTTTCTTCCTTTCCCCCCAGTTTAAAACCATCACCCCTTGGCCTCTCACCATCGGCCCTGCTAAAAGGTCTGTGGGGATGTAGTATTAGGAGCTGGAGAGAAAGCAGCTATGGAGTGACAGCCTATGACTGCAGGACTCTTCACTGTCACTGTTCTGGCTTAGATATCTTCCTTACTGTTAATTAATGACTAGGGTTTACAAACAAGATTTTTATTCATGTTCTGGAAGCAGGAGAATGGATTCGAGCCAGCTGTGTTGGACCACAGGAGTTGTGAGATAACTGTAATCCACTACTCAAGGTCTGTCACAAGCAGCATCTATAGCCCCTGATGTTAATTCTTTAGGTTAAGCTTAGCCAGCTTATGGGTTTATCTCTCAATATCTACACATAAGCCACTGGTGTCACAGCTGCAATGGGGCACATGCTCATTTGTCTTTCCCGCACCAGATCCAACTGAGGTTGTAAACTCCCTTGGGAAATGTCACAGAGTGGGCTAAATCTTTGTAAAGACAACCCGTTCAGGTATGTTTAAGAATATGAAGGCTGTCACATTCCTGCTCATTGTCATGTTCTCAAAATGTCTTGGTTAAACCCCACTGAAGCGAATGAGGTGAACATCGTCATCGCAATTAACAAGCTCTGTGAAAGACCAGCAACGTGCTCTGCTGCTGGTGAGTGCAGAAGCCTTCAGAGAGCTGCTTCCATTTCTATGACTCTTAGTGTTCAATGAATTAAAACAGAAACACTTTCCCCAGCAGCATTTCTCCTATGCCTGGGTCACCACCCCTGTCCTGAATGCTGGAGCTCCTCGAGAAAGGGATGGATCCCAGTGGCTGTGAGACTTCCCTCTTTGCGTAACATATTTGCAAGTATTTTATATTTAGTGTCATCCAGCCTGTGTTTTGGTCTGGAAAGAAAGAAGGAAAACATTTATTACAGCTGCTGAGCATTGGTACAAGTGCTGTAGGTAACTGTGGAAGGAGATCTGTATTTCTAACTGTCATAAACCATCCCATCTCCAGAAGCTGGCTTCTGAGGGGGCTTCTTTTTCTTTTCTTTCACAGATGTTTAAAAATACCTGATTCCCTTTGGAATGGGTTTCTGCTAGGTAGCCAGAAAATATTTGTTAACTACCTAAATATTCTGCTTGCTAATACAATGGTTCATTTCTAATAGGCTTTCCCTTTTATGAATTAGCATTTTCATTTTTAAAGGCTTTGTCAGCTTCTTGTGTAATAGATTGTGGAAGTAATCTTCACATGTGGACTTTGTTTGTTCTAAATCCCTCCAGACTAGTGCTGAAGAGAGGCTAATGTGTGCTTGAACCTTGAGGATTTTGTGTGCTTATGTGTGTACACATGCATGTATGAATAAAAATATTATATATACCCTTAGTTCCTCTGTTACAAGGATCTGGGAATAAGAAAGAGATTTTGGCCACAGCCATCAGTGCCATGTGTTTGCTAGCCATATTCTTGTCTGACAGAATTTGTACTGCAGTATTAGCAGATTGATGGCTGGCAACTATCAAAACGCAGGCAGAGCTAGAAGCATGAAAGCTGGATAGAGACCTGAGCTGTCCACGTATCTCAAACCAAAACCCAACCTGTCTATATTTATTTAGACAAATTTGGTGATGGGCTTAATAAGAAATTTCCCAGAGGGAGCAGAATAAAGCCAGCACATCTGGCTTGGGTATGATAGAACAGGAAATTTTTCTCTTGGGATGTCAGCACTTCTCTTCCCAGTTTCTTCCATGCCAAAGAAGCACTGAAGTGCGCAAACACGTAAATAGGAGCTCTGATCCTGTCTCCTGAGCTCGTGCATCTCATCACTCAGTGGATAAGCTGCTGAAAAAAGTGACAGTAAACCTGGAGGCAACATCCCTACGTGTTGTGCATGCATAGGCTTGTCTGCTCCATGTCATTTCCTTTCCAGTTCTAGTTAATGCTGGAAGGAAAGTTTTTATTTTTCTGAAGAACTATTTTTCCTTTCATAATGTATTTATATTGCCTCCCACTGCCACCCTTGTACCTGTAAACACAATCTAGGCAGGAGAAATACTGCCTGTGAAATACATCCTTCTCTATATGAACCGTACAGACAACCTAGATGTCTTCTGGTTAGATAAAATCAGAAGAGATGAATTGTACTCAGCGTCAAATATTCCTTATTGGGATGCTTTTGATTACAGGTGTCCTAGAAATAAATTAGCAATGTCTTTTCACATACAGAGGGTTCAAAATCATGTGGGTGCTTAAGCAGAAGCCACACAACCCAGAGATCCAACTTCTTCTCCAGATTTGGGGAGGAGGATTCTAGTAGCCAGTACACCCTGGAGGTTGGTAGCTGGTCTGTTAGTTGGCAACTGCTCCATTGCACTTGCCTCCAACCTATTTTGCTTGCCCTTGGCTTCTAGACTTTACCTTTTTCACCCTGTCAGAGGGAAAGCTCCATGCTAAGGATAGGCTGAAGGCCTGGGATCACCCTCTGGGAGATTCACATGGACAGCCAGAATGCCTCCTCCTCTTCCCTGGCTGTGGATGCTCACTGTAATGTGCTTGTCAAATCAACAGCTCAGGGCTGCTCCAACCCAAGTGGACATTTGTTCCTGGACAATATTAAACTGTCAGCTCCATGTGTGCAGTGACAGCAGGAGGCAGGGTGTCCAAATCTTTTGTATCAAGAAGGGTTTTCTACTTCATTTCATAGCACTGAATGTATGAAAACCCACCTGCAGATAATCAGTATGTTTTACTCCATACATATCTAAATTACATGGCATAATACATGAAACAGACATTTCTTTTCTTCTGTGGAAAGGAAGATAAAAAGATCTAGCATAGTCCTGATAGAAGAATATTTAATAAATGGGATTATTTCCAATCAGATAGTCACCAACGAATCTGGATGTGATCAGCACACCTCAGACAAACAAGGAGTCTAAGGAGATGGCAACCATGAACTCGAAAAGAATAGCTATTGAAATGAAAACAAACATAGCTCTTTCAAATAGGTTCAAACAGACACAGAAAAATATTCAACAAAGAGTTCTGGGAGTGGCTCACACTAATGCCCATGTCCTAGTCCATAAATACACAGGAATTGTAGAGCAAATACTTTATTGTAATTCTGTTTATTCCTTCTCTTTACAGGAATCTCCTGTCAATAGTCACTCCCTCATCACAAATGTTTTCTCAGGAAAAAAAAAAATATAACTGAGTATTATCTCCTTAGAAAAATATTTGAAAGCCAGTAAAATTGCAGAGGAGGTAAAATTCTCCTTTCAAAAGACTCAGTGATTCACTTCAACAAGCATATTACAGCTTAGTGTGTTCAAAATCCAGCATTGCTGTGTCCTGCTGAGACTGTTCTCCCCTTTCCAGTGAGAGTAATCTGAAGTGCACGTGTAAGTTCAAGGTAGAAGGGAAAGTTGAAGATGTAGATAGCTTTTTTATAAATAACCTGTTCAGGATTTTTTCCCCCCTGAGGAGGGGCTGCCTGAAGCATCCCCTTCCTCTGGAAATGGCTTCTGCTTTAGAGCCCACCAGCACCTAGGCAATGTTTGGTCTGCACTTACAGTGTCTACAAGGCTTTTGTACAAAATGGGACAAGACATAGGAATGTGACTGAAGCAGAAGCCCGAAGAGAAGTCACCTTGGCCAGATGATAGGTATTTCTGTTGGTATATACATATGGATCCTATGGAGCAGATCAAGGGTTTGGTGACTGTTGCATGTGTGATTTAACACACTAGAGAAACACCTCCTGCCACAAACACACAAAAAATGACATGAGAAAGAATCTGAACAAAAGCTTACAGAAGAGCTCCTCTTATTAAGGTCTCAGGACACAATGAAAGGCACATTTCACCCATGTTGAATAACAGTTGCCTTCCTGGACACATACAATGCTAGTATTTCATGTCAAAAAGAATGCATAACAATGGTACGTTGTAAAACAACATTTCAGACTTCAGTTGACCACTACAGTGATTATTTTAAGTCTGTCATGTACACAGTAAAGAGCAGAACAGGCAGATGCATCCAATTACTGTAATTTACAAAGCAGTAATTCAAGCCCCAAATGTATTTCTCCTCATTGGAGGAAGGCAGTACAGATTACAAACAAAACGAGGGGCAGTGAATTGACAGGGAGCCAGGAAGTTGCTGCCATTCAGGAAACAACCAGCAGCTGCTGCAAATCCAAGGGGCTTTAACTTTGCTAATTCATCTGCCTCCCGTTTAGCAGCAGTGGCTGGGCTTGATGGAATGCTCTTGGGCCATCAGGTAACCCAGAGCTGTGCCATGGCAGCCTGCAGAACAGAGGAGCACAGATGTTTGCTCAGTAGCAGGTCCAACGAAGTCCACTCACGCTTCCTCTCTCACCATTTAGTGAGCTGCTTTGTGCTAATTACTTCTTTTCATCCAGCTCCTGGTTAAGTTTCACATTGCAATGACTAATAATTAATCAAACGCATCTGAAAATTAATTTGGCAATTCTACATCTGACTGGCATGCTAATCTCCTCTGTGCAGTGTCATGGGAATAACCTCAGATAGTCTGAGCTGCATAGGTGGAATACATAAGGGCATTTATTAGCTCATGGGCCAAAATTCAAAGTGGCAAGTGGAAATGAGTGCCTTCTCCCAGGCCTCTTTGCCTTTTGGGAAAGGTGTGATTTGCATTTTGCCTTGCCTGTATTAGGAATATGCCATCAATATTATCACGTCCTAGCAAAATAAATGGACAAGGAAAAGGTAAATTTGAAAAATGCTCTCGCAAATGATTTATTTCTGTTTAGCTGGTAGCAACTGCAGTAGATTTGATGCATTAATTATGACTAAAAAGAAAAATCAGAAGGAGAACAACTTTAGCCCTTTCCAGCTGTCCATGCTTCTCTTCAGAAATAACACTTATCTGGTAAAAGGGAAGAAAAGTGAGTACATAGATTCCACTGGAGATGTGGTCCCCACTAGTTCCGAATTAGTAGTCCCTTTTTATAGGCAAAGAGCCCTGCAGCAGCAACAGAGGTGACACACAGGGTAGAGCTAAGCAGGCACAGGAGTCCTGGCACTGAGGGCAGGTTCCTCTCCCAGAAGCTGGTGGTGAATGGTTGGGCTGGAACGTCCTGGGGAAGAGAGCAGACAATACCACTGCAGGGTCTCCCTCACCGTGAGTGGGGAGAGAGCCACCATGGGAGTGGCAAACATCCCTCAGTTGGCTGGGGACGTCTCAGGGATTCCTGTCATCAGGTTAATGGTGGGACAGAGGGTCAGGGCTGTGGAATGTGTATTTTCTGACATCCCAAACAGCCATGGGACATTGGAGGTAGAGGTACTTGTGACTGGAAGGAAGTTTTACTTGGCTTAAAACCATGCCCTGGAACTGGGCAGAATGAGGCTTTATTTCCTGCCTTCTGCAGTCCTGCAGGCTCTGAGATCGTTCTACCTGGCTCTTGGCTGTCTATCCCTCAGACAGGGGTAATAATATTCCTCAAAATGAGTAGAAAAAATGAATAGCATCAGCATGTGAGTAAAGAAAACCTCACCTAGGGGCAGACACCCTCAGGAATGGTTAAGACAGGGCCCACAGCCTGCTGGAGGGTGCAGCCTGAGCAGGTGACAAGGAGAAAGTCTGGCTCACCTTTGACTCTGGCTCCGGCATCCAGATTTCATTCTCTGAGATCTTCCCCATAATGTGCAACACCTGGAAGAAAAAATTGTATGTACCACATGAGAGGAAGAAAAAAGAAACATCTCACACTACTCTCAGTTTTGGAAAAGCACAGAAGGAAAAGCATGAGGGATAGACCAAAATGAGAAAAAATGCTCAGATTTCCAGATGCTGCACAGGAAATAGCTGTGAGCATTTGCAATTACTTCAATTACTTTTATTGTCAGAAATTGTGGTAGCCTAGCTAAGGGCAACATCAGGTTGGAGGTTGTTGTCCTCTAGGCATGGAGTATACGCCATGAGCTTTGTTTTAAGTCTCCAGTGCAGCAACACACTGCATAATGTTCTGATTTGGGTGAGATTCTTGACTTGGCTTTATTCAATAACAAAATAAATAACGTTTGGGTTTATTTAGGGGAAAAAAAAGAAAGAAAGAAAGAAAAAGGATGTTTCACATCCTTTCTAGGATTCTTCCCCATCAATTCCAGGAGCCTCTGCACAATTACAGGGCATGATGTATGAAATCAGACCCTCCAAGCTGTACTTAATCCTTTTTAACCTTTTAATAGAGATGTTGAAAGCAAACCAATGGTCTCTACCTCTCTGGCTGCTCTCTCTCCTGCCTGCACAGCCCCTTCCATGTATCCACTCCATTGGGTAGCTGTCTCAGTGCCAGCAAAATAGATTCTGTCAACAGGCTGGCGAATGATCCTGCAAAACAAATGGAGAATGTCAGATGACAAGTAACAGGAAGGCAATGATCCTTCTAAAAGCAATTGATGGGCTTTGATGGGGTGCTCCACTTCAGCTCTCCCGAACTGCTGAGGAGCATGATGCAATAAACTGTCCCTGCAGGACCACCTATTTGCTTCTGTACACAAAACTCAAGATCTAAGAGAGCGAAAAATCTAAGGCATAAATCAGCGTGCCCAGCTTATGTGCAAAACAATATGAGCCTTATTTTAGTGCTGGGATAAAGGATAATCCTAACAGCCCCCAGGAATGCAGTGCTGCTGATAGATTTGTCTTCTGCATGGCAGCATTGTTGTTATCCTGCCATTACAATGGGATGTGAATGATGTTTTTGCAGTGATTGGTCACTAATACCAGCTTTTGTTTGGAGGCTGGACTTGTCTGGCTGCAAGTCCTGGCAAAAAGGGACAGCAGCTGAAAGCCTCAGCATGCAGGGACCTAAAGGGTCACAGAATCACACAATTGTCAGGGTTGAAAGAGATCATCTAGTTCCAACCCCCCTGCCAGGGCAGGGACACCTCCCACTACATTAGGTTGCTCAGAGCCCCATCCAGCCTAGCCTTAAAAACTTCCATGGATGCGGCTGCCACCACCTCTCTGGGCAACCTGTTGCAGTGTCTCAGCACCCTCATGGTGAAGTACTTCTTCCTAACATCTAATCTAAATCTACCCTCCTCTAGTTTGGATCCATTCCCCCTATTCCTATCACTACCTGATGTCTTAAAAAGTCCCTCATCAGTTTTCTTGCATGCTGGTCAACCCAGCCACAAGAAACAAGCTCCCTTTCCCATGGAGAGATGTGCTTGTTCTAAGGGCTCCTATCTAGCCTCTGATGAGGTTTTCCTAGTCTGCCTGACACCAGCTTGCCCAGGTCGGAGGTCTCACCCATCACTACCCAAGTGGTCAGACAAATTACTATAGCAGAGGCTGTGCATGGGATGAGCTCTTCCCATTCCCACTTGTGTGATGGAAGTGATGGATGTACTAAGGAGCTCATGCTGTGATGTGCTACATGGTTTGTCTGGTCTTTGAGTATGGGTAGCAGCAATACTGTAAGCAAACCAGTGGGGAAAGGTTTCCTGGCCTAGCAGGTCCCTTTAGGACTGTGTTTTTTTTCCTTGAAAATCACGAGAGGAATTCTGTTTTTACTAAAGCCAATAGCAAGATCCTGGTAAGGTGGGGAGCAGGGGAGTGGAAAAAGGGCTGGAGTTATCCCAGTGTGCTACATGTGCCAAAGGTTTGTTACATAAGGTATATCATTGTACACAAGCTAAGCAATGTAAATCAGAAAGCAAAGCATTCTCTGGTTTACCTTCCATAAGAATACATTATGCCTGGTGGGAAGTAGGCTGTGTAACAGCCTCCTGAATATTCCTCCATGCTCCAGTTCTTTTCTTCGTAATGCACAGGCTGTAAGTATCAGCAAACATTAGAGAGTGAAAGAGTGGCAGAAAAATTGGAAATAAAAAACAAATATCCTATGAAGAGGGTGAAAAACATGCTAAGGAGTGTCACGTCATCTGGCTAATGCTATCCATCCACCCATGTACAGAAGGACTAGCCTTTCATAGGGAAATAACAGGGCAAAAAACCATGCACTGCCTTCTCTCTTCTTGTAAGGAGTGAGACTGGCAGCTCTTTTCTTCCTGTACCAGATGCTGCTGCCCTCTCCTTGGATTGTATGGCACAACATGCAATTTTAAGTACACATTTAGGTACCAGGAATTTTACCTTCATCCCCCAGAACAAAGAACAACAGAGATGAAAACAGACATTCATTTCTTACATGTAAAGCCTCTTCCATCCCCATTGCCTTGGAATATGCCTCACAGATCTTCTTCTTCCTACATGAAAACAAAATAAGAGTCAGAATAAAACAAACAGTGGGAAAACCCCCCTAGTTATTCCTCTTATGAAAAGAAAAATCCCATCTACTGCAATACTTTGGAAAGAAAGGTGGCTTTAGCTTTAAGTCTGAGTTCAAGTTCTTATCTTAATAGACATATTTCAAATGTTGATACCTAAATGAGACATCCAAAATGGACCCAGGTAATGGGAAATGAAGGATCATTTTGGCAATGAGCTCTGAAAAAATAAATCTTTGTACAGTTATTTTAGGATGCAGACCCAATCCATTCTCATATTCACTGGTGTAAGACCAGAAGAAATGCAATGTAAATCAGTGAAATACCCACAGATTTACTATAGCTGAGAACAAAACATGAACTGGAGAATACTACTCATATTCCTAAGCAGAACTGTTTATTTCCCAGACTAATGGAGAAAACATACTGTTGTAAACATGGAGGTTTAAAAATTTTGCCAGCCAATCTAATTGTGAAGGACACTCAAAACTACACATCAGCACTCCCTATATCCCTGGGGTGCAGCATCATCCAGTGAGGATGCAGTCTGGGAACGTCTAGGAAAAATCTTCCCAGTTCACATAGAGACACAGAGTTGCTAAGTCACAGCACAGAACAGTGGGCAGGACTTAGAAGCTCAAAAATATCCATAACTGGATGGATATTAGCATTAGTGTCTTGTCCTGCTTATGCTAAAAGCTCAGGTTTTGCCCCAATTTCCAGTATTGGTACATATTCCACACACATACTCCTGTGGGGAAGCAGCCCAGAGCACTGACTTATTTCTGAAATATTTACAGCTTCTGAACTCTTACCTCTCTTCCTTACTGAGATGGGCCAGTTTAACAGACTTTCTGGTAAGAATGAAACTGAAAAGAAAAATATGGCATATAAGTATCAGGCAGCCTCAGCACCCCAGTTGATTGGCAAACTCTTTTAGAAAATTGCATAAATCCACTAGGAGAAGGCAAGAAACTGTTTGCCATATGGGGTTTGGAAGAGGCTTACTACTCTCAGATTGTGTAAGTTTTTAAGCCTTGAACATGCCCATAAACACATACAGTTCAGTAGAAGTGGCAAGCTTTCCTTGCCAAATACTTGAGGATTAGTGGCCTGACAATCACACTGGTCTTTTTTTGGCAGCCTCACCTCAGATTACAGTGGAAACATTTGTAAAGATTGTTTGTTCTCATATTGGCTTAACCTATTTTAAAAGCCAGTCAATGCTGTTACATATTTTTCTATCTGCTTGTCCAAACTACAACTTTTTACTAGGCAGTTTCTTTAGAATCTCTGGAGAGCTGCTGCTCTGCTCAACCACCAGGCAATGTTCCTTGTCCTGCCTCAACTCACTGGGGAGAAGAGGCAAAGGAGGATTTCTTGGACAACTGCATTTTCATTTTGGCCCAGGCACTAAATACAAGGCCCAAATACAGGCTCACAAAGCTAGAGAAATAAATCCCTTTCTTCCCTATCTACTCCTCAGCAAAAAAAAACCCAAAAGCACCACTAACTGAATGCTTAAAATGAACTACAGCAGAATTCAGCAACTCCTTCCCAACCACCTCCTTTGTATAAGGCTATCTATATATATAAGGCTTATATATATATATATATAAGGCTATCTATATATCTATATAAGGCTATCACTTAAAAGTTTATATGGACTAGAGAGAAATAAGAGGCTTGTCTGAAGTTCTCTCCTCCATATACAAAGACTGTGGAAGTGGGAACCACTGATGTAACCTGGCCATTTCTCCTCTTCCTCCTCCTTCCACTCCTTCACACAAAAAGAAATACACATCTGTAACTAAAGACTAGAAGTTCTTAACCCCATAATTGCAGGGAAAGTTCCATCAGGTTTTGTGTCATCTATGGTTATTCCAATTGGAGACTCTTCATCCTCAATGATGAAGCAACCACAATAACCTAAGGGGGGAAAAGAAAACAAAATGTCAGAGAAACTTGTCTGTGACCATTGTTTTTGATAGAAAAGAGTAAGGAAAATTGTCCATAAAAGGAACTGTACAGTAATTCCTTTGTCACCAATAACACCTACCTGTCTGAAGTGGTTTTTTTTTAACTGTCTCTCTTCCCTCTGACTCTGGGAAATTTAAATATGACTTATAAAAGTCATATATATGGCAGTAATAATAGAATTTTTGTGGATTGTAGCAAGTCTCTTTGGCTTTGTATTTTGGGGGCACTAAACATTAAAAATAAATGGATCTAGCATGAACTGTTATGGTTTCATTCCATGTGTAACTTTGGCCAAAACAACAGCAGCAGCATCAAAATCAAGTGAAATTGCATCTGCTCATTGCAGGCTCTAATTTACACCCTGTAATGATTCTGCTGACAATGAAGACTGTCAGAAATAGTCTCCCATGACAGCAATGCAGCAGAAACATGGGCCAGCTAATCTAATACCACATCAGTACACATTACAAAAAAAAACACACAAAAAAATCACATCTAGCTAACAATATATAAACCTGCCTACATTTCTTTCTAATCCCAATAGCCACTTTATGCTCTGAAACTTGCAAAATTATATTCTTTTGATTAAGAAATATTCTTAGCTAGTGCAACTCTCAGTATTGTTACACAGGAAGTAGAAACTAATCTGTTCACAAAAATAGTTCTGGAAATGTAATCAGTTAAAGTGAAGAAACACATGATATTGCAGCACGTGGTAAAACTATCTTGAGTTAAACAAAAAGCTATCTGAGTCCTCTGAGATTTGAAGTCAGAAGAACAGAGGATTGACAACAAGGAAAAGTCTTGCTCACACTGTAAACTCTCCTTGTCATCTGCTGTAGATTCTCTTTGTCTGCCTTAACTCTCCCTGGTAGGGAGATGCAGCGACTTGCTGCTGCAGGGTCACTACCTCAGTGCACTGCAGGTTTCAGCAATGCTTTTCAGGGAAATCTTGCTTGTTCTCTCACAGTCAGCCCTCCCCAGCTAGCAAGAAGGAGATTTAGGATCCTATTTGGGTCTAGACTCATCTTGGAGACAAGGCAGGCACTCAAGCTTGGAGGATGAGCTCCCATTTTTCTGTGTATTTGGTTTTGGGGTTTTACACACTTAATCTCCCCTTGGTTTTATTCCCTTGGAGAGAGCAGAGCTTTAAAATTCACATAGCATAGGGCTCCCAAGTCCTTCACTTTCCTCACATACCCTTCCTCTCCCAGAAGGCTTCCTTGTAGTACACCATGCATTTTATGACACTGCCCATAGGCAAACGCTGAATTAACTGGTTTCTCTTTGCTGGCAGCTCTGGTCTGTAATGAATCTTTGTCGTCAGGATGGGAGGGATAGCACTGATCACATACTTGGCCTGAAATGCAAAACACTGTCAGTACAGACAAGGTGCTGCCTCTCTCTAAGTTTACCCTGCAAAGCATGTTTGAAAGATGGTTGTTAACAGCTCTCCCACACCTGACTTTGCTACTTGGCTCTCCCACACAGATATTTCCAAATGACCAAAATAATTTTGCCATTTCAGGAAAAGGACCCGGAAAAAACTTGTTGGTTTATGGTTGGATGATTCTTGACAGCTTTCTGGACACTAAAGGACCAGAGTTGAAACTTGTCTGGAGACAAGTAGGGAAATGGCACACAACAGATCTTACAGCATAGGGAAAATTGCCTTTTATCACCCCCAGGAAGTAAGACCCACATTTGTCTAAATCATAATCTGTTAAAAAAAAATAAAAATCACTTTTGTGCATGTACTGATGGCACATTTCACAGCACCACTGCAGAGGGGCAAAATTTTGCTGGAGGAATCCAAAATGTCTTTTTTTCCTTGTTCTGTAAACCACAAACTTAGATAAGAACAGGAACATTATTTTTCCTTTCTTTCACATGGTCTCAATGCAGAGCTAATATTTAAAAATACATAATCACAGAAGTAGCTCAGGCAGAAAAATGAGAGTAATGACAGAAACTAGTAAAACATCAAGAAGAGACCCAGTCATAAACAAATCTGCAAAGCAGGTTTCAGTGTGTCAGCCCAGTCCGAGAAATAGACACACACAAATGAGCACTTCCTGATTACATCTGGCTAAGGGCTACAGCAGATGTATTCCCCCACTAAGGGCATACTCTTCTTTTATTCTGATCAAATTACCTCATATCTCTCATGGTTTAGAGTCTCCACAATGACATTATCACCTGTCTGATCAATACAGACCACAGGTCTCTCCAGTTTAACTCTGCCTTTGAGGCGTTCCATTATTTTCTCCGATATCTGACCAGAACCCCCTTTAAACTTCCTCTCCTGAAAAACAAACAGAAAAGAAACACAAACAAAAAGTCACCAGCATTAATTACAGTGACATTGGATATGACTTCTGCTCATAATCAAGAAACTCCAGGCCATATCTGCTAGTCCTGTAGGTCCATAAAGAGGCCCAGACTTCCAAGAGAGCAAAGGCATAGACCTGAATCTCAGTGGAGATTCCTGTCTAAAACACTTCTGCAGTGGCTTCCTCGATTAGCTGGCTTAAAGACTCTTGAAGCCCAGAGAACAAACACATAGAAAGCAGGTATTCTAGCTACCATAAACCTATCACTTCATTAAAAAGGCATTTTGAGTATTTTACCCATCACTGTGCTACCAAAACCCCCATCTGTGACAAAGACATCAACTTGCATCTGTACAGTGAAAGCCCGCACCAGATCAGAGGCAAGACAGATCTTTAACTGGGTCCAGTCTCACGTGCAGCAAGCAATGATCTTTATCTGTCCCTGGGAAGACACAAAGACATTGCTGTCTGGAAAACAGTACAATCTGTGACACACACTTCCTTGTGATGTCTGTGCAGAGGCTCAGAGGAAACACTAACTCTCCTTCATCTACCAGCCATGCGTGTTATTATGAAGTAGCTCACTTTTACATATAAGATGCTGGTACTGGCAGGGAGGAAAGGATTCACGAAGTCTTGTGCTGAAAGACTGAAATTTCTGCCTGAACAAGTTTTATAAGACATGTCATGATTGTTTAGTTAGAAACCCTTAGCATTTTTTCCTCAATTGGTTTCAATTAGGGTGAAGGGAGAGGGATGTATGGTAGAAGTCAAGACAGGTTGCCCCATCCAGGCAAAAACATGCAGCCATGTGAGCTGTCCCAAGAAGGAAGGGTCTTTTGCCAGCTACTTCCAACTTTGCCTGTTAAAGGCTTCAACACCAAAACCACATACTTCACTATGAAGTGCACTTGCTTTGAACTCCTGAAAAAACATTCGAGTGCACTAAGCAACCCACAAAAAACCAAATTGGCAAAAAAGCAACAAAATGGCAACAAAAGGACTGTGCTGAAGTGAATGCAGGAAAAGACAATTGATTAAATTGTCCCAATTTATCCTACAGCCTAGCTAACAAAACTCCTCATTGTAACTCTACTCATTGTAGAGTTAGCCAAGAGGGCTGTTCCATCCCATGAGAACATGATTGTCTCTGCTGCCACATGCACTTGATGTTTTGCCCTCTTATTAATTGCAGGGCTTTGATGGGTACAACACTCACTCCTTATGATTTCAAGAAAGGAAGAAGAACGTAAGACATTTTGTACCTGGCCTCCATTGGTGATAGAGAAAATCCTGGCTGTACCCCCACACTGCCTCACATACCACAGGAACCAGAGAGCAGAGACTTCATGAGGCTCAGATGTGACGTTGACATTCACAAATAAAGTGGCAAATTCTTTAACAGCTCTGCATGAGACACAGGAGCAGGAACAGGGAGTGAGGAAATGGGACTTCCTGAGTGCTTTCAGGATTTTTGTTGTTATTCCCAGTAAATGCTGCTTTCCCCAAGTCAGAAAAGTCACGATGATTTATATCTGTTTCTTTTTTAGTCTGTAGCAAGACTGTTTTAATGGGTTTATATCAGCACCTCCCTCCCTTCCTCCCAAGGCATTAACCCATTAAGTTTGAAATCTCATCAATTTCACCTCTGTTATTTCTTTAAGTAGTTTCATAGTTGCTATTCCCTTCATCAGAACAAATACTTCTCTCAGCAGGAGAATGCATTTGGTAAGTTGGTGAAACTCTTCTGTATTTCTCCTCCATAGGGAGCACATAATTTCCAAGGCCTGATAGGTCCCAGAGGACTGAGCTAGCCATGTAGCCAAAACATTCACACACCTCCCATGTAACACTGCTGCACATACCTTTTGTGAAACCAAGAATGAATGTGGTAAATAACCTTTAGAAACAAAATTGGCAGTCATTGCTATACATATAAGGAGAGGGTCAGCTGCCTACCACAGTAAGTCCTCTAAACACAAACAGTTCCAGCAGTAGGAAGGCTAGTCACATTTTGTGGCTACAGACTGCTGAGAACTGAGATCATTCTGCAGAGAAGGTGAAAGGTCTTTGACTTGGATGAAGTTTAAAATAAACAACAAGAATTTGATATCATCTGCTAAAGGAAGGAATGTTGCAAGTTGTCTGTGCTTAATATATAAATGTGATAAACTTTTATAGCCTTATTTCCCTGCTTATGAAGTCCAGATACCTCTATTTCATTAGTCAAAATAGGAAAACATCCTGCATGCAAGAACCCTCTGCCACAATCCTGAAAGTACCAAGACACTAAACAGCTCTAGCAAGTTCAGGCTTGAGAAGTGTGAAGAGTCTCCAGGATCAGCAGATGCTGATCTGTGACACATGACAAACCAATCTTTTTTTATAATCTTGACCCAAATCACATAGAAAATGCTATGGTTTTTAACTGTGCATAGAAAAATCCAGCTTGGCTTGAAGATCTAAAACAGCTTTTTACTGAGTTTTTGAACGTGTTTCAGGTGAGAACATCCATTAAAACAGGAGTTCCAGGTTTGATGCTCTGTTGGACCTGCTACTCACAAACAAGGAAGACCTGTTGGGTGATGCAAAGGGCAAGGACAATACTGGCTGGAGTGGCTGGGAGACTGTTAAGACCCTGGGAGGAGCAAGGCAAGCAGTAGAATTACAACCCTGGGTTTTGGAAGAGCAGTTTTTATCCTCAAGGACCTGCTTGGAAGCATCTCATGGGAAACTGCCCTGTAGGACAAAGAGGTCCAGGAGAGCTGGCTGACATTCAAGGACAGCTTCCCAGGAGCAGAGGGAGGGTGCATGGCAATAGGCAAAGCTGTGCAAGTGCAGTAACAGCCTTGCTGGGATCAACAGGGTGCTCCCAACCAGGCTCAGGCACAAACCAGCCAGGAAGGTGAAAAGCAACAAGAAAGGTTACCTCAGCTGCCTTGTTTCCCTCCAAAGGTTTAGGAGGCCCAGCAGGTACTACTGCTAGAACAAGGAGCAGCGTCTGAACTTCTCCAGAGCTTCCAGAGCCAAGAGCTGCTTGCTCTCCCCTCCTAGGGTCTCACCCTTGGAAAGCAGCTGCCTTCTGGCACGGTGTGCTGCTCTACAGTGCACCAGTGGCACCTGCCTACTCCACTGCACACAATGTAGCTCATGTAGTAAGAGCAGACATATAGGATAACTCAGCAGGAGAGGACATAGCCCAGAGTCAGAGGACATCACTCCTCAAGTCCTAGCCTGTTGTGGGGCTGCAGAAGCCCTCTCATCTCCTTCTACCTCCATCACAAAGACCAGCCTCTTCTCAACTATCTCCTGCTCTGCCACTGCCTGTACCCCAGCTATACTCCAGAATTTGCCAGGAAGCCACTATCATTCTACAGCTGGATTTCAAAGTGAGTAAGAAATTATGTACTTAGTCCAGCAAATCTTGTTTATCAGCTCTTTCATGGTCATCTTGTCCCATTCTTCAGCATGCGGAGCGTTCCATGGTGCTTCAGGAGGAATCTGGAGACAGAGGTGAAATAGTCAAGAAATTATGCAGTACTATATCATTGCCTGGTCAGAGATACTAACTAGTAGCACAATGTTGATTGATATGTTGAGCAGAGGTTGCATTTGTCCCCTGCATATGGATGTAAATTTGGAACAAACTCACTCAATGAAGTAGTTTCCACTCACAGCTTTGGGCATGAATTGTACTGTGATCACCATATCTGTCTTTGTCTAACCACTAAACTACATCATTATGTTGGACTCATCTGGCCTTTAGTTGTCCAGAAGTGAGATGTCTATTCTAATGTAGTTGTCTTGATGCTCTCTAACAGCTGAGGAAAAAATTCTTTCTCCAGTCAGAGATTCAGTCAGTTCCAAGATGGGTATCCAAAGGTCCCTAATGTCTCTCTGTTAACTACAGATAGATAGAGCAAAAATATCTAGATATTATTACAATATTTTTAGACAGTTACATTCTTAATAATAATCCATTGCATGTGAGTACCATGACATGAGGACACCATCATATATTTGAATCTCTAAAAAATATGTCTGACTTGACATGTGTGACTTGACTTGTCATGCACAAATTTGATTCTGCAAAACCACAAAAACCCAGTGAGCTTTGCAAGAATACAGTTAGTTATGCTTGAAGGTAATGATTCTGTGACTCTGTTATTGTAAGGTAGGGCCAGATTACAAGGAAAATGAGAACCATCTGAAAGACAGTAATAAGACTCCAGGGGCTGCTTTTTGCACACAGGATGATCTGCAGTTGTACTGCTTGAATTCTGAAGACATTTACTGCTTAAGAATTTTAGAAATAAAAAACCTATGAAGCCAAACTAGAGCTCAGCTTGGGCAGCCACAAAAAAGAACCATCTTGGCTCAAGAAGGGAAAATTTTTCTCATCTCCCAGCCTGCAGAATGGTTTCCCCCGGCATGAGAACATACATACACCGAGGTTCAATCTCATTTTTTTCAGGTACCTCAGAAACCTTTTTGTATCCTTTTATAGGATCATAGAATTGTTTGGAAGGGACCTTTAAATGTCATCTAGTCCAGCCCCTCCTCAGTGAGGAAGCCCTGTTATTCCTGATACTTCCTGCACAACATAGGTATCTTTCCTGATGGATGTTTGGTTTGGGTGGGTTTTTTTCCTATTAAAGAAGCAAATAAAAGACCTGTCAGAAACAAAACAAAACCAAACGAAGCCAAACCAGATTTACTCATGACATCGTGCATTGTAGGAAATAGATGCAATTTACACAGCCTACCTCTTTTCCTAGCTTGTCCATGGTCCTCCAGAAGTTATTGTAATCCAGATAAACTAAGGGATTCCACGATGAAGGGGAAATACCCGTGATATAGCTTGACTTTCCCTAAAATACACAGAAGAGCAAAAGCAACTGAAACGCAATACAGCATATCTTAATAATCAAGAACACAAAATTCTCTAAGTTATCTCATGGTTGACCCTTTGCCCCAGGAGAGTTGTTAGGCATTGGCACAGGCTGCCCAGGGCAGTGGTGGAGTCACTGTCCCTGGAGGTGTTCGAAATATGCATAGATGTGGTGCTTAGGGACATAGTTTAGTGGCATGGTGATGACACATTGATGGTTGGACTTGATGATCTTAGAGGTCTCTTCCAACCTTAACGATTCTGTGGTACTGTGAAAAGTTGGAAAAGCCTAACAGTGCTATCAGACCAGGAAGAGGCTGAGATTCAATTCAGAGAGCATGAAACAGTTCACAGACAGTACACTAACTCCTTTTGCTGGGAGACTGGACATATATAGAGGTGGGAGGTGACCAGAGGAAAGTCCAGTTCTAACAAATTCCAGAAGAGAAATTCATATTGCCCATGGGAGAGCATGAGCCAAACAGCCTTAGCCACATCAGTTTTTCAATTCTCTCTTGCACAAGTATGTCCACAGCAGGGAATAAATCTAGCCCAAATGATCTGAGGCTGGTAAGTCATTTGGTTTTGATATTGTCTCCCTGCTGGGCAAAGGAGCTCTGGCTGCATGTTTCACTGAAGCTCACTACAAGCAGGAAAGGTCTTGCAATCTTTCATTTCTAAACAAGTTTGCAGTGTTCTGGGTGTATTATTTTGAGAATTACTGTTTTCTTAACTGGAAGGCAAATAACCTACTGGCTTTGTTCCATGCTAACACAAGGCTGTTTGACTCACTCACAGAATTTGTCTAACTTTTTTTCATTTCCTGGTGTGCTGAATGCTTTCCTGCAGACCTCAGATTTGAGTCCTGCTGCCTGCCTGGATGAGTTATCCCACCCCAAACCCAAGGCAACATCATCCCCAGGCACCATACTCCAGGGGTTAGGAAAAAGGCAGCGGAGAGTGATGTGCTCTGCAAGATCTGTAGCCCAGGGCTATACTGTGACTTGTAGCTTTAACTACAGGAATTAAACCCAAGCCACTTCAGCTGTGACACCATCCTTAGTTTCAATTTGTGCAAGAGGAGCAGACAATCAAGTTTCAATTTGTGCAAGAGGAGCAGACAATTTTGCCAGTCTGCTGGTATAAAAGCAAGTCTGGCTGCTGCCTGCTGTGCTGAAAACAAGCTACAGATCACCAAGCACAGGAGGAGCAGCCCTTGTGCCCCAGGGCTGGGACTGCCATTTCCCTTGGGCTGTACACAGAGCACAGAGCTAGAGCAATGGGTCTCTGCAGTGTGAGCCCTCAGGCCAGCATCCTTTACAGTATCTCCAGCAGGTCTACCACTGGAGCACTGCAGTGCCTTGGACTGTGTGCAGTTCCTAGGTCTGAACTGCAGCTTTATGGTGATCTGCACAGACACTGACCTGCTGCACCCTTATCTCTTCATCTTAAGGCTAGATGAAAAGAAAGAAAGGACTAGGTGACCAATGTGAAGCACTGTATGCAAATACTTATCTTTTGTCCACTGTTACCTTGCGCTGAAAATCATAACCAACCCAAACAAGCAAAACCAGTCCTCATTTACTAATGTTACCTATACAGGATAGCAACCAGCTATCAGAGGACTAGTTATACGAGAAGGTTAATACCACACCAAAGCCCTAACACCTTTACTTTCGAGGGTATTCTAAAGAGAAAGTGAAAATGGATCACAGTATGACCTTCAAGGACCTCTGTAAGAATCAAAAGCTATCTGCCCCTTGTGGGACAGGGGAGTGCCAGCACATCTGCCTTTCCTCAGTCCTAAAGCATCCTCGATAAATTACAAGGCAGTAGCCACAGAGAAATTTGGCTGGCAAGTCTAGGCACATAACAAAATCCACAGTTTGAAGTTACAGATTTATTACTCCAGGATAAAAACAAATTCCTGATAGATTTCAAAGCAGTCCATGTTACCACGGTAACTGATGGGAAAGACTGAACAAACAAACCCAAAGATAAACAACAGTTACATTTTGGGATTTTTCAAATAAACTGTAGTGACAAAGGAAACCTGCTCACAGAAAGCAATGTCTTTTGAAAGCTTGCAGCCCATGGAATTTTTCCACACCCATATGGGAAAAATTCCTTTCAGAGCACAGAAGCTCACGAAATCTCCCTAAGGATTTCCACTATCCCTTGGCAGCTTCCGCTGCTAGGATAAACCATTTCTCCACTTTCCCCTAGCTCAATCCAAGCAGTATCCTGGAAACCTTCAGAAAGAGCCAAAACATGACTGAATACTGTGGTAAACAAAAGACCAAAAATCTCCTAATCTGAAGATGCTGGGGGATTATATATGGTTGAATGTCTGTCACAACAATATCTAAAGCCACATTTAGTCACTCCTCAAAACACTCTCCTTCCTGCCTCTGACAAAGCAGCAAAGCATTGCAGACTTTGGAGAAATGCCCTCAGGAGGAGACCTTTCTGTCTGGCTCTGGCCACATGGTCCCCAACAGCCATCAGCTGACAGCAATAGCAGATGAGATGCAAGGAGAAAAGTTTTAGTCATACTTTTCAATCCTGAAAGACAGCAGCTGGCCTTCAGCTAACAGAATATTAGTCCAAGAAGCTGAAACACCCATCTTCTGGATTAATGTATAATTTCTGCGTAATGATCATTTAACATCAAATCACCTCTCTGCTAACACATTTTCTACCATCTAGAAAACACCACAGGTGCTCAGGTTCCTGAAGCACCCTTAATGAATATGAGGGACAAATCCATAGCCAGGAGAGCACAAATGCCCACCTGGCCCTGTCACCATCACAGCATGGGAACAGTGTGCAGCAGGTAGGTAAAAAGTACATGCCCTATGGATCCTGAGCACTCATCAACCCAGCCAACAGCCAGGACTACACACAGAGTTTACAACAGGCTTCTTGGGAGAAGTGGGGGAGGTAAGAGAGGCTTCAACAACAGATACCTAGAACAAAAGGCACAGCAATGAGGTGATGACTCAAGGAAAGGGTAAGGAGAAGCAGCAGTGGAAAAACTCTAGGGAAAGAACACAAAAAGCCTGTGATTTGTGGGATGAGGATGTGGGAGGAATGAGACCTACTGGAGAAAAAACACATAGTTATTATTTATCCGATGCTTAAGTTCATCCACAGTGGGAGACTTTAAAGCCCCTTTGCTGTCACCGTGGTCCAACAAGCGTGCTTCCCTTAGGGACTCTGGTTAGCTCGGCAGGACCATGATGCCAAATCTAGAACTGATCCACTCAGCCTGTGATCCAGCTGAATAGCTCACAATGCTGCTTCTTGCTTGGAAACATGCTTTCACTTCAAAGAAAACTTACGAAATTACATGGTCATTAGCAAGGACATGAACAATGTAATGCGGAACAAAAAAACCCTGCAGCTTCTGTGTCAAAATGAATTAAGGGCTCAAATTCACGTAACCCTTTAGAGCTATTTATTTGGCATACAGAAGATAAGTGCCTTTCAGGATGTATCCTGATTTTTTTACTGCTGTCAGTCTCATTTTCTGAACTCTTTTCAGAAGAAAACAAGAACAATTGATCCCACTCCCTGTAAGTTAGAACAGAATAACAACACTTCACACTGGTGCTTAGTGGATTACTAAAAGCAAGCTTTAAATTAAACCCTCTTAATGACTGTCAGTAATTTCCAAAGCTCAATGATATCTTTAGGTATCTCCACATAAAGATGCAATACTTACCCCCTTATAATGGATCATATGGCCCTTGACATTCACTTTATAGGTCTCAACACCCAGCTCCTTTGCCAGTCGGAGAATCCGGTTCTGGGTAGGTCCCACATATGATCCACCAACATCCACATAATTAACTTGATTGTTCTATTAAAAAAAAAAGATACAGGAATCAGAAACTGTGCAGGAAGCTCTTCAATACAAACATCTAAAAGCGTGGAAAGAATTATTTCATACTGATTAGCACTGCAACTATATGCACAGGAGAAAAATAGCCATTTTGAGCTCTGTTAGGACAGACGTAGAGAGATCACAGTGTATTCACTCCATCAGGTATGTCTGTGTAATTGGGTTTAACTCCTGTTTAAATTTCATTACAGTTTTCAGTACTGGCTTTTTAGTCTCACGAAAGCCATGCGAAATATCCAACTAAACCAATACTTTGGTTAAGTCCAGCCCCACTTTTCAGAATTCCTATTACTTTTTTGGTCATTGCAAAACATTTCTCAAGATGAAGCCATCTCCAGCACCAAAGCTTATTTTGTCTCTGTATGTATCTGCTTAGACTTAATGCTGCTGATGCTGAGCATGGCACTATTCAAGAAGAATAATCTCCTCTCCAGCAGGGCGCACCTTGGCTCTACCCTGGTGCACTCTGGCTAGCAGACTTCAGCCATGTCTGCCCCTGAAGGTGCTGCACACATACCTCAGACCAGCATCGTGCTCACTTGGGAGGCAGGAAAAAAGCAACAAGTTTCAAGGACATACATATACTACTACAAGCAGGCTGGTTTCCCAAGACAGTAACTCTTTTTAACACTGTTTATAGGGCACATTTTAAGCTAGGCATTCTTGGTGACACAGAAGGATGGTGTTTATGCTTCATCTCTCACCTACAATGATTTCTGCTGAAACACCAGTTTATCTCTGGTTCCTCACCAACGGCATCTGACATAATTTAAACCTCCCTTAGTTCCAGAGTGGGAAGCAGTGGTAATGTCTGTATTACATTACCCTGTGCCACAGGTGACTTGTCACTTCTTTCACCTCTCTTGAACAGTAATCAAGACATGGTCCATTTTCAGAAGCAGAAGTGCTATTTTAGATAATTTAAAGCCATGTTAAAATGTCTATTTGAGCTGTAATGTCTAGCCCTGCTCAGGCTTCTTCTCATAGGTCTCTTAAGTTACCATGCCTGTTACTGTATACAAAGTGAGATGGGAAGAAGAGGAGAAATGCTTTGACGCTCATGGTCTCGGATGACAGTTTCCCTCTGTAATGTTAACAGCAGAGCATATTCTGCTATGGACTAAGGGTACGGACTATGTGGGTGGAATTCAGTTACCTTAATATAGATGTTGAACATCACTTTAGACAGCCCAAGGTATCCAAGACTTCTGTGCAAGGCTGACAAATTTTACTCATGACCCAGAGAAGACCTGCAGCTGGAGGCCAGGCAAAGCATTCTAGGGCAACTAAAACAGCACTACTACCACTGTTCTTCCCTTATCTACCAAAACAGTCATTTCATCACAGCATGTTATCAGGTTGGTCAAGCATGACTTCTTCTTCATGAATTCATAGTGACTGGTGACTTTCTTGTCCTTCATGTGCTTGGAAATGATGTCCAGGATTAGTTTCTCTATCACCTTCCCAGTGATTGAGTTGAGGCTGACAGGCTTGCAGTTCCCTGAGTTCTCCTTCTTGAAGATACAAGTGACATTTGCTATGTTGTAGACCAGCACAAGTGAGAATCCAGCATCTCATCAAGCACTTACCCTGATAGTGAATGTCCTTCCTCCAACTCTGTTCCGGGCCTCAAGAACCACCACATTTACCCCAGACTCAGACAACAATTTGGCAGCTGACAAACCTACCATAAAAAGAGAAAGTGCTTTAAAGAAAGTGGCAGCACTCAGTCACATTAATGGTAAAAAAACTGAACCAAAGCTTCAAGGTCAAGAGATTTCAACACTGTTTTCCAAACTTCCTGAGAAGTCAGAAACTTTTCATGGTGTCTTACCACAGAAATCAAGTGGCTACATGTTACAATCATCTCCACAAGCAGCATCTACAGACTGAAGTTTCCTCCTTCAGGTTAGCATTTTGGCATTTTAAAAGCCATAAAACCTTGATTATTAAGGGGCATGCATCTAACTCTATTTGTGTAGTGCACTGTAAGGAAGAACCCAACTTGTGGGTCTTGCAGTGCTACAGTGATAGAAATCGTTAGAGATTGTTATTTATCTCGATTTTAGCAAAGCATTTGACACAGTTGCCCACAGCATTCTCCTAAAGAAATTAATTGCTCTTGGCTTGGATGGGCATACGTTTCGTTGGGTTAAAAACTGGATAGACGGCTGAGTCCAAAGAGTTGTGATCAATGGAGTTAAATCCAGTTGGTAGCCGGTCACAAGTGGGGTCCCACAAGGCTCCATACTGAGGCCACTCCTGTTTAACATCTTCATCAATGATTTGGACCAGGGAATAGAGTGCACCCTTAGCAAGTTTGCAGATGACACCAAGCTGGGTGGCAGTGT
>VWZO01017849.1:515896-716215 GCA_013396975.1 Bucco capensis
AGCCATTGGAACAGGCTGCCCAGGGAGGCGGTTGAGTCACCATCCCTGGAGGGGTTTAAGAGACAGGTGGATGTTGCATTGGGGGGCATCATTTAGCAGGTTGATAGGACTAGGACAAAGGCTGGACTTGATGATCTTCAAGGTCTCTTCCAGCTATAACTGTTCTATGATTCTATGAAATAATCATATACTAAATAGGCATGTTCCAATGAGATAGGCTTTCTCCTTCTCGCTCATCAGTTCTCCACTCTACTGCTACTGTTGTCCTCATTCACATGCAGAAAGAAAGACTGCTTCACTGTCAAGAGTCATTTTAAGCAATGGAGTTTGACCATGGCAATCAAACAGGCTGTATGTAGATACTTTATAGAAGGAATTATGGTCTCAGTAGAAATCATCTAATTATGGGCCTTTGTGATGGAGGCACTAGAGACAACTGCAAATTCAACAGGACAGCAGTCCTCTTTGCTTTTGACAAATGGGATCTGAAATTGTAAAAAGCAATCATGAGTTTGTGAAATCAGATTACCCCATTGCCCTGCAGACCAATTTGGCACTGAAGCATTGTTTCCTTGGAGTTGTTTTCCCCTCCTTATGTATATAAAAGCCAGCCTTATTGATCAGAACTTCCAAGATACCCTGCAGTAAGGAATAATAATATTGTATTCATGCTTATTACACTACCTTGAAATGTGATTAAAAGCAACCATACGTGAGCCTGCAAAGAATGCACATCTGAAAAGTCCAGAGGAGACGAATTGTTCTGGGCAGTGTTAAGTGTATGTATTTATTCCGAGAACAATACAGAACAGCCCATGAACTTCTGTGTACACAATCTTTTAATGGAGAAGTGAAACACCATTCACTGGAAACCAAAAATGAGGAACCTCAAATGTCTTACACTGACAAAAATTACAAATACGACTTCCAGAATCACCTAAAAAATAACTTAACATCCTTGCACCATTTTCTTTAGACTGCTGCTGGAACAGAAGTATACTTAGTTCTTCCAGCTACCTCTTATTCTAATTTTTAAAAATGCAAGTCATTTGTCAGTGGAGTGAACATCTTACAAATTGATCTCATTTCTTTCAGCAGTTTTTGGTCTTTATTTTCCTGTGTGAATGTCTATGAAAGCATGTAGAGAACATGTTACAATTTTTTAATAGTTAATTTGACTTTTATTGCTGTTCCAGTACCCTCTGCAGGACTGGGCACCAGAGAGTGACCAACTATTTCTGTTTGATCAATGGAGTATGAACGAGAGAAAGGAAGGAAGGAGACCTGCTCCTTTCCAGCTCATCTCTGCCTGCTCAGCTCCCCTCAGGCCACATGGAACTAGCCTCTTGTCCCCTCAACAACATAACTGCTACTTCCTCAGAGGACATCCTGCACCTTCCAAGAGCTGCTAATGAGGAGGGCAGGACCTTCACACTGCAAGGGCCTCCTGCAACACGAGCGCTGCTCCATGGCCATGGCTCTCCACAGCGTCCTGGGATGTTGCAGACACCCACAGTGTCCTGTAGGGCCAAACCAAGCACGGGGCTAGGACTTCTCAGGCCATAGCCAAGCTTCAGGTGAGGTATTTTAAGGTGCACCTGTGTGTGCCTGTATGACTGCAGCACAGACATGCCTGTTACAGCCCAGGCTGCTCCTGTGCCCCATTGCTGCTTCCATTTCCCCCAAGTGTAGCCTTGAGACAAAGCTGCAAACCACCCCAAATCCTGCACTCCCTCCAGACATCACCCTAATTCTATGAATTAGAAATAGACACTGCCCTCTAAAAGAGGAAAGAAGCCTGCCAAAATCATGCCTCATTCAAAGCATGTGGCTGTAGAAATTCACTTGCTATTAGAGGGGAATAAACAAGGCAAGATGACTTAGACCTCCTCCACAAGGGTTTCTATGGCAATCGCACAACCAGCACCCCCCTGAGCAGAGGCACCATGCAGGAAAGCTCTATTCCTATTGATTTTGCAGTGCTATTAAGGATTCAAAATTGCTGCTGCCACAGATCATACTGTCTCTGCTTTCATCTCAGAACACCGTCACCATCCTACCAAGCAAAGCAGGTTCAAGCACATCAGAACACTGAGTTTATATGGTTTAAAAAAGGAAAAGGAAGCTAATATGAATTTATGCCAATCTGCAGACTACAAGACATACACCATGGCTGAAACAACACTGCATTTTGTATGTAGGCTGATGGAAAACACGACAAAGCATTTCTCCACCTCACAGGGGAGAAAGGTTCAGCTCTACAGCTAGTGCACAATACTGAGACCTAAGAGACCTGAGCCTGATTCCCAGTCAAGCCCTGTGGTGTGGGATATGTTTCCCTGTTTAGCAGGGAAGCATTTATAAGAGCAGCATTTATGAGAATAATTCCAAGTTGCCACAGTACTAAGGTTGTTAACAGGGTATATCAGCAGATACAAGCTCTGTAGCACAAATGGTGGGAGTTTTCAAAAAGGTACTTTATTGGAAATGTGATATTAATTCTACAGCAATAGTGCAGTCATTCTGCTTTTCAAAATCTAGGCTCTGTGAATCCACAGCACCACACAGGTGCACTGAGACACCATGATAAGAAACAAGTATCAGAGTCACAGAATCATTAAGGCTGGAAGAGACCTCTAAGATTATCAAGTCCAACCATACCTATCACTAACATACCACTAAACCATGTCCCTAAGTAGAGCATCTATATGTTTCTTAAACACCTCCAGGGACAGCGAGTGTACCACTGTCCTGGGCATCCTGTGCCAAGACTTAACAACCCTAACTTAACCCTACCAACAGCATCTTTCCCAGAGGCAGCACTTCTAATATAATGCATATCCCAAATAAGCAAGGTCAGTGATGGGGAGTGATGATGGTTTGACAGCATTAACCTTTGAACCTTTCAAACTGAGACCACTAGGTATGTGCCAAACGGACAATACCAAAAAACAAAGGCAGAGGAAGCTACTTGTTCCTATTGAAAAGGGTTTTCTAGACACATTGGTTTGCCTGCTTGCTAGCTTCTCTGACAAAGTGCATTTGACTTTTCTGGATCAACTACTGGCCTGAAAGTTTACCAAAACCAATGTAATACACCATTCCCTAATCAAATCCCTGTTAACCCAGTCTACTGTACATGGTGTGGGATAATTACACTGTGTGAAAGATGACTAACCTTTTACTGTAGTGTTCTAGCAGGGTTTAATTAACACATGGAAAAAAACTCTTTCTGCAAAAATCTCTACATTTTTATGATCTTAAGCAGGAGAATAGTTTTAAAACTTACTTGCTCATTATTATAACACACATAAGTAAAGAAAGACAATTGTGAATACATCTCTATTAACATTCCACTGCAACAGCATGTTAATGCTGTGATTATTTTTACTGTTTCACTAGTGGAAAACATAACTTTTTCCAAACACAATTAAGTAATTTAATCTGTCAATGGCTCTCATTATTCAGGTAGAAGTCTCTTTGCCAAATAAACATAAACCTGTCAATAAGAGATGCAAAACACTGCTGCCATGAAACATCCCTTCCTCACCTCTTTCTTTTCCTTGTCCCTCCTCCTTGATTTTTTTGGGCACATTATGGTATCTAAATAAGTTTTAAAATACAACTAAAGTATACATATAGAAAGCTGAGAGTGAAAGAACTGTTTTCTGTGACAGACCAAGGATTTGAAGATTTAAAATTGCCACTGGAAAAAAAAAAGGTATTGAAGTACAGGCCCTTAAATTTTCACAAAACAGCAAAAATACACAGTGTAGATGACAAGTCTACATTTATTTCTTCTCCAGTGTTGTCTAATACCATAATATCACTAACTGTTTGTCAGAAACCATATTTTATCTTTCCCTAAGTTCTTTCACAATCCTTGATGCAGAATACTTAATAATTAGGAAGAGGTTGCATTTATTTATTGATTTTGTCATTTTGTGATAAATGTTTTTCACTTCTGCCACATCAATTCTTCTTTTTGTCCTCTAGCAAGAACAATGCATTTGATTCAGGAAAGATTTCCACCAAAAGAGAACAGATATTTTTTATTCCATTGTCCAACTGAGACGAAGCCACTCTGACTGGTTTCAATAGTGCTACTGTCTAAATGCTTTCTGCAGATGCAAGCCTTGTTCTGAAGGGCATAAAGACAGTGTTAACAGAAACACAGTGGGCAGGGAGAGGGAACTGTATCCCAGGGATGAATTCACTCCTCTGTACATACTTGCTGGGATATTCAAGTCCAACTACTGCAATGAACACCTCTGGAATAATGCCCTCTCCCCAAAACAAACACAAGAAAAAGTGAACTAGTAAAAGCAGGGGTTAGAAATGCAGCATCCTCCTTTCCCTAACATATTAAAATGAGTAGCACCACTTAAGATGGCAATATCATCTAGTTAATTGAAACTTCTAAGGTAATTAAGCACATTTTATAACTATTAGTAATTGTTTTGGTCAGTATGCAGAATAAATTCTTGTTAGCTAAATAGTGATCTTCAATTAAATAAGCACATGTAAAAAGACTGCTGCTAAATTATGACCAATCTCATCGCCACAGACATCAAGAACATCAGCACTGGTACTCCCAGGAAAGACATAATGCCTCTCCCATGTCTGGTTTTGCTATTCTAGGGTATTTGTCCTAACTGCTTGGCTATTTCTTTCGCTTGTTGAATTAAACAACACTCTTTAGACTTCAGACCTACCTAGCTAACAGGAATACCCTTTCTTATCTTTCAGCAACTGTCACCTAAGCCTAAGACACGCTGCAAAATCTAATCCTCAAGGACAAACCACAGTTTTACAGTGATCTCTGAGTTTGCTAACCTGTGAGTCACACTGGTGTACATTTCATTTTTGCCAGAAACAAACCTGACACATTCTTCTTTCAGGAGCAGAGCTGTGACTCCTGAGGTTAGCCTCTGAGTTAGATAACATTTATAAAGGATGCATTTATCATAAAGAACCACATGAAAAATACAATGAAAGATGAACAAAATAATATTTC
Source organism: Bucco capensis (assembly GCA_013396975.1). Taxonomy (NCBI): domain Eukaryota; kingdom Metazoa; phylum Chordata; class Aves; order Piciformes; family Bucconidae; genus Bucco; species Bucco capensis. Next base: position 520,914 of record VWZO01017849.1, read on the forward strand.
TTCATCTGGTTATATAATGAACACAATATTTTGGCCAAAACCAAGTATCAAGCAGTGAGCATAACACAAAGGAGTGTCTTAACCAAAACCTATGCTCCATATCATAAGGTTTTGCATCTTTAGTAGCAAAACATTAGAATATATTATGGAGGCAAATGGAACTGGTATTTCTGCTTATTTATTTCATTAGAACATATTATGAAGGAGGCAAATGGAAACTGGTGTTGCTGCTTACTTACAAGTGTTGTATAAAACACACATTACACTTTATACAGGGGTCTGACAGTTTTGTTCCTCCTGTAAATTTTTTTCTCATAATGGCAGTTAGCTTGCTAGCAGTACATGGAGAACTGAGAGCACTGTGAAACACTGCTCTTTATTTCTGCTTCCCCAAAATGGCCTTCAGGAATTTCTGGTGCCACATCACAATATTATCAATGATTATCAGCTTTCCTGTTGGATCCAGAAACTGGGAAGGAACTGCATAACCAGAGCCCAGCACAGGGCAGATGTAAAGAGATAAACACTAGTTACATTTTAGGAATCAGCTATTGCATTCCTACAGGTCAAATTCTGGGTAAATTTAGAAGTAACACTAGTAAAAAAAAATCTACTGAAAACCACTCCTGATTTACATAGGTAGGACTCATGGTATGTTCTTCCAGAAACTGTATTTGACAGTTTATCTGACACTACCACCCACCAGCCACTTGGCATGCTATCAAAACAAACAGAGCAGTACACAACATAAGTTGTGCTACCATTATAGCAAGGAAGAAAAATTAGCATTTCCTTATTATTCACTCCAAGACCACCAATGTGTGGGTAGCTCAGGCAGTAAAGTTGTCGATCACACAGCATGGAGCAGGAGATTCCAACACATAGTGCTCTTCCAGAGACAGAAAAAACCCCAAAGCCTTAAGAGTTTATCATATGTTTTACTTCAATAAAAAGACTAATTACTACTATTTTTACATCCCATTTGTGGCCCTTGCAGTCCTCCATAAGTGCAGTAGAATATAGTGCTGCTTCCTGCTTGCAAGTGGCAAATCTTGTCTCCTTATCTCCAGCTAAGAACAAATATGGAGTTTATGTGGAAATAAGAACTATCCATGTCAAAGAATGACAACCTTCAGTGTAAGTTTCACTTCTGGCTGTGTATCCCTTGTGGTTTGTGCTCTTAACACAATCTGTTGAAGCTTCTTCCAAAAGATACTTGCATACAAGTTTTCCTGGACTTCCCTGCCTCTGGACAAACTTCTCCGTATCTGCTGTATTTCTGGTTTGCATTATGTAGAGTAATTCTCCATGACTTCTTTTGATAATCTCATCTTCCGGTGTCCAAAAATCACATGAGGTTGGCAAATGACTATACCCCAAACTCCCTGCTGAAAAGTCAGGGTATTTTACTTACATTCTTTTTTTGCCATATTTTGAACCATCTAAATTTGGATTTTCACTGTGTGTTTTCCAGACTGGTTTGTTTGTTTTGGGTTTGTTGTTTTTTTTGCTGGACAATCTTGGTCAAAATTGGCTGGCTACTTCCAAACTCTTAAGACACAAACATGCTTTGATTTTCATAACCCAGGGCTTTTTTATTATTATTCCTATTTTGGAAAGTCTCGCAGCAACTTGAAATTTGGCAAGGAGGTAGCCTTGAGTCAACACAGCACATTATTCACATTATGCATGTGAAAAATATGCCCCAATAAGGTCAGTTAGAAAGTTTTGAGGAATGACAGATCACATGTAGGCAGCAGTCATTTTCTAGATCAGAAAAGCTGGAATATCTGAGAGTTCTTAAAAGTGTCCAAGCACTTCATGCTGTCCAGTCATTAATGTGCAGTCCCCAAGGACAGACTGAGCATCTCAGACCTCCTTACTACCCCTCATTTTGTGTCTCAGAGCACCTGTGCATACAGCATCCTGGGGCTATAGAGCCAAAATTTCAGTTTCCCTGTAATTGTGGCCTTAGCTTGCAGAGCAGGTAATGGAGCTGGGATGAGGTATCAGTAAAGGCATGGTACTGACTTGCTGCATAAAAGGGACAACTTCTGGAAGCTGCCAATACAGTGGTTAATCCACACAGAGGATGGCAATCTCCTAGTCCTCAACTAATCCAGCCCTTTAACCCAAGCAGCAGATGACTTTCTGATGGGATGCCAGAGCTGCTATTCTCACCATTTACCAGACACACATCCATAGCACATCGTGTACTGTCTCATCTTGCTGTGTTTAACACGAGATAATTACATAGTCTAAACAAGAATGCACAAGCACAGGGTCAAAAATCAGTCCAAACCAGAATATCATCTTCAGTTCAGTAGAAAAAATACCTATAAATAGAAAATGGGAGCAATATCGAAGGCATAGAAATAAGCACTCCCTGTAGGTATGGGGAAGTCTTCAACTTCAGGCATTAATTTAATATGCTTGAGTATAAAATGTTATAGTAATATTAATTATATTACAGGAGACATTATCCATTAAGAATGGTACAAACACATGCCTGAAGCCTTCCCTGGTTATGATCCACATTTTCAATATGTATGCACATGTGCAAAGAGGAATATAGCCCAAGATCTGCAGTTCCCTCTCTGTAGGGGTCCAAATGTACTTGCTGATGCAGTCTGGACAGTTTGAACATGATTCCATGGGGTACAGCTGGAAAATCTTGGAGGTAGAGGCCACCAGAGCAGAGTTCTTCTTCCAAGAGCTTCCCCACTGTGAAGCACTTTTTGCAGAAGCTCCCTCCATCCCTAGATAGCAGCTTCCTACAGGCAGGAATCAGCTCCCTTTGCTTTTCCCTTTGAGGAACAGCTAACTCCAGAGGCACCAGTCAGGATTTGGGCTTCATTTTGCAAGTGTTGTACAAATATTTCAAAAAGCCACAATCTCACTCACACTTAAAGTAACATGCAGTTTGCTTATACCCAATATACATGTCATGTATTTTTAGTAAAGAACTAGTTTATCCCCAAGTTTCCCATCCCTTCTTGCAAGTGTCAGGCAATGAGAATTTAAAAGACAGACTGTGTAGGTGTAATGGTACAGGAACAGCAGCAATAGAGAAGCTGTATGAAAAGCAAAGCAAATCAGGAACTGATAGGAGTTACAGTGCCCAGCTATGAATGGTGTTGTACATTAAAGATGGATTAATTATGAAATAAGGCACTTACTGTCCATTTTTCTAAAGCTGATTTCTTAAAATTATGTCTGTTCCAATTCATAACAGGTTTCTATGCCACTTGCATGACACAAGGATTTCCATTGGCAAGAAAAAATTTCCTGTACCCTAGGAGTGCTGGGATATGTTTATTTGTCTTCCTAATGCCATTAACAAATTTTCAGGGACTGTAATGTCTTAAAATTTCCTGTTTGGCTCCATTTTGGACTCCACACCAGGCTTTAATCCAAGGCTTAAGTGCTCACTGATTCCTGTACTAGTGTGGCAAGATACGCCTTAGAAATACTCAACATATTTTCTAAAACACTGCTAGAGATTGGAAAGTCAGAGGAGCAAAGTACCCTCAAGGGATGGAGAGTTTCTCAGAGCCCTAAAAAACATATTAAGATCACAGTGCCATCAGCTGCAGACAGTTTAGGTTGTAATTCCCTAAGGGCACTCTGTGCATTACAGGAACCTGAAAGATGAAGATGATGTGATTTGTGTTAGCATAAAATACCTAGGCACCTGGTAAAACTAAAAAGTAAGCTAAACAAGGTCCAAACTCCTTCTTTCTGTTTGGCTATACACCAGATTATTTACATAATTACATTATCATAAATAATTATTTAAACCAATTCTGTTAGTTTAGTCAGTGAAATAATGCAATTAAGTAAACAATTTGCTGTTTCATGCATTAATACACTGCAGCTTAAAGAAAATAAAAGCCTTTCACTCCTCAATTCTGATGAAAAATAATTTTACTCAGCAATAATAGCTGTAGTATCCCTGAAATAACTCAAGACACAGAACTCACTTTTTCTGAATCATTAGTGAAGTAAAGACTCCCTGAAAACTGAAACCTGGCCAAAGTTGCTAACAAATTTATTTACCTGATGGACAAACCAAGCACAGATTTTCTCCAACGTCACAACAGTCTCATCTTAGGTGCCATCAATTGCCATAAGAGTAACTCTTTTTCTTTTACACATGAGGATCAGGGGACACAATGCACTTGCTAACTTTAAAGTAGATCTGAATCTCAATAGTATTTTGGGAAGTACTTTTCCAAGTCCATCGCACTGGGAGAACTTGGCTGTCTGTGGAATCCAGCTCTTCTCACAGCAACAAAACCCAACATGTTCATACAGGTATTCCCAGGTGACTTTCTGCAGGATTCATCAAAACAACACAAGCACCAGCCCCACGATTTAAAACAACTGCATTTTTTGCAATGCAAAAATCCCAGCCCGTACCCCTGCAATCTCCAGCACCTCTACTCGCTACAAACTCACTTTTCCTACGGACTGTCTGCTGGGGAGCACAAAGTACAAATCGACGCAAGCAGAAGCAAATACATCCTAAAATACTGACTTGGATATTTCTGCCCTTCCCCCCGCCAAAGTGGATGTGAAGCCCCTGGAGCCCTGACACTCCCGTTAACCACGGCCCAACGCTTAATGCCAGCCGTGGGAACAAGGCACCCGCGAACCGGCCGCTCCCCAACCCCGCCAGGAGCTGCCCTGCCCCACACCGCCGGTGCTCCCCACGCTGCAGAACAGGCTCTGGGACCGCTCCCGGGGAAGAAAAGAAGACTGGCAGCTGCGCTGCCCACCCCCGGACCCACCTGAGATGCCGCCCCCGACCACCACCACGTCGCATTTATGGGTCATGGCGCTGTCCCTCGGCCCTGCCGCTGTCTCCATCCAGCTCCGCTCGGGCTGTGGCGGCAGGACAACACGGTACCGGCCCGCCCGCCCCGAGCCGGCCCCTGGGCGGTCACCGCTCCGCCCCCGAGCACACCCCCGGGGACGGCGGCTGTCGGGCGCGGCCTCCGCCCGCGGCTGGAGCAGCGTGAAGGGGAGCGGAGTGGCGTGGAGGAGCTCAGCCAGGCGTCGCTAGCTTCCCAGGCTGGGAAGTCCCATGTGCTTACCCCTGAGTGATGTGCTTTTCTTGTAGATGGGCAGAACTAGGTGTAGAAGTAAATGTTTTATGTCCATCATTTGGCCCTCTGATGCAGATAAATAACATGGTCCCACACAGCTTCAATGTGAAGCAAAAGCATAGAACCTTTATTAGCCGATGAAGCAAACCTTTATAGCCTAACCAAAGCAACGTGCCCACTCAGTACAAAATATGATTGGCAGATTCTAGCCACCCTGGATCTCTTAATTGGCTAGTTGCAGGCCCACAGCTGAGGAGTCCATATCAGAAAGCTACAGGTTGTTTTCTCATCTCTTGGAGCTCATACCCAGAAAGTTCCTTTCTTCTCGAGTCTCTTCCCCAGTCAGCAATCTTCTCATGGCCTTGAGTCCAGAGGAGAAAAACACCTACTTATCAGAGAAAAATAGTAGAGCCAAGCTAAGTAAGAAAAACAACAGGTGTCCTGGCAAGCAAGAGTGAGAGAAACTTTTTAGGGGAAAAAAGGTACCTCCAAGCAGTTTTATTCCACAACTAGGTCCTCTGAGGGGCAAGTTCTTCCTGAGGGCTCGGTGTTTCCTGACTTGATGCAGCAGCAGGAAACACTGTTCATTTCTGGCATATTAGGATTAATGATGTGGAACTGGTGGAAGTGGGAAAAAGTGATGTGCGAGGACGGGTGCGCTCTGCCTAGAGCTGGTTTCTGGGTGTCAATCATTAACAGGCAAGACCCCGACTCTGCTGTCTGTCTCTCAGTGTTTCAGGCCTTGACTGAAACTCATGTGGCTTTGCCTCATTAGTTTAGGTGAAACAGGATCATCTTCATAAGACTTCCTCCTTCAGCCACCCAACAGGGCAACTTTGCATATCCCACTTGCAGAGATAACATTAACATTTCTTGGTTGCAAGCATCTCACCCTTTCTCACAGAGCACACTAAATCAGAATGCATTTCTTTCACATTCTCCCCTCAATGCCACATGGGGGGAGGCTGCACTGGAGCATGGTGGTGGGAATGCTGTGGTTGCTGGCAGGGCTGCAGCAGGCCACAGCTCTGCCCCTGGGACTGACCCTCTCTGTCCCTGTGTCTCTGTAGGGCAAGATGAAGCTGCTGGGTGCTGGCCTGCTCAGCACCACAGCCTGGGACAAGCAGACCTCCTGGCTGGAGGTAGCTTGGGCAGAACCTCTGCCAAATGCTGTCTCCCAGTGCACGTTCTGCTGGCTCTTGGCTCAATGTCGCACCAGCCTGTCCCAGTGCACCCGAGTGGCTGAAGGGAGGAAAGCAACAGTATGCCCCTTGGAGGTTGCAGCAGCTCTAGCAACCTGTACTTACAGGTTACACTTACCCTTTTTATTTACCAAATTTCAGAAGCTAGCAGTGAGGGAGTGAGAGAAGGAGATTCACAGAGCCCGAGGTTACAGCAGCATACAATCCTCACCCAGTACCAGAATCAAATCACACTTGGTACACGAGGAATGAAGGGTTAACCTCATCACAAAAGTAGCTTCCCAAAGACAGTGCCTGAAATAATAACTGACTGCCAAAATACCAGTTTTGTTTGTACTTGGCTACTACTACTGCTCTGAAATACATGATGGTGGTGATTTTTTTGTACTTTTTACATCTTGTACAATTTTTATTGCCAAAGTGTAAATGTCATCTCTGTGAAGCTGAGGAGAAAAAACAGAGAGCCTGTCCATCTCCTCCCAAGTAAGCACAGCAGACCTTTACAATTCACACAACTACAGAAAGCCTTAATGCTACTTCATGTTAAATATTGATAGAAGTTCTGAGATTTGCCCAATTCTGCAACCACATTCCATACCTGGGTATGACCAAAGAATTGAATGACAGTACAATACTACACAGTTTGTGTCCTCAGAAATGCCCTGGATTTATTGCAATGGGAAACATGATGACTTCTGGTTTGTGCTAATTATGCCAAATGAACATGGCACAGGACTGCTGGAGCTGCAGACAGAGGCTTTGCATTCCTTCCTGATGTCACTGTTACTTATCTTGCATGCAAACACAAACATAGGTGAAGTCCCTGTCATTAAAAGAAAGTCATTTTTGTCAAAATAAAAGAACCAAAACATTATCTATTTTATATTCATGCGTACAGTATAATTTTTTAGTTCTTTACATCTTTTATGAATGCATTTTGACAGGTAAATAGAACCTAAGTGCTCTAAGGCAAGAATGTATTATCCCTGGAAGACTGATTGCCGTTAATAAGGTCATAATTACCACTACTTAGCTACCTTGAAAGTCACATAGTTCTTGTATCCTAATGATATCAACACAGCTTACCTAAAATAACCTAGAGTATGCCACCTGGATTGTTACTGCTAGATGAAATTGTTGCCATTAACTCATCATCCATGTTGATGAGCACTCTGCTCTGCAGACATGAAGATGAGCTTTCCAGAGAGTATCCCAGCTTTCTGCAAAGCTTGATTCACATAAATTTACATCCACACACATTTTAATTCTGGCAATTCTAGGGTTAGAACTCTGGGTTACACCATGTTGAATTATAAAAAATAACCCAACCTCTTCTGAACATCAGTTTCAGTAATTCCAGACTTATGCTACTGTGCTTCTGAGGACATATTAGATTGACTTTAATCCCATTCTTAGTTTGGCAGTCCCTGCTGATCTGTCCAGAGTCACTTCTCAAGCTCATATGAGTACAAGTGCCTTCTGACCTCTCGAGTGGAGCACATTGGTGTTGCACAATGTATGCTCCAGCTGGTGGATAGGACTTGATGTGAAGGCCTGAACTCTGCTCTCGTTCTTTTAAACAAATCAAGCAGATTTGTACCATGCAGTGTCATTGTTGCTATCAAGATTTCTGTTTGCCCTTCACAGATAATTTTTATGCATTGGCTTTTACAATACACTTTCATTGATACTAACAAAAACGTTCCTTTAATTACCAGCTCCATGAAAGATTGGTTTGTATAGAGCTGATGGATTGCTAGTATAATTTGAGATTAGATCAAAGCTTGTATAAGAAAGAACAACAATCTGAACATGAGAGTGTATTTGGAGAACAAGTATTGGTTATAGATCACAAACCCTGGCTTCAGTTTGAGTAGTATTTTAGAAGCAGAACAGCCATTATAGGAATACAGGGAGATCAGTGGACATCATTAGTGGAGGCTGTTAAAAAGCAAGATTTCATCTGAGAATAAGAAAAAGCCTAGTGAAAACACTATCTGGAATAGAGAATCCACTTAGAGCCTATGGAACCCCCCTTTCAGCCCGAGTCAAAACCACTTTCACTGAGAATATACACTTATTTGCACCATACATATATTTGCACTAGTATTTAAAGCTAATCATGTTAATCAATTCGCTTTATAGTAAGCAATATAGTGACCTCGCCATCAGATTGAACCTTGATAATTGAAAGTTATCAAATTTGTTTAAGCTTTGCCCCATTATTAAGCCACTTCAATAAACTGTATTACTGCCTTTATCAGATGAGGTGTAATTCACTCATTCCCAGAGTACTGGAGTTCAGTTCTGGGCTCCCAAGTACAAGACAGACAGGGAGCTCTTGGAGCAAGTCCAACAGAGAGCTACAAAGATGATTAGAGGTTGGAGCACCTCCCTTCTGAGGAAAGGCTGAGGGAACCATGCTTGTTTAGCCTGAAGAAGACGCTTAGAGGGGACATTATTAATGTAGAGAAGTATCTGAAAGGAGGATGACAAGAGCATGGAGTCAGGTCTTCTCGGTGGTCCAAGCAATAGGATGTGAGGCAATGGGCATAAACTGGAACACAGGAAGGTCCACCTTTACCATGAGGGTGAGGGAGCACCCGAAGAGGCTTCTCAGAGAGGCTGTGGAGTCTCCTTTTCTGGAGATATTAAAAAACTGTCAGGATACAATCCTGAGTAATGTGCTGTAAAGGACCCTACTAGAGTAGGGAGGTTAGACTAGGTGACCTCTAGTGGTTCTTTCCACTGTTAATCACTCTGTGATTCTGCAGTCAGCAGTCCTAAACTAGGATTCTTTAACAAGTGATTTAAGTAATTTCAAGGGGAGTCTCTTAATTATCTCCCCCCCAAGACAATTGGTTAACATTAAAATCATGAGAATTGTTATAATTTTTATTATCTCTGGTGTAACTACAATATATCAGTAGTATTTATGACAGTCACTATGGTAGATATCTCCTTAGTGCTCTTTTGATTTTGACTTCTGGCAGGTTTTAGCTTTCTATCTTGAATGCCATAGAGCTGTTTAAAGGAGCCTACAGCAATAAAGAGTTTGGTGTATTTGCACTTTAGTGTGAAAGTACACTTTCTGAACTGTAGGAAAATCCCTCATGTGTGTGAGGTTTTACCTGCCTGAACCTTTTACCTCTGTGACTTTTGTTTCCAGGTGTTGAAGGCTGCACAGTGGATTTTTGACAGGTCTTTTGTCAGGTTGGTTTTGCCTCCACCCTTGGAACATTTTAAGATGGGGGGGTGAAAGTGACTCACACGAATTGCTGTTTGACTTGAGGGCTCCCTGCTGAATATGTTCTCCCCAGCTCCAGTCCTTAGGGAGCAGGGATTCCTATGCACGAGGACCGCCCAGTGCATGCAGCCTGGCACAGTCCCAGTGCCTGCCCCAGGCCTCCAGGAAGGAGCACAGGCTTGCTCCTGACAAGCCTTTTGTGTTGGGAAATGGTTCTGTACCCATGCAAAGATGTACACTGCCCCTGTCTGTTCAAAAACATTCATCCATACACCTATTTGTAGCAATTAGAGTAATTAATTTTTGTGCTGGCTTTAAACAGCTTTAAAGCTGAATTTCACAGCTTTTGTGTTCATGTGCAAAAGGAAACCCAAATCATCTGCAATACACAATCCAGCCTTGCTGCTCATCTTTTCCACGCACATTCCTATTGCAATTTTCCTGGGGTTTGAAGTGCGAGTTCAATTCAGCTGAATTAAGTCTCAAACTGTTAAACAGAGCCAGGTACAATGTTCCCCACTTCTTTGCAGGGAAAAAGCATGTCTTGCTGCTGTGGGAGTGCGAAGTGGGAAATGAAATGAAATGAAAGAGGTTGATTAGAATCCGCATTTCTGAAACCCCTGCAGCTCCCAGGCACCATGCTGCTGCTGCAGAGAAAGGGCAGCATTTGACAGAACTTATAGACTAGTTTCCATCCTGCTTTAATGCCCTTCCTGACAATCAGAACAATTTCCCTGTTTAAACATTAAACATTTAGTTTAAATATTAAACAGCCAGGCATCTTTCTTAAACCAATTCTGAAACAGAACAGAACTGAGTTGATCACCGCTGACAACTCACCAAGCAAGCTGCTGCTGTTATTAACACAATGAGACTGAAGCACCCTGAAAACACCTCTTTCTGCTCAAAGCTGAAGGGAAGTACTCACCCTCTGAGTTTTCATCATGTTCCCGCCCCCCCACTAAGCAGGGGTCCTCAGTGCCCCAGTGTTTGGAGGAAGAGCCCTCAACTCCATTGATAGCCATGGGAGATAATCTATCCTTTCAAAGGGGCGAGCTGGGAAAGGCCAAGGTCCACGCCAAGTCAAGTCATCCCACACACTAGAATTTCAGTACCTCCTCTGGGATGCCATAGGATCTGTCTGAACAAATGGTTAAAGAGGCAGCTCAGATCTGCCCCAAAGCAGCAATGTTGAAGAGTCATAGCCACTTGTGAGCTGCTTCCAATGCCTGTGAAAGGCTTTCTTAGGGGGCATGCTTTACAGAGCATGCAAAGGATTAGTTGAGGGTATTTGCTTCCACGGTATTTGTGCTTCTTTACAACTTGTAAGCAATACTGAGAGTGAAGCCACACAAAGAGCACTGCCTGCTTTTCAGGAGTTTTTCACATGGATGGTTATGCTTTCCCAGTATTCACAAGCTATCTTTTTGTGAAACACAGGTCTCTTCCCAAGGCCAAATCTGTTCTTTGGTTACATTATCTCTCCAGGGCTGACACTGAGCTGCTGGATGAAATTCAGCCAATGATTTTTGCCTCTCTTTCTTCTAGGTTTTTTTACTGCTACATCACACAGTATTTGGTACAAAGTCTGTTTCTTCCCCTGTTCAGTCCCAGCCACACACTACCTGCCCTTGACTCTTACCAGCAGCTATAAAATGTGTTACCTGCCCACAGGGGTTCTAGTAAACAAGGTACTGAGTGAAAGGCAGACTCATGATGGGGACACTCCAAATCCACCCACAGCAATAAAAAATAATTCTTAAGTGTAAGACTGTTAGCCATCTATATGTTAGAAAGAATTGTTACCAAAAATGTTTTGGGTTTTTTGGTGTTTGGCTTTTTTTGTCCTTCTCTCCTCCTCCTTTACAGAGAAAAGTTGAAGATACCTCACTGGTTTCAGTAAGAAATGCAAAATGTTGTGTTACTAAATACTACTCACCATCACCACCAAGTCAAAAAGGGGGCTTCCACAAAAGAAAAACCTGAAACAGTAAACGTGACATGACAATATTTATTGATTCTAATTAAGGTTAAAAAAAGTTCACAGCTGTCAGATAAAAATATCTGCAGACCCTATTGAAAAGAGAACTTAGGAAGGAAACCAAGGGAGACAGTCACCACAGAGGCACTTGAGAAACTGCTACAGTTCTAAAAGGCACAAATTCATCACACACACAGCATATATATTCCTGCAACGTGTAAGTCACTCTTTTTTTCCAGAACACAGAGGCAGGCATCACTGAACACTGACCTGTACAAGACCACAGGAGACACGCTGGAAGCAGCAGTCCAGGACAATGCCTAAAGGATGGGACTGCAGAGACACTTTGAAAGCAAGACTGCTTTGGCCATCTTATTTTTCTCTCTATTGAAGAACAGATTGTAAGATCAAGGTGATCTTAAGGTGGTGGAAATAGGAGAGGGAATGTTGGTCCATTTAAACCCAGGTCAGGTTTATTTGTGAGCATTTGTAATCTGTGATTTAAGTGCATTTCCTTCTTGCCCAAGAGCAGTGGCAGATCTTTTGTCATTTAATCCTGGCTTCCTTTTCCATCTAAATACTTTTGGAGGTCATACAATCCTCTCTTCCTCAAAAACATTTTTCTTTCATATCTCAAATAAAATAAATAATAATAAATTAAAGTTTCTGAAGTTCTGTAAACTCTACCTTAGTGAAAACACAGTCCCACTGGGGACACAGGAAGATTATTTTAATACAAGTCCCTAGCTTTTCCTCCAGGCCTTGGGTTCTAGTGATGGAAAATGCTCAGACACATGCTTAATTGTAATTAATGTCTTTGTTGTACTGACAGCAGATGTGCTATGTGGAACCAAGAGCTGCACTGATAAAGAAAAAGCAATAGTTAAAGGAAAGAGAAGGGGCTGCCTCAGATTGCTGACTTGTTACTGTCAAGTAGTTTATGCAATTAGCTTTCAAGTACTTTGGTTAACACACATCTTGGTGCCATGACCTGCAATCCTCTGCAATACACAGTTGCAATCAGAAGAGTGTACAAGCAAGTAAACCTCTTTTCTTGAAAACTCTTTAAGAGCCTTACAAAATATGCATGATAACACAAATCAGTTCACGGGAAACAAACACAATTATTTCCGTGGGTTTTCCTATAATACATTTTATGAAGATGGTAAACTGCTGGAACATTCCTGATAGCAGATTTCTCATCAACCATAATACATAAAGAATACAGCATGACTGATTATCTGTTGAATCAGACTTCATTCTGCTCTTTGAAGGGTGGGCACAAAGGAATTCCAAAAATGTAAGCCAGTGCTAACCATTCCCTCTGCCCACGGGGAAGCAACTTGAGTCTCTCTCTACCTGCATTTCTCAATTTTCTCATCCCACACACAAAGTCTCACATCCTCCTTTCATGTGGAGGATGTTGAGAAAACAGCAGCGAATGTAAATCCCATAGCGGTGACAAGCTCCACAGCAAGAGAGCATTCCTAATGCTTTAGCAGTCTGGAAAGAAGACAACCAACTTCTGAGTACTAATGTAGATGTTGCAATTCAGACCTCCCAGCTCCATCAGATTTGGCTAGAAATCTCAGGGAATCCAAATTTAATGTAAGATTTCAGGTCACACCTACTTGCAGTTGTGGTAGAAAAACATGAGAAATGCTTTGTGGTTTTGTTTTTTCTTTTTTCCTCCATTTTTGTTTCACTTTGAAATTAAAAATAAGGAAGATTTATAACTATAAACAACAGATTTTGTTTTAAAATTGACCAGTCTCACAAAGAGCTTAGGTTATGATTCAGTTCAGTTCTAACTAAAGCTAACTTTTGTTTTTTTCTTGGATTTTCTGCCCTGGTGGCACACACCACTTTCTAGTTAGACTGGGGAAAAAACCTCTGATTCAGGAGCAAAGAAGAGAGAGATGTATTCTGGATGTGAATAAAACCAGTTTATCCTCATTAGTCTCATGGATCTGCTCCCCTTTAGAGACCTGCAAAAGCAGTTCTAGAGCAGAAGCAGGGCTTGAAATCCCAACAGTTTTGGCAGAGAAATCATCTACAAATGCAGCAGTTCTTTACATGCTAAGTATGTAAACATCCAGCACTTACAAATATTGTGCCAAGACTTTAAAAATGTCTTCCCAAACTTAGGTTCCTGTGTTTATTTCTGGCCTGAGAATTAATTGGAGTTGCAAAAGCTCTGAACTTACACAGTTCCAACATGCAGCTTTCAGTTCCTAATTCATTCAGTAAATAAATCACCCAGAGAAAGCCACATAGAAGCACTGTGGTGGGCAGATGTGCTAGTCAGTTAGTGCTCTCTGTGATGCAATGAGAAAGGCCATGTGTACAGTGCTGCACTGTTCTGACTTAAAAGGCCTTTATGCCTGAAAAGTTCCCCTATGCATTTTAAAAGGCTGTAATGAGGATATTCATTTGTAATAAAATCCCAAGCTGCTGCTACAATTAGATTTTTAACTGGCACATCAAGTTAAAAAGAATGGAACCTAAGGGCCAGCAGCTGATGTGCTGCTCACAAATATTACAGCTTTATAAGCAGACCAGTGGATTTCCATGGGACTACTGGGAGAACGGAGCGCTGCACTGCACAAGCAAGATCAGATGTTAGCCCAAAAAGTCAGACATGCCTGTGAAGACTTGGAGTTCAGCATATGGTTCAGATGTTAAGAACTGGAAATCTCATCAGAACAGGCTTTACAGAGGTATTTTGTCACTTCTCTTCTGAGATCTGAATTAAAAACCTCAAGGTAATAATGCTTGGCAGGGTATCCTAGAAACTCAACAACAAAAACACTACTGCTAGAAAGGAAGCCTGGATTCAAGGGGTTCTTTTTCAATATGCATCCCCTTCCTTTATCCCTCCCCTCCAGCCTCTTCTCTCTGCTGTTTCCTTCCCCAGTCCTGATTTGATTTTGGAGACAGGGAACTACATGCCAAAAAATTGCCCAAGTGTGAGGCTTTGCACTGGCACCTTTTTCAGTTTCGAACCAGAAGTCCCTTTCTGTAGGCAAGTAGCCCAGCTGCAGCCACAGAAGTGAGGAAAGTAGAAAATCCAATCAGCTTTAGCAGTCCTGGCACAGATGGCAAGTTCCTCTCCCAGAAGGTTGTAGTGATGGGCAAAGCTGGAACATCCTGTGGGGAGAGCATCCATTATCAGTATAACATCTCCACTGTGAGAGGCAGGAGGTAAATCTAGAGATTCTTGTGGCAATATCAGAACTTCAGGGAAGTAGTTCATGCTATCAAGAAGTACAGTGTATCAAAATTCTTTGCTCAGTTAAGGGGAAGAAGAAGAGACATATAGAAAGGATTCACAGCCTGATTAAAATGCACAGTTCTTCCTGATCCCACACTACGGGGTTGTCCGGTGAGTGCCCCCTCTGAGTTTTCATCATGTTCCTCTTTCAAGAGGGTCAGTTTTGGTGAGTAAGGGAAAATTTATTGTGGCTTTGATTTAGTGAACTTAAATAAAAATATAACAAAATTTTATCCCATCAGCAAAATCACAATGTGTGTGTGTGTGTGTAAATCCATTTAATCTACAGAAAGACTTACAGCTGATTCAGGTTCTGGCTTCCAAATTTCACTGTCTGGGATTTTCCTCATTGCAAACAGGATCTGAAAATAAATAATATTCTCTGGTAAGAATCATTCATTCTTTAAAAGTGCTGGCTTCAATTTTTGTTTTACAATGGCATGATGAAGGTTAACAATAGAGAGTTTGGTAAAATGGTCAGAGCCCTGTGCCAAACCTTCATCCTTTTTCAAGCCCATCCCCTTTTCAGGGATTTGCATCAAAATTTCAGAACACCTGAAGCTGTCAATGCTCAGTTCCCATTTCACCTCCAACCATAAGATCTTCTCATTTTCACAGGATATGCTCCCTAGTTTGGGCTTGTGTCTGTACCTCTCTGGCTGCTCTCTCTCCAGCCTGTACAGCTCCCTCCATGTATCCACTCCACTCGGTGGCTGTCTCTGTGCCCGCGAAGTAGATCCTGCCAACAGGCTGCCGAATGATCCTGGATGGGGACAGGCAGCAGCTCATGTCAGCCACATCAGGAAAGGTAACTGAAATCCTTGGCTTAACGTTCAAATCAAAGTACTTGTAACAACTGCGAGCACCCAAAGGTAGTAACATTGGGTGAGTTGAGCTGGAGGGGGAGTCTGCATTGCATTGCATTTCTTACAGTAAACACAAGAACATCAAAAAGCATTTTATTTCTTTTACTCTAACTTTTGCCAGAATTTGCAATAGTTGTCATTAAAATTACATTAAATACTAAGGCCTCTGGATGCTCTTCATTACAACTGTTTTATTGCTCTAAGTTCTTTTTAAATTGTGAAAACTTCAAACTTTAATAGAGCTATGCCACCACATTAAAAACTGTGTATCTGAATCCAATCAGCAATCTGAGCAGTAAGCCTTTTTCTTTTTGGTAAATCTTATTTTCATGCAAAAAACCTATGTCTGAGAGGACTGTATATAATGGCACACTGACTTGATACGACTACTAACAGGAAAGGAACAGTCCAAGGAAATCATTCTTTACTGTCCATGTTGGCAAGAATTAACTATCTGCCAGTGTTTATAAAACATCAGCTAAGGACGTGCTGGAAGCAGTAACACTGATCCCAAGTATCCACAGCCAATTTTGTAAACAGATTGTGAAAGCTTCCCAGCTGCCTTCCAAGGACCAACAAATAACAAATGTGAATAAAATCCCTACTGATACTGTACTCATCCATCACAAAGCTCAACTGAGACAGGTGGAAAGTTATAATATCTGTAAGAAGCAAACAGTGACAGAGGATTTATGAACCTCTCTGAGATATCTATTAACTTGTTTTTTTCATCTCACTACTCCAAAGCCCATTGTAGATAGAGACTGTACCTTCCATACTGAGTCATTATTCCTGGTGGGAAGTAGGCTGTGTAGCAGCCCCCAGAATACTGCTCTTCACACCAGTTCTTCTCTTCATAATGCACTGGCTGCAAAACAGAGATTAATTCACTCAAGAAAAGGACAAAGTTCCTCAGAAAAGAGCTGAAGAGACAGCAGAGAAGAATACCTTATGATTTGTTGCATGCCAATATCTGACAAGACAAGCAAATTTAATAAGTCAACATGGATAGGACACAGTAAGTCTTAGTTTTGGACTCTGCTTGCTATTAAAAAACAAACAAACAAAAAACTAGCTTATCTGGCCACTGTAGAAAATAATCCTCTTAATCTGTCAATGTCAATTTATACTTTAAGCCTGAAGTTATGCTTTGAGCCACGTAAAGCAAAATTAACCTCTATTGTACACAGGTATAACACCTGTAATATGTACACTGGATGCAAATATATCCTGTTAAAAATGCAAAGTGTGGCACTTGCACAGCTCTGTGTGGAATACTGTTGTGTTTAAAATGATGTAATCTCAAGATTGGTGGCTCCAACATTTAATTCATGTAAAATTGCCCTTAAAGGATAAAATTAGATCACCCAAAGGCTATCAGTTATTTACCATTACAGGGAAGAAAAGGCAAGGGAAAGGTAAGGTTTAGATTGGTTTAGATTTTTTGCTTACATGTAAAGCTTCCTCTGATCCCAGAACTTTTGCATAGAGCTCACACAGCCTCTTCTTCCTGCAAGACAAAAAACAACAGAAGACTTCTGTGTGAGGAGAACAAGCAAACCACCTCTAATATGTCCTAGTTTCAGGAGAACAAGTATTAACATCTGCTTGAACTTGAGGTTCTAGCTTTTGGGGATCTATCCTAATTCATCAGCTTGTGGATCACTACAGGGGGTTGGAACTAGATGATCTATGAGATCCCTTCCAACCTGGCCATTCTATGATTCTATGATCTACACTACTTTCATGTTCAGCAGCTTAGAGCAGTTCTTTTGCTAGAGTCACATAAGCAGAGCAGCCCTGATGGCAAATAAACAACAGGAGAGTTCCCAAAGGGCAGGGGATAGCTACCACACCTGCTGCTGGTTTGTGGCAATTCTGTGGGACCTTCATCCATAAGCAAGCAAGATACCTTCTTCTTTACAGTGATACATCTGCATACTGTCAGAAGGTTGCAGTACATCAGGATATTTTGTCCCAGCTCTGCTCCTTTATAACAAAAATTTGACTTAGACTCCATGCAGATCTCCAGTGTTTGTACTTACCTTTCTTCTTTCGTGAGACCTGTCAATCTTCTACACTTCCGAGCAAGAATGAAGCTGTAGGAAGACCACAAACAATTCACTTCCAGTACATTACTACATGTCCTGCATTATTTAAGATGCCAATACCTTACAATGGGATTGCTGTGATTTATAGCATCAGCTTTTGGGTCTCTATCCAAAATATCCATTTCACCTCCTTGCATAATGTCATATGCTCTGCCTGCTGCTTGCAGGGCTCCCTGTGCAAGGAACCATTCTGAGATTCAGATCAGAATATTTGTATGAGCTGTGCCCCAGTGACCTTAATTTTTACAGCAATGGGTGCAGGCATACAGCAATAAGAGTTTGGGATTGAATTGGAAATTATTGTTCAATAAACTTGCTAAGACTCACTATACTCTCTGGCTGTTTGAAAAAACAGCAAAACAAAATGTAACTCTAGAAAACAAATTTGCATTTAAAGAATGGGAAGATTTGGAGAAAGCTTTACATTTCTGCAATCGCTCTCTTTTGTCTTCTCCTTCCTTTCTTCTTCTCATATTCTGCACTTTGCCACACAAAAAGGCAGCAGATGACAGTGAGAGAAAGAAGAAAATCATAATCTCCTTCTTTTAAAATTAGCAATTAAATGACAGAGAGAACTTTTTTGAAAGAAAAAAATCATAGAACATATTCACCACACGCTAAGGAAGTCAACTCTAACTATTTTAAAGTATTTCCCTTCAAAAGCAGCAGGCTTTTTGTTTCAATTGTTGCCTCCAAGACAAAATAAAAAGGCATTAACTGACCACTTTCTGTGTCTCTCACCCTATTATGGCAGGAAAGCTGCCATCAGGCTTAGTATCGTCAAGAGTCAAACTAATTGCAGCATCCTCATCTTCAATGATCATGGTACCACAATATCCTGTTAAGCACAAGATGGAAAAGAAGTTAGGATCCATGTATCCAAATGCAGGAATGAGCTTCCAAGAAGTTGTGAAATACTCAGAACTTGACTGAAAAAAAGCCCTGGATAACATGATCTCACTTCACTATGTTTCAAACAAGGCAAGGGACTGGATGATATTCAGAGATCCCTCCCTATTTCCACCACAGAATAACCCGAGTTGGAAGGGACCCACAAGGATCATCAAGTCCAACTCCTATTTAGGCACATTCTGTGATTCTATGATTCTAATACAGGGAGAGATGAAAACAAAGGAAAGGAGAACAAAAAGTCCAAGTAAAGTGACCCCCATCAAGTGACAAAGATTTGCAGATCAGCAAGGGATCTGTGTAGTGTAGTGTTGCCTTGAGTCAGAGAAATGCTAGACCCTCTCTGAAAAAGAAAGATTAGTGTATGAAGCCTCCTTCTAAGATCCAACATTCTCTAAACAAAGACTACTCCATCACCATGCTCTCTCTTCCCTCTCTCTGCCACTATTATTCCTTTCGATTAAAACATAATACCCTTCTTCCTCCAGAAAGTGTCCTTATAGTACACAATGCACTTGATGACAGAGCCCATGGGCATCCGGTTGATGAGCTGGTTCCTCATGGGGGGCAAAGGTGGGTTGAAATGAATCTTCAAACCAAGAGCTGGGGGAATGGCACTGATCACATATTTGCCCTGGAAAAAGAAATTATACATAAGCCAAATACTTTCTCCACTACATCACTCTGAAGTATACTGCTCTAATGATCTTGGCAGACATCTGAGGAGGCTGCGGGGTGAATCTTCTGAAGCTGTTTTGGCATTAAGCATAAGATCTGAAAAACTGAACACTAACAGAATCCTGCTTGTTAAACAACAAACAAGCATTATATAAACATCTGTCTGAGTGATGGGCAGCTGTTCTTTCCCCAGCACTTAAGAAAAGAAAAAACCCACTATGTTGTACAAATCCATTGGCCTCCTTTCCACCTGGGCTGCTCTGGTACCACATGGAAGCAAAGCATGCAATGGTTTTCACAAAGTTTATTACTAGTTCCAGGCACAGTCTGAAAATCACTTGTGGTTTTCTGTGGCCCCTGGTGCNGTTCACTTCTTTGTGTTCACCTTGCAATTAGTCTTTAATTCAGAAGGTAATGGAACACCAAGAGAGAGCCTGAATATACACTTTGCTTTTCAGGCATCAGTTCACAGCTCTATCATTGCCATTACTTCTGGGACAATCAGAAAGTCTGAATTTCTGTCATAGTCACTTAAATCTCTGCTACATTTCTGTATAGGATTTTGGAAGAGTTAAAAAGGAAAGGCTAAAGGTTTTTTAGCCATCCCAGCGCAAAAGGTTGGTTAAATGTTAAGAGTTTTCATTACCTCATATAATTCATGATCCAAGGTTTCTACCAGGACACCTTCCCCTGACTGGTCGATGCGGATGACAGCCTTCCCCAGCTTCACCCGGCCTCCCAGGCGCTCCATTATTTTCTCACTGATCTGGCTAGAGCCCCCAACAAACTTCCTCTCCTGAGAAAACCAAAGCAACAATTCAGCAGAGAAGGGCATATCATGACAGACATTCTACTTGGCGTGCAAAATAAAACCCATTCTTCTCCTGTTACCAAAACAGTTTTGGAAAGCTTGGCAGTCTCATCTGGAAAAAGTATCCACATTACTCTCTGTTCCAGTGAACTCCCCAAATACTTCCCCTATCTGACCTCTTGCCAAACAGCAAGTATCAGTAACCTCAAGAGGAAATCCCTTCTCATGTCATCTTCAAAGGGATTCCACAGAGGTGTATGAATCCACACTGAAACTTTTAAACTTTTCTCTGAGTTCACTGTTATCCCTGCAGAGGTCTGTGTATCAGAAGCAGGAACTCTGATCCTCATAATAAATAAGAAAGTATTAGAATGACATAGCTAACACCACAAGTGTCTCCTGCAGTATATAATCTAATGTAATTTAAATTCAAATCACCTCTAGCATAACGCAGAATTTAAACATCTAGTTCAGTGTATTTGCAGTTAAATTATCTCTAACTCTTGCTTATCTCTACATATTTACGCATCTTAACATGATTTAATATATTTGTATTTTTAGTTATTTATGATTAAGTAGTTTGCATTTCTAAAAGCATTATTTCTAATACAATTAGCAAAATTTGCATTTCTCAAGTAGATGACCATTAACAGAGCCTTTACTTTCTTGAAATGCAGAAATATCACTAATGTACCAGATTTCAAACATCTCAGAGCAATATTTAAGCAGTACTGCTTAATATGATCTCATCAGTTTTAATCCTTGGAAGCTTGTGTTTCTAGCAACCCTGCTCTGCGCTACCTTTTAACTATTAATTTGGAGCGCTCTACACACACATCCATCTAGCACTGCCATCTCCATTCAGTGTTTCTGAGGTGGTAGAACTTGCTTCAGCCTCATGAAAGAAATAGACATAAGTAAAACTTCCTTTATTCTGCAAGGATAAGCAAAGTTCTGTGTTCTAACCAGAGCCCCAAAGGAAGGCAGAGTCGGGAACAGACACAAATCTACTGATCCCTCGAGCAATGCCTTCAGCACAGGAAGAGCCTTCAACTCTGGTTTAGCAAGATCTAGATTAATGTGCAAATGGATAGAACTAGTTATTAATGTGATACTAGCTCAAAGTCATGAATGTCTCAGGTGGCTCTTGACCTAAATAAAACCCAGAAGAATGATGTTAAAAGATGGCCTGCACGAGCTGTTGACCATACCTGTCCTCCATTAGTCGTTGAGAATATCCTTGCTGTCCCCCCACACTGCTTCACATACCACAAAAACCAGAGGGCAGAGATTTCATGGGGCTCAGAAGTGACATCCACATTCACAAACAAGGTGGCAAAACTCTTGGCAGCACTGCAGAAATGACAAGAGAGTTCATTTAAAATCTGAAGAAGGGCGACAAGATTGTTCTTTAGTAGGAGATAGACTGTTTTTGGCAACCTCTTCTTTCACTGTGGGCAAAGAATTCTTTAGTGTCAGGTGAAGTAGGGAACTATCAATTCCTTTTATGAAACATTTTTTCAAGTAAGACTGCAAAAAATGTGTTAGCCAAGCACTGCTTTATTCCAGCCAAATTAGGGTTCCAGGAGACACGAGAGCCCATGAAAGCTTAAAATCATCTATTTTTGACTGTATAGACATATACTGTAGAATATTACCAACTCTGAAAGCTATTGTGCCTAATGGCACAATTAGTGTATGTATTTATTATTTCATAAGTAGCAGCTATTAGACAGTGGTTAAATTCTCCTGGTTTCTCCTACTTTCTCCCATTGCTTTTCAGCATTTCAGTTCCCCTGAAAGTTTCTTCTGGTGTTTTAACCTAGAAATGGCAGGATGATTTCAACCAAGAGCACTCAGGGTACTTCCAGCATGCACCTCCAGCCAAAAGCAAATCTATACAGTCTGTTAGATGAGAGGAAACAGCAGAAGATTACCCTTCTGGATCATTACATTCCAGGGTGGGAAGTTTCTAAGGCATATTACCTAAATCTTGAACAACCTGGGCAAATCAAGCTGAGATGCACATATAACATCTGAAAAGCATCTGGGAATTAAGGGAGCCTGACAGTTATGCCAACATGCAGGTAAAATGTCAAGTCTTATTCCATCACAGCTTGGAAAAAACATGCTGTAGTCAGGTGAGATATTGGATGAGTACCAATGCATGACGTTCTGCTAACTTGTCTAGGTCCTCTCCAAATGAGGTCCAGATGGCAGGACCACCAGCACACACTTCTCTTGGGTTTCACTGAGCACGGAGAGCAATACAAACCAGAAAGCCTCTCTATATTCTTCTGTGCAACTGCCACTCTCCTTAAAGGAAAGCAATCAGAAAATTAAAGTTTTTGGACAGGAGCCTCCTGTCCATTACTAAAGATCCCCTTACTCTCTAGAAGCTGGCAGGAGCTGCAGCAATGCCCCTGTCAATGATAACATCAGCTCCAGTGGGTGCTAGCAGCTTTCTGCACCAGGCTCCTAGCAGCCCTGTGTCAGGTGCTTAGCAATTCTGAAGAGGCTGCTGAAGAAATCAATCTGCTTTACAGTCAGGCAGGCAAAATTAATGGGTTTGGTTTTTTCCTTCAGTGCAAAGAAAACCAATCAAACCTCTGTTGAATGGCAAGTAAAGAAAAATTGCTTTGATGTATACATAAAAACAGGAAGCGTTTTCAGTTTTCCTTGGTGGTATACAGTGCAGCAGTTAAACAATAGAATGATGGATGCTAAAGTGATTTAACGCTATTTCAAGAAAAATGGGAGTTTTTATAGCACTTTGGTAAAATCAGCTGATCCAGTACAGAATAGATTTGTGTTGTTCCAACAAAAGTTTGATTCAAAAACCTGCTGTAAGCAGGACAAAATTTTTCTCTCAAAGGTTAAACACACAGTAAAGAGAAGGAAAAGTGCACATAACAGATGAAGGTGCTTCTCATCTCTTCAGGAATAACCTTCCCCAAATACATTTTCCTTTTATTTTAGTCTAAAAAGTTATGGTAATATAACAGAATTTACTGTGTGTGCTGACAGATGTTGAGGTCTGTTTTTACAAGAGTTTTTCATCCCTTTTCTTTATAAAGGCTGTACACTAGTGGTAGTTATATCTGTTTACAAAACAGTAACACTTCTTTGGAGCTCTAAGGTACAGAAATATAAGCTATTGTATTTCATATTAAAGACTTTCTTACTTTGTCCAGCAAGTTTTATCTATGAAATCTTGCATAGTCATTTTGTCCCATTCTTCAGCATGTGGAGCCTTCCATGGGGCTTCACTGGGAATCTAAGGAGACACAAAAGAGTATTCATCAAGAAATGAGTGGCATAAGAGACAAAACTCACAGACAATTTCAACTTCACATGGCAAGTCAGCCTGCAAATTCCTGGCAGGTAACACAGTGAACTTATCACAGGATGCTTTTAGGTTCTTTTGTTGGTTGGTTGCTCATTTTTTTAGATAACTTAAACCATCATGCAAAGTGCTAACATCACATGCATAAACCTTGATGTTCATATACCCTGTAGTAAAACAGAAGTATAACTGCACAAGCCTCATCAGCAGGATTTGCAGGAGAGCTGGCCAGGATGCCATTTAGACATGGGTTTTGACCATCAGTGCCTATCAAAATGCAGAACATGATGCTGCTCTTGCCAGCACTAGGTTTGTTTCAAGCTAGAACAGCTTGGCTCTCTGCACCCCAGTCCCATCTTCACTCTGCCCCTCATGGAGAAAAAGCTAATCTGCAATTCCTCGTGCCATACCTCCTTTCCCATTTCATCCATGGTCCTCCAGAGGTTGTTGTAGTCCAGATAGGCCAACGGATTCCACATAGGAGGGAATGGACCTTTGAAGGGATATGACTTACCCTACAAGATGAAAAACAAATAAAAACTACCATAAGAATTAAATACAATCATGATCATGGCTCCTATGTGCAGGAAGGTGCATGAAATGCTTAAGTGTTCACTGGAAGATAGCAAAAATTGAATTAATAGACATGACAGCTGCTGACAGATTATATCTCTATGTGCATGCAGAAAAAGAAGCAATAGGCACAAACTGAAACACAGGAGGTTTCTTCTGAACATCAGGAAGTATTTTTTCACTGTTAGGGTGACTGAGCACTGGCACAGGTTGCCCAGAGATGTTGTGGAGTCTCCATCCTTGGACATACTCAAAGCTGTGTAGACAGAGTCCTGGACAGCAGGCTTTAGGTGCTCCTGCTTGAGCATGGGGGTTGAAGATGACCTCTAGAGGTCCTGTCCAATCTCAACCCTTCTGTGACCTTACTATTCTGCATATGCAACTTCAGTACATACAGTTGAATAAAATCAGCTGTGTGCAGAACTGATATTGCCTTGTATCTCCAAAGCTTCATATTCTGGGCAAAAAACATAATGCTTAAAGTCACTAAGATCAGATCAAAAAAATGAAATGGAACAGCACTGCTCAACTGAGATGAAAAGCTGGCTATTTGTTACTGGAAACAAAGGAAATGTTACCTTTTTTTCTCCTAAAGGTTCACAAAAAGACAGAACTGTTAATTTTATTTAGTGGTTAGGTACCTAGCACTTCCCAGATTTAAGTTTATGGAACACATACACAGCTGTGCTCCAGAAAGCCAGGACAGCATCAGAATGGGTAATTACAACTATGGATTTTGTTCTGAGTTTCCTGCTCTGCCAGAGGCAGAGCTGAGTTATCCCCTCCAAGTTAACTCAGGTCTGATGAGCTCCCTGTGGTGCTTTCTCTTGAGTGCACAGCTAAGAGACACACCAAACATATCTTTGTTTTAGTGTTCTTCTATTTCACTGCATTTGAACTGCTGAAGGGGAAATCTTGGGTATGTCTCCTGTGCAGAAATCTAGGGTGACAAGTCTCATAAAGTACAATAACAAACCTCAACCTGGAAAAGTAAAAACAATCATAAAAGTGAGGTAGCCTCCTGTGAAAGTTACTTTCAAGAGCTCCTGAGACATTACCTAAAGCCTGATTCTTATTTCCTACACACATAAAACTCCACGAGCTGTCAATCAGAATTTTGTTTGAGAAGAAACTGCGAGACTAGGCTCTACACAGAAACAAAAATAGCAGCACCAAAGACAGACTACATAACTCCAAGTAGTTTCCAACAAACTGAAAAATTTCAGCTCTACGTCTGATGAATTTCCACTTTTGCAAAAACAGCTTTATTTATGTTATAGACCAAATTTGCCTATTTCTATCACATTGCTGGGAACAGCATCCTGCATACTACCTGGTGCTCTAAGATCTTTAAAGAAAAACAAGACACAGATGAAAAACATGCCCCAGGATGCACAAAATATTTTCTTTTCAAATATTTTTATACCTAAACCAGAGCAGTACAAAACTAGCAATAATAATCACTCCTAATCATCTGATAAACATCATTATAATTCCCAATAGATTTTCTCATCCCTTTCACATCAACCAATGTTTGGCTTAGTTACACTGGACCCATGTAATAAACTTTCTGCATTCATCAGCTGTTTCAGGTCAAGTAGCTGACCAAAGTGGTCATTACAAGGGAGAGAACACACAGCATGGCAACTGATTATCAGCAGCCCCTTGGATATGAATCCCAGCAGCTAGGAGAGCATAGGGACTGGATTCCACACACTTTCTCCTGGAAGCATGACAGTGAGTGAGTGCTTGCCTGAGAAAGGACATGCTCTGCCAGGAAACACCATCAGCATCTCAACGAAGAGTGGGATCTCAAGGGAAAGTCTGGCACAGGACAACTTCATCCTCCCCTAAACACTCTGTGCCCAGGTAGTGCCTAAGTGGAATGCAGTACTGTGGATTAAAGCCCCTGCTGGCAACAATCTAGGCATTTTTTTACAGCATGGTATAAACATCCTATAGTCAGCTTTGCTTGGAATAAACAAGATGGTGTGGTGCATGCTCTGCATCACTGAATTGGCATAGATATTCCCTCAGCTAAGCCTGCAGTAACTGATGCTGACCTCACCAAGATGTCACTCTGCATGTTAATGCACAGTTACAGAGGTTCACAGGCACGTAGTGCCCTCTGCTGATTCACAGCCCTGGTACACCACACACACCTTCTCTCAACTGAAATCCTAGTCATGTCATTCACGGAAAACACAGAAATGGTAAGATGTGAAATTGTGAGAAGGAAAATGAGAAACAGAAAAGCATCCCTTCAAGCTATAACTCTGTACCTGTCTCAGATACTTAGCTTCTCATTTGCTTCCCTGTGGTAGAAAATAATCTGTTTGGTTTGGGGGTTGTTGAAGGTTTTCTGGGTCATTCTTTTGTTTGTTTCGTGGTGGTTTTGGAGGGGTTTTTGTTGGGTTTTTTTCTTTGTTGGTTTAGGATTTTTGTTTGTGTTTTTATAGTTCTTTATTTTTTCATCCAGAGCATCTAACACACATCCTTTGTGGAAGTCTGGAAGATGCTTTCCCCAACCTCAGCCTATTCAACCCTCAGACTCACTTTTGAGGCTACCAGGGTGTGTGATTAATAATGACATGGTGTCTTGTGACAGGAATGCCTGCATCCTCAAATCTAGGAAAGAGTTAAAATAATATAGATCTGCTTGCCAGTAATGACAAAGGTCCTGTAGCAATTAACCGAGTCTACATTTACTTGGCTTCCTTTTCCAGACACCAGATGCCCACCTTCCCAAAGATTCAGATGTATTATTCTCAATGTGTGAGCAAGAACTTGGGGAACTATTAGCAAAGAGGGGAAGAAACCAAAAGATGTGATGCCATTTTGCCTTGCTTAAATTGATGGCAACTCAGAGTCTCCCAGACATTTCATTCTGGGACTGCACTCTAATTAAGATATACAAAGAAAAATGAAAGCACATTTATCTAGTCATTCAAAAATCCATTTAAGCTGTCATGCTCCGTACTACAGACTATGCCAGGAGACACTGCTCTTAGATTTGCAGAAAAGCAGGTCAAAAGCTTAAATAAATCATATTGCTTAGCTTCAGTGCATATACCACTGATATCACAGAATAAACAGCACTAAATTCTCCAACTTTAGATACAGCAGTCACTTATCCAGCTGCTAATTAATCCCAACAGAACACAACCATCACATTTTTTATTCATGAACAAGACCACAGCAAACTGCATTTTAATAAGCACAATAGTGCTGAAAATGAATGACACCCAAGAGGGCTGTAAGATTTTTCTTCTGCAGATCTATCATAGCTCAGTATGTAACCCATAACACTAGTGCAGATTGGTGGTCCTAGGTAAATGCATTGCATGTATGAGCCTAAATACTCACCTTCAGTGGTGTGCTGCAGGCAGGGTTCACACTAGCACTCTCCCCAGAGAAGCCAATGTATATACTGGTAGGAAAGTGGTGCTAAACTCCCAGATGACACAACATGCATTCAGACAACTCTAGGCAGTGCTGCTGGCAGGTGAGAGAGTGTGACAAACTCCATTCTCCTACAGGGAACTGACCTGAGGTAAGGAGGCATTGGTGAGCTGCTGCCAAGGATCTGCCTAGTGAACAGGGAGCAGATGCTTTATGTACCACCAGGCATGTTAGCCTGAGAGACTCTCCTGGATGTGTGCAATGCCAAGCCTGCCTTTTGGTGCTACTGAAGCAACTAGCACAATTTACCTCAATTACAAGCACATGAGCAATGTTTCAGGTGCACCTCACTGTCAAAACAGCCAGAGGCAGGCCTCTTGGATTTTGGAGTAGAGTCTACAGAGGATCAGAGGCCAATTACACTCCAACCGAAAAGGAGATCCTAGCAGCCTATGAAGGCATTCAGTCAGCATCAGAGGTGGTTGGCACAGACACACAGCTTCTCCTTGCACCCCGATTGCCAGTCTTGGGGTGGATGTTCAAAGGCAAAGTCCCAGTCACCCAAGCCAGCTGTTAGCAACATCACAGATTATAAGGAATAAGTGTTGTTAACACTTTCTAGCAAATTCCAGGAAGGATCGTGGCATTATCCCAATTCTGGTGGAAGAAACATCCAAAAAGAGATCACAATGAGCATCAGTGGCAGTAGGAGGATCTACCACAGAATCACTACGATATTTTGAGAAACAAGCTTTATTGGTCTAAAGTAGCCACTAAGGAGTCTTGTTGCCTGTCTATGTTGCCAGGTTTTCATGCAAGCTTTCCATTGGCAAAAATGGGATCAGAGGATGATGATGGCACCACAGCAGGACAAAGAGGATACTTACTGTATATGAAGGAATCAAGTCGTAAAATGATTAATTTGGCAAACCAGCCATACAAAGAAATACACATACACAGGTTTAGGGTAGCAGAGTAAGGCAGTTCCATAGTTATAACACAGATTCCTTTGCTGAGTATTTGATAACGTTGGTAAATGCAGGAGTTTTGCATGGCTATTGGGACTGCGCAAAAGTGAAGTATAATTTGAATTAAGGAAGAAAATATGTTGATAATTAAATCCTAACAATAACTGACATGTTTTCATTTTTCAACACTTGTTTCCAGGGCAAAATTACCTGGGCTATATGTACTTTGGTTTGTTTTTCTAAGACAAAAGCTATGATGAGGATAATAAAAAGCAACGGTGTTCAGGCAGCAGTTTGCCTACCAAACACTACTTGCAGAGCTATACTGATTTTCTTACTCAGGCTGATGAACCAGTACTCACACAAATGAAAAGAACATACTAAAACTCCTTTCAAAGACCATGGAAAAGGCTGCTTAACAAGTGGAGGGAAAGAAAAAAAACTGCAAGGTAAGAAACAATTTTGAGTTTCTGTGAAGATATCACACGCACTATTAGCAAGACCACAATGAATCTCACAATAGAAGCTGACATTAAAAAAGACTGAAGAGGGGAAAAGAAACCACACAACCTAATCAAGTTGGTAAGGCCTAATTAGCAGAGACTCAAGCAGAGATCAAAATGCATTCTTTCCATTTCATGGTACAAAGAAACTGCATATATTACTTGTATCAAAAAGCCTCTAAAATGAATTTAATTAAGTATGAAAGCCTTGATTTTGCCATTGGGTATGTGTAAAAACAGCAACTGATTTTACAAGATGCACTGTGATGCCTGATTGTACAGCAAGAAAAGACCTAAAACCTTTAGGTTTTACTGCCTCTCTGGTATCAGACAATTTTGTGGTCCACAGTTTTATTCTCTTTGGCCACAATCACAAAGGTTGGATCAGTACATGAATTCAGATTTGCACAGGGGCAAAAGGCCTTTGTATACTTTGGAATCTGGTTTGCAAGCTATGACTTGAGAACACTGCTGAGATTTCAGGGAGCAGAGGACAGCACTGTCCATGGGCAAGCCACACAGCTGAAAGGGAGAGACCTGTAAGGAATGTACTACAGAGACAAGAAATGCAAAAGGCTGAGGATTATTTCCACACTGAAGCAAAAAGGATGTAAAAGATTTAAAATTAATGAAATTAGAAGATTCAGAGGAAGTACTACTGACTGTGGAATACATCTCCTCTCTTTACCTCCTGCCTGGCTACCAGAGAGTATTGGCACATACTTCTCTCCTTCCTCCCTTCAGGACCTCTCCTACAGGCAGCCGCATTGGGAGCTTGAGCCTACAAACTCTGAATTCACCTCCAGACTCTCATCATGCCTCAGGAGCACCTCAGCCAGTAGGTGGGATCTCTTTCCTTTGAGAACAGAGAATTCCTGGGAATGGCCCAGATCTGAACAAAAGCATCAGCTAACAGTATGTGTTACTCCAAGAAACTCAGATAACGCATACTTAAACAGGTGTATTCCACTGTAGTATGGATAGAAAAAAAAATGAGAAAGGAGATCCCGTGCTTGAGAGCATCTTACCTTGACATGGTGAATCAGGTGCTCAACTTCATTCACTTTATAAGTCTCTATTCCTAACTCTTTGGATAAGCGCAGGAGGCGATTTTGCGTTGGCCCCACGTAAGCTCCTCCAAGGTCCACATATTTCACTTGCTTATTCTAGTTTATCACACACAACCAGGGGGGAGAAGAAAAAAAAAAGATTAAAACCAGGTGAGTCCTTTTCAAATAGCACACAAGTTGAAAGAGCAATCCAGGGGAATTCTTTAAACGTAACACTCCCAGAGCATTTTGGCCAATACTCCTCTCCCTGTGGAAATTTTCAGTTCTTTGGTAGAGTTTTGGTGTGATGATTACTGAGAATCTCAGATAAGGAGTTCATAACCAGCTTAGCTGGCTTGGTGTTACATTACAGCTTTAACAAGCATGAGAGGAAAGAGTCTGACAGGCAGTGAGAGGACAGAGTCAGAGACATCTGTGTGGTTCTCACACAGTCAGGCATCTCGCCAACATCTAGCCCAAAACAGACTGTACTAGGAAGTAGCACAGGCAAGATCTTCTGATGAGCAGAGTGGGATGAGGTCTCCCAGGGTAAAATATGGCAGAAGGTAAATATATACACGTAGACATGCTGCTTCTAGTTCCCAGCCACCCCTGCCATTCCTCTAGCCTATGTCACTCCTCACAGGGCTTGTTCCAGCTCAGCTCAAGTCTCTTTACAGCATGGTTGGCCTTACAAGTGTTTTTTCCACAGAGATTTCTGCAGTGTGTCTCCCTGGGAAATGATTTTGTAGCTTAGATAATCATGACTCCTGAGCCTGCAGATCGCATGGAAATATTCTCTCCTCACCATCATGCCAGTTTTTCCCCACTCTTCCTGGTAGAGTATCAGGAAATTTCCCACCTGCTAGTAGTCTAGACATTTTGCCTCAAGTAAGTCCACTAGCAGGAAAGATTAAAAAAAATACATTTATGTTCACTATTCAGAGTATTATTTGCATACTCTACACATATATATGCATACACCACATGTGCATAATTATACATAGGCATACTATATCCTGTATGTATCTATATGTAGTATAAATGGGTTTAGAGATAATTACCCTTACGGTGAAAGTTCTTCCACCAACCCTGTCATTGGCTTCCAACAACACCACATTCAAGCCTGACTCAGTCAGCAGTTTGGCTGCTGAGAGACCTAAGAGATAAAAAGAAAAACAAAGAATACTTCTATGTATGCATCCCGTGGCTTTTGCGGCTTGGCATGTACACACTCATAGCTATCCACTCAAATCCTCAATTTTCTATTCAAACATACTGTCAACAAGGTGAGGTAGACTTTTATAAAACAATAGCAGCCCAGGATAGAGAAAGAATATTAATGACAGCTACTAAAGATACTACAGAATATCCTGGTCCTCAACTAGTGGATTGGGAGTAGGAGGACCAGGTGCTGTTCCCAGCACTGCAGTGAATCTGCTGCACCATGCTGGTTAAATCAGTTAAGCTCTTTGTTTCCCCATCCACAACAAAAGAGACAACAGTGTAGACTTACCAATCTAAAGCATTTGACAATTTCTGAAGAAAAGCAGCAGATGTTTCCATTAAAATATCATACTGTCCTGCTTTCATTTCTAGCTTCATGGGCTTATTTATCTGGGGTTTTCACATCAGTGTTAGTGAGAAAACCAGTAATGACACTGCTAAAGGTCTTTCCAGACTTCTTTATTGATGAAATTATATTGCAAAAACATGTGGCTGGATCAGTGGCCTCGAGTACACTCACAAATATTTGATGATACCAAGGAAGAATAAAGTACAGGAAACAGTAATGGTAGGCAAACACAGACCACCCCTTCAAACAACTTGCTGAAAGAGATTGACTCCTGAAGGAAAAAAGGCAACAAAACTGCTAAATAAATACAGCTTACCAGTTAATGATTAAAAAAAAAGTTGCTCTTCAAAAAATACAAATATTTCATCAGTTGGAAGATGATCAATAGTTACTAATAATTTACAGAATGAATACATAATCTGAATGCTCTTGTCATTGCAGGTTTTTGTTGGCTTGTCATTCTAACAGGTATTGGCTATTCAATCAATAATATTCAGTTACCAACACTGATTAAGGAATATGAGATTTGAATTTCTTTATTGAAGTCTAATGAAAAAACATTTCAGTCCAGCTGGGAACAAAGGCAGTTTATTCCTAAGAGCTGAACAGACAGAGAAGCTTACGGAAGGATAGCTCTCTAGACTCAGCTGAACCATACCTGCCCCCTGGAGCTGGACCCAAGACCCCAAATAGGCTCTTGGACTGTTACTATGATAACAGCAAGAATCCTGGATGCTGTGAAGGGAGGGCTCTGAGTCACAGTGATACAAAGACACCAGGAACAGCAACAAAACCCTATTAAAATGGAAATGAATACTAGCATATTAATATTGGGGCACGAGGTTGAGGTTTGCTTTTCAGAAACTAAAAACTGCTGCAGGAAATTTCTACAAACCACAGTCTCTTCTCTGGGCAAGAGTCAGAGTGGTCTCTCTGTGCTTAATACTTCAACTGCTGCAAACAGAGCATGCACAAAGCCAGAGGAGCAAAGCCTGGAAAAATCTGTCATACATGATGTAAGATCTCCCCTTAGGAAGTTTAACCCTTCATAAGTCTCATATTCCAGCACTGCCTCTTTCAGCTCACCTCTCACTCTCCTGCACATCACTAACAAAAGGCAGATCTCCAATACTGCCCCTATTCCACACAGGTGAGGAAAGCAGCCACATTCAAATGTAAAGTTAATAAAAAACAAACAAAAACAAACCCCAAAACCTCCAAAAAACTCTGATGCTGTCATTACTCCTATTTTGTGCACAATGCTTTGTCAACCAGTGGCACCTTACACTCCTCCCCAGGAGCATTTCAACACAATTAGATCAGAATTGCAATAGCAGAGCTCAACTACTTTGCAGAGGACAGTAATTGGGTAACTGGGTCCAGTTTCCATTGCAGGTCAGCTTTCTTCAAGGGGCAGAGTGCCATATATATAGTAATACATGTATGTGTGTTTTCTGTCATATATATATGCAAGTATATACATATATATATATATACACGTATGGCAGAAAACTACTGGTTAAGCAGGCTCACTTACAGTTCTGCTCAGAGAACTGATAGGCAGATAATTACTGCAAACAGCAAAGAAACAAAAATGACAGAGTGAAAACACTGTTGTGCTTACAGGATGTTCAACCCAGCAAGCCTTCATAGGTTACCACAGCAACCCAGTACCTAACTGCAGCCACTCAGAGACACTGGTGAGAGATGATTGCCTCCCCCAGAAATTTATAATGCAAGTTCAAGCCACAAAAATCATTTCTCCATCATGCAGCACTCTGCACTCGCACAGATCCTACTCAAATGTAATAATCATAATAATTATTTCATCTTCAATTCAAACTTATTTCCTCTTTGATATCTCCCTACCTCCTGAACACCTTAAATTGCACCACTTGATTAAACTGGTTCATTAGAACCTCACTTTCTAATATTACTTGCTTTCTTATATTAAGAAATACTAGAAAAAACCCAGCAAATCTGTCAAAACCTACCAAAAGTTATAGAAGCTGGTATTGCTGAGCGATCACATAGGAAACACAAATTCCCTCTCTATTAGATGTCTCCATGTAGTAACCCTTACCCACCATCTCTGATGCTCAGAAATACATACAAAATGCATATAGCAAATAAATTAGTTTTGCCAAAACTGCTGCACTGCACCCAGTGAAACAAAATCCATCTGCCTTAATGTTGGAGAAAAAGTTTTGAAGAGAACCCCTTTGTTAGTGGTCAACACAGCTGGAGGGTTTGACCTAGTGTAACAGGAAGAAAGAGAGAGGAATATACTCCAACAAGTTGAGGCAAACTGAGTGGGGGAAGCCAAAAAACACTGCTTTGGCCAGGAACATCCTCTGGGTAAGTTCGTAGCATCTGAAAATTAGATCTGCTAATGGAAGAATCCTGTTTGCTGTTGCTTAGCTATAATTACCCTAAAATTCAAACTAAAATCCTTCTTGTTTATACTCAGGGTTCTGTGACCTCAAGAATAAGAGATGTCCCAAAACCATCCTGTTAATTCAGTGCCGCTAGGGTAATTGGGTTTGCATCCTGCTGTGATACTGAAGGGCTGGAGAGCAGCATCAGAGAAAGGCTATCTTCTTATCTGCAGCTAAGCAGACATCTTGCACCAGTGGGTTTTCTCCTTCAAGTCTTCCACAGTTTGTTTATTACATTACTGTGTCAGAAACTGCAGTTTGTGTTGTGTTGTTTGTGTTGGCTGCTCTAATGAACACAATCTGATTACTGCTCTGCCACTGAGACTGAACCTGGCACTGATCACCTCCACCTCTGTCACTCATCAGCAGCCAGCTGAAGGGTTTTAACTGAAATAATGACTTGACACAATCATGCCTGCAAGACATTACAGATAAGGGGTGTAAGAGAAACAAAAATGAAAATAACAAAATGCACAACCAATATTGGCCCAGGGTTTGAGTGAGTTAAGGCAATACAGACATCTTCTCTAACTTTCCTCACATCATGGAAAGGTTCAGGGATTTTGCTCTAGTAAAGAACACCATCCATTATAGATTCCAGGGAGATGCTCAGCATTGGAGCGGGAGCAGTACCTGAAAGAGAGCACTGCCTGAAACTCAGCTCACATCAGGCTGGCACACTGCTATCAAAAATGGTAAGCATGAACAAGTCAGCTTTCCTGCTTCATTGCTTTCTTGGTCCCCTGCAAGACATGGTACACACCACCCAGAGTGCTCCAAGAATTGTGTAGGTGACACCACTTGTGAAAAGCAAAGGGCTCTAAGGACAACAGGCAACCCAACAATACCTCTTATTAACTTAGTCACTCACCTCCATCCGTATGATTTCCAGGTGCAAGCAACCTTTTAAATTCTCTAATTTGGGCCACCCTTACAAAGGCTATCTGACTCAATCTCATGGAAGAAAGATACCAAAATTATAGCCTGGAACCTGAAAACATGATAGAGCTGGGTCTCTGTAAATTGCCACTTTTGCTTATTCTCAATGCCTTACCTTCACACACTGAACAGTAGAGTGAAAAGTATAAAAAAACAACTTGAATTTGAATATAGGGAGAGATACTCTTCCTCAGCTGTATCACTGTACAGCAATGAATGCCATTAAAATTAATATTACTCACCTACAACATTAGAAAACTTAAAAGAATAATAAAATAATACAATTACCATTTTGGAAACCCCAAGGAGCAAAAAAAAATACAGCACTCTATGAGCAAACTATTTCTGTTAGCATTTCTTTGTCTAGCTGAGGCAATGAGCCATTCTGTCTGAACCCTGTCACTGAAGTCAGTGTAAGCATCCCTATGAGTTAATGTAAATTTATGTGAGCATAAACTCTAGTCCAGACCTTCTGTGATCTCTTCTCCCTGGCAGTGCTCCTAGATGACTCATCTGTGGTATAGAGAGCAGTATTTATTAAGCAAAGTTCTTAAAACCAACATAAAAAACATTCAGTCTACACTTGTCCCAGGTATCAAACCTGGTTAAGACATAGAGCCTGGCTAGCTATGAGTGAGGTGAGCAAAGCAATGGTGCCTTAAGCTCAAGACCTGTCAAGCATGGCATGAAGACAGTTTGTTGTGTTTGGGAAGAAAACCAATGCCTGGTGAGCCAATCCATGACTGATTCTATGAATGATGACTGATTTCAGAAACATAAGTGAGAGCTTTGTAACTGCATCAAGATGCATTCTTTGTAAAGGAAAATCAAATAAAGGTCTTCAACCCACTAAAGCACTGCTCAAACTGTTACAACCATGCCAAACTTCAGAATTATATCAGTGCAAGCTAAAATAACTGCTACAGAGCTTA
Source organism: Bucco capensis (assembly GCA_013396975.1). Taxonomy (NCBI): domain Eukaryota; kingdom Metazoa; phylum Chordata; class Aves; order Piciformes; family Bucconidae; genus Bucco; species Bucco capensis. The sequence continues at coordinate 556,830 of VWZO01017849.1, forward strand.
TTTAAAACACAAAGGCAAGTGACTCCTGCTCTGGGAAAGGGCAGTGAAACAATATGGGTTTTTATCTTTAAATAACAGAACTACTTAACTACACAGCTGTCAGTTGTGCTATAAAGAAGGAAATTGCTCCAGTAGGAAATGTGCCAAAATCACCCAGACTGTTTACATATAGAATAGTAACTTCTGAAGAAGGAAAGCCTTCTCAATTGACTAAATTATACATAAGACCTAATCCATTGTCATTAGCTGCTATGTAATTTCCACAATAACTACCCAGGAATCCCTTGCCCAACATTTTGCTATCTTACCTTTTTTGCCTCTGCCAGGGTGATTTTCCCATTTTGTGGAACAGACTGAATGAACTTTCTCTAATACTACCCTTTCATAATGGTTAAATAAGGTAATGGAAAAGTTTTCCTTAATGATGCATCACTCTCAGCTTTAGGAGATGAGATGGCTCCTGCAGATTGACTGGAAAGCTTCTTATCAAACCACCTTTCAGTCTGCTTAAGAGGTATCAGTCATGAATTACAAGTGCTGTCCCTGCTGCCTAGGCTACCAAACTATTTCACAACGTTATGCAGCTGCTTTCTGTTTACTATGTATTGCCAAGCTTTTTGTGGAAAAAAACCCAGAAGGCAAAGGGCAGGCTCAACCCAACTGCCTCCTACTCCTTTGCAGGAGCCACAAGAACAATGGAATACAAAAGGAAGGACCCCCTGATGGCAGATGCAGAGACTGACCACTGAAATCATGAACAAACAGCTTAATCATGTCAACTGACAGGGAAATGTGCTGGATTCCCTTTGCCTGAGTGTATCCCAGAGAGGGTGGTATCCCTCAGAAAGGGTCACAGTCCTTCCACAGATCAATCCATTCCCTTCACCATGCACAGATATTTCATCTATGCTTACATTTTGGTTTAGTCTGGAGTGTTTTCCTCTCTAGAACAGCAATTAATACAGGATTGCTAGACTAGTAATGATCTCTAAAAATAGTGTCCAGTTTGGCAAAATATCTTTTCCAAGGAGTATTGTGACTCTCTAAATTGCTACCAGAGAGCAAAAAGAAACAAGTAACTAGTGGAGGTTATGTGTCTCATGTACTTCTCTTGGAACAGACGCAGTTTTGTTCTGAAAAATCAAATTTTGCCCTCTGCTTCATTCTATTTTAAAAAAGAGACTGGACATCTTCAGATAACAGCCTCCAAAACACCTGATCTTTTAAAGTAATTTGAAACTTGCCCCCAGCTGCAATGAGAGCCACTGTAATTACACAGTGATTGTATACAAATACAAGTCAAGGCTTAAGAAGAAGAGTACAGAGCACAGTGGTAGCTCAATAACAGGTATTGAAATATTTCAGAAACCTAATATTTCAAGAGAAATATTTTGTCTTGCAGTAAGTTTCAGTTCCAAACTTACAAGAACATGACAGGAAAACACAAAACATACTTCAGATAACATTCATCATAATTAAGTAAAGGCTTCACCTTTCAGGAAACAAACAAACAAACAAAACCAAAACATGCTTCTTATAAAATCTGTACACCAGAAATTTAAGAGAAGTATTTTCTTAAGTAGGACTAGCTTTACATTAGTATAGGGTCTGGTAACTTCTCTGAAAACAAAAAAAAAGGAAAGAGGTGCCCAGGGCAAAAGCAGGGATAAGGCAGCACTTTTGAAAACGTGAAGGAAGCCTTTAAACAAAACCTCTAAAGAGACTCCAAGATTTGATTTTAAGAACATTTCTGTTCTTGGTGTCTCAATCAGAAAAGTAAATTTGATGATACAACCTCATAGTTTTCTCACAGACTTTTCCATCCTCAGGCTTCAAAGAAAAAAAAGAAAACAGGAGCAATTAGAAGAACCTGATAACAACATAGAGTTCCAGCTCTATGAACACCTTTAATGTTTCTGATCTAAATATTCCTTAGTACCAGGCATATTAGATACAGTGTGACTATATGTATTTTTAACTTCGAAAATTTTCTTTTAAAATATTGCTTTTTAATCTACACCATTCACAAAAATTGTAGTGACTTCAACACATAAACCAGGATCTACTCCTTAGTAAATCCTCCTGTTCCTCAAAGGTCTTCACTGTTACCAACCATATTGAGATAATTTGAAAGCTTCAGACAAGCCCCAGATAACTTCTTTTAGACTTGAAAAATTAACGAGGACTGATTTTGAGTAGATTTTCAGTACACAAAAGCCTTAAATTAGCCATGATTTAGTTTTATTCTTTGCTTTTCAACAAACCTGAAAATGATTCAGCAAAGGATGTAGTATCTTCAGCTAATACATCAGCCCCTTCAGAGAAGGGTGACCATCAAGGTTGTGAAGATCTCTGCACTGCTATTCCATCAGGGGGTTTGCCCTTTAAATTTTAGGCCCTGCTAATTAAATCTGGTTAAAAAGATGGGTACAGCTGCTGCCAAAGAGGGCCAGAGAACAGACAGCTTGCACTAACCTGCAGGTGAATCAAGAGTAGGACACAGCAGCTAAACAAAGGAACTGAAGGCAGGTGCTTAGTCATTAGTAATTTGTGTGTGTCCATGTATTTCTCCAACTTCTGTGTAAGCACCAGAGACAAGTTGCTACAGCATGAAACCAAAGTGTTTTGGTGAAGGTTTGGTGTAAAAGGAAGTAAATAGAAACATGGTTCCTTACACCTCCACCCCCCCAGCTACCTGCTGCTGTCTGCAGGTAGCAAAGACTCAAGCACACGATTTAATAAGGCATATCACCACTTCTCTGCTGCAGCTGCTCTTGCAGACAAACATACGTGGGCTGTGCAAGCCTGCTATGAAAATATTGCCATGGCAACCATGAAAAACAAGGCTATATTAAAATCTGTTAGGCTAGCTCCTTCACTCCAACTCATTCAACAGAGAGAACCTACAGCACTACTGCTGTACAAAAGCACGACACTGGAAATGCTTTTGTTCAGAAGAGATGAATAGATAGTTAACACTGGTGAATTTTCTGTAATCAGTCAGTTTTCACCGTGAAACTCAGGGCAAGTAAAAAATGAGCCATAAGATTGTGTTCAGAATCAACTGTGCTTTCTAGAAAAGCGAGGGTTGATTTTTGCCAATCACACAAACATACTTGAAACATTGATAATTATTCATCTGATATCTGAGAATCATCTCTAGAAAACAATGCCAACGATTTTGTTCACTGCATTTCATATAGCATTCGAATAGCACACTGCACACCTTAATATAATGGTTATACAGGCATCTAAAATGATCTATAAATAAACAGTTGAAATTAAGAGCCATGTAAAAAAAGGATTAATAAAATCATGTTTTGTAATGCATTCTGAGTAATTTATTTGCAGTTTGGCAAAAGATAGAACATGGATCTGTGGACTAAGGCATCCTCATGATACACTGAGGAGATGAACACAGAGCACAGAAGCGATCACACTGCCTAACTCCCAGTGCCAACAGGCCAAAAAGCAACTGTCAATATTGACAATATGTCAAAGGCACAGAAAAGAAAAATCTACTGCACATACAGAATTTATTTGGTATGTGGATCTCAGAACAAAACACATGAGAGAGATACACTCTAGGGAGACACTGAGGTCTTAAGTGAGGATCAGGTTAAAAACAGCAGATACCCACTGAGGGCAACAGGCTTCCAGGGCTGCTGCCCATCTCTGCCAAACTGCTCCTGCTTTCAAATCCACACCCACAGAAACTTACTACATGATCCAGGTGATGCCAGGCTTTTTTTTTTTTTTTTTCTTTTGTGCTTCTGCCTGTTCTAAACAGAAAGCACCTCAAGACTTAAATCAGTCACTTCTGACCGAGAGCCTCTGTGTAAGAGCCATGAACTGTGTGTGGAGGATGCAGAGCAGGTACAGCCTCAGCTGCCCTAAACTTCCAGAATTACACAGGTTTTGGGGATGCTGAGGCTGAAGAGTAGGAGAACCATAAAAATAAAATTAATAATTATAATAAAAAATTAAATAAAACCAATTATAAATAATAAAATGAGATAAAGTAATAAAACAATAATACATTAGTAATAATAAACGAATGGCTAATAAAGATACCAGAATAAAAGCATTAAAAAAATTAAAAAGAAAACTAACATAATGAATAACAAAAAAGCAGTTAGGGGACCATTCTCGCCCAGCTCCCTCCTGCTCAGGACGCTCCCGCACCCGGGGCCGCCCAGAGCAGACCCGCTCACGCCGAGCAGGAGGCGAGCACCAGCGCAGCTTCTCTGCTGTGACGCTCAGTCCTCCCCGCTGGTCCCGGTGCCAGTTCCCGAAGGAACAGGTGCAGGCGGCCACCACCTCGCCCGGCGACCGACCGCTCGAGCTCGGCGCCTCAGGGGCTGATAACACACACACTCTCCCACCCACCCGGCGCTCCTCCACCGCTGGACTCACCTGAGATGCCTCCCCCCACCACAATCACGTCGTACCGCTCAGCCATGACGCTGCCCCACACCTAGCAGCCTCTCCAGCCCGCCGCACCCCTAGCCCAGCTCTGCCCACCGCGGGCCTATCCTTTCCCTTGCCGCCCCGCCCATGGCACCACCTACCACCGTCCCCTAATGGTCGGGGGTCGGCGACGGCGCAGTGCGGACCGCACTGGGGCCAGCTCGGCGGGTGGGTGGCGCTGAGCAGGGATGCTGTTGAGGGACCACTGACCCTCTAAACCATGGCTGAGCCCTCACATCGGCCACACACCCACAGCGAGAACAATGCCTGTTGCTGTTTTCCTTCTTACCTCCCAGAGGGTTTGGGGAGAGCGTGTCCCCGGCTGAGGAGCACAGCCCCCGAGACGCAGCGGCTCTCAGCAGAATAAAAATAGGTCTAGATCGACTGTCTGCAAAGCTAACCATTCATGGACCCATCCTGTGTTTGGCTGTAGGGAACAGTTCCTGCTCTGTGACATTCCCTGCGTTCTATCCAGGTATTATGCGGCACTATAGCAGTTGGCATGGGCCAAACAATGCCAGGAGGTATGTTACAGAATCACAGAATCATTAAGGCTGGAAGAGACCTCTAGGATCATCAAGCCCAACCATCAGACTATCACCACCATGCCACTAAACAGTGCCCTAAGTATCACATCTAGATGTTTTTTGAACCCCTCCAGGGATGGTAACTGTATCACTTTCCTGGGCAGCCTGTTCCAACTCTTTCTGTAGTCTGCAACCAGGTCATCCTCTTCTTCTGGTTAGTACCTTTGTGTCTGCTGAATACTGATGCTACAGAAGACAGGCTGGCTTAAATACATTTTTAAACATATAGTTTACATCATTTCAAATTTCTCTAAAGCAATCAGTGCAGAAATTGTGAAAGTACATGTCAGTGCTTTTGAAATACTGTACAATTAAATGAGCATAATCTCCATGCCAGGCTTTCCAATAACGGAAAACTGCTGCAAGGAGACTCAGGAGGTTGTCTAGTCTGTCCCTTTGCCCTGTGGCAGCATCAGCCATGACCAAAATATATCCTGATTAACAGCAAATGTTAACTGGAGAGGCTAAATGTTAATGGCCAGAATTTTTAACCCAACATACAACAGTATGACATTAATCTAGAGCTAATAAGCAAACCCTGAATATTTTATCTGTCAGATTCCATTCAAAGGAGGACTGATCATTAAATGTAAAACCTACCAGATTAATCCTATTAGTAAAAGCAATGAGTGAATGTTCCTCCTGAGCACACAGAGCCAGAGTTCAGGAACAGGAAAAGACTCCTAGTGCCACGGCAGCCACCCACAGCTGGGGTTGTGGGGACAGCAGGGCAGCCCCTGGGAGCCTGAGCCCCTCCTACCCTCAGGCCAGAGCAGCCAAGGGAGCATGAGGGCAGCCCCAGGCATCAAGAACATCCCTGAGGATGGGGATGGGCTGAGACTGGGCAGGGCATGGCTGTGGAGAGCTGAAGACTGCCCTGCTGTGGCATCACTGGGGCAGGGGCTGACAGCTCAGGGTGGTCACTAAAGTGTCTAACTGTAACTGTTTGCTAAAGATAGACATACTTCTTTCTAAGCCATACAGGTTTCTGCACCTGGTACTTGTCCAGAGATACCTGGACAAAGATACAGGAAATATCTCATCCGGTAATTCTTCTGGCAAATAAATGTGACTTTTAAGTTATGTCAGTCAAGTGAAGCCATTGAAGCAATTCTGTTCAGTCAGGTCTTACGAATTCACAGTCATAAATGCCTTAGCACTGATGTAAGATTTTAATAAACCAAGTATATTTGCATNTTCTTCACAGAGAGGGTGGTCAGGCATTGGAATGGCCTGCCTGGAGAGGTGGTGGATTCACCATCCCTGGAGATTTTTAAACGAAGATTGGTTGTGGCACTGAGTGCCATGATCTAGTAAATGGATTAGAGTTGATGGAGGGTTGGACTTGATGATCTCGGAGGTCTTTCCAGCCCGATCGATCGATTCTGTGTGGATGGGCTGAGACTGGGCAGGGCATGGCTGTGGAGAGCTGAAGACTGCCCTGCTGTGGCATCACTGGGGCAGGGGCTGACAGCTCAGGGTGGTCACTAAAGTGTCTAACTGTAACTGTTTGCTAAAGATAGACATACTTCTTTCTAAGCCATACAGGTTTCTGCACCTGGTACTTGTCCAGAGATACCTGGACAAAGATACAGGAAATATCTCATCCGGTAATTCTTCTGGCAAATAAATGTGACTTTTAAGTTATGTCAGTCAAGTGAAGCCATTGAAGCAATTCTGTTCAGTCAGGTCTTACGAATTCACAGTCATAAATGCCTTAGCACTGATGTAAGATTTTAATAAACCAAGTATATTTGCATACTTTCCTACCAGGAGAATTACGTATGGACAATACCAGAAAGAAGTGGCTTTTTGAATATTGGTTAGTGATTTCAAATACCCTGAGTTCATTAGAACAGTCAGCATTTTGTCTGGGATTGATTACCTAATGAAACTAGTAGACATGAGCAAAGTAAACACACTGATTAATTAGCAAATATATGTAGTGTTTCTAAAAAAAAAAAAAGAAAAAAAACCCTGACATTTTCATAGTGCACTCTGGGATTGTAAACATTATATAGCCATGAGGCTTGCTTAATGTTCTGAAATGAGATTCTCTGATGCACTTGTATCTTCCAAACTGGCACACACCCCCATGAACACTGCTTTTATTGCATTATAAAATACCATTCTCTTGAGAAACAGGTACAGGTTTTCCTTTGAAGAAGATGTTGCACAGCATGGATCAGCATTCCATGGCAGAATGATTGCAGTCCACTGGTTCAGGGTTTGCTGCTACCATAAAACTTTCTTCCACTTCTTTCTGCCCATTCTCCAGCCTGCCAGATCTCACAGAAGGGGTGGGAAGAAATGGGAACCACACTTCACAGTTGACACAAGTCTGCCAGATTTCCCTTCCTGAGCACAAAACTTGCCCAGAAGCCTGATTCTTCATGCTTTCCACTGCACCTTTCTTGTGCAATGACCCTCCTCCAAATCACATATTGCTTTTGCCACTCCACAACCCAGCACAGCCTTCTGCAGCCACACAGTAAATCATGCCAGATACATCTGCTGACCTGTGCTTCTGGGCCGTGTTATGTCTCATTCTGGAGCTGAAGGTCCATGGGATCCTTTTAGACTGGGATGCAAGGTAGACCTGAAGGAAGCTTCCCTGGCTGTGTGGACCTACACAAAGAGTCTCCGATACCATGCTCATCCTGCAATGGTGGCCAGGTGCACCCAACACCTCCAGCCCTGGTAACAAAGCCTAGCCAAGGTGGCTCCACCAGCGGCCTTATGTTGTATTGTCACTAGTCAACACTATGTAGCAGGACAAAATTAATCTTCAAACAGCTTTCAAGAAACCATTTTTGAGCTTACAAGGAACCTGGCTATTAACCCAAGCTGTGAAAATCAGGAGACTAGCTCTGCTTTCCTGGCTCCCTCCTTGCAGGGCTAGACCAGGTCAGCTGTGTCCAGCAGGAGCTGCAGCACTGCTCTTCCCAGGACAGGCAGTACCTGATCTCCACCTAAAGGCTCAGCCCCAGCCCCAGCTCTTGTCCAAGAAGGGAGGAGGGATCCACAGCAATTTCATCATGCCTGAGCTTCACGCTCTGCTCCACCTACAGGGAAAAGCCTAGGTTACTCAGCAAAATGTAGGAGCAAAAGTCACTAAAGGGCTTTGCCTCTGCTGCAGCCAGCTGTGCTGCTGACCTAGCATTGCTTTGAACTGATCACCTTTCATTTTATTGTAGTCAAGGTCGCTCATGCAGTTATTTTGTCTGACAGCAATGGCACTGTTGAGGTTTATATGCATAAAAATGTATTTATGAACATAAAAAAGCAGATCTGTGTGTGTCTCTCTATATGTTTCTCTTTTATGTCTCATTGAAAGGCTGCAATATAGAGAATTTCCCACAAAGCCATGATTATTGAAGGCAAGGCTAGAAACTATAAGTTTTCCCATTCTAGAATAAACACAGTCTCATCTTCCCTGTCTCTGTGTGTGTGTGTGAGCACATATGTATATACTTGCATCTGTCATTACAGTTTAAGGGAATTCTGCAAATCTAATTTCTATCACAATTACCTGGAATATTTTTGGGCTCAGAGTTTCAGACAGAAGTCTCTGACCAGCAAAGGTTACCTCTGCCTTTCCTACAGGACCTACCTGAGAACTTGCCATTTCATCTCCAAGCACCTTTTATGACTTTGGGACATTTGGTTTTGAAGAATAGCTCCTCCTTTTCTAACATGTTAAGATTGCCTGCCAAAGCCAAAGGGAGAATTTGAAAGTTTGGTTCACTGTTTAACACCCTGTTCTAGCCATTTACAAGGACGTTTTGTCCTGTCATTTATAATTTTTCTTATATTCCTTCCATGCATTGATTCACTTCAACAGCTAAACTAAATAATGCTAATTTCACCTCAACATTTATGCCTGGGAAAAGTCTTTGTGATGACAAGGTGATGATTTCATTAGAGGAACCATGCAAAAGTGGAAAGAATGTGGGGGGTGAGAGTGGAAAAAATCCTTTTGTTGAAACACAAATATCTTCCATGAGACTAATTTGGACAGTTCTAGCTCTGGCACTGCAATAGCAAAGGAAAGTGGCAATAGACACCAGCCAGGCTGTTCTCTCGCTATAAATATTCTCTTTTCATTCTAAATCAACTCAGACATGCCCTCTGCTCAAAACTCTCCTCTCTCCTTACCAGAGGACCACTATCATGGCCAGGGTGATCCGCCTTGTCCTGTCCAGCCAGAAGAGTTTCTTGAAGTCTTGCAGGAGCACCACAAACCTGTCACAGCTCCACGATGTCCCATTTTGCAACGGTGAAGGAGGCCAGTGAGAGTACAACGTGGGGGGAGGTAATGCTGGATATAGCAGTTACCCTTCAGACATTCCCCATTCCTTAGATAACTGCATAGCATCGCTTGTGTGCAGCAGTCTCTATACTCAGGCTTAGAGGTCATGCATATTTTGCAGTACAGTTCTTTGGTTATCAAAGGTATTGTTGATGTTTTGGATAAGGACTGGAATTTTCTATATATAATTAACAGTAGGAGGTGGTGCTGCTTTGGATAACAGGATTTTCAGATGATGGAGGTTGAAAGAGAGTAGAAAAGGGGCACACGTGTGGTCTCTCATAGAAAGTAGCCTGGTGATAATGCCTGGCTTGTGCTCCCTTTGCTAGCTCTTTGATGTTCAGACCATGCATCAGATGCGAAAGGAATGACTGACAGAGCTGAAACACTTGGTGTCTAATGAGCACGTTGGGGCTCATCACTCCCAGTTTTGACATTTTAAACTGAGCCCCTCAGCTTCTAGCTGTTTGATTCACCCTTTTGTTTGCCCACAGCTCTTTGCTGTTGAAAACTGTCAGCAAGGCATCTCTGGAAGACAGAGACAGTTCTTCCCATGTTATCACAGACCTCTAACTGATATCTACAGGTATACCTGCCCCCCATCACTTTCCACTACTGACTGCCATTCCTCTCCAAGATTTGGTCTGTCATCTGCCTGCTTTCCAATCCGTATTTGTCATGAGCAGGCAGTGGCAAAGGAATTTGGCTTTGCCCAAGTAGCTACAGTAATTCCTGTGTATACCACTGGCATAAGTCAGTGTGTGTCCTTGAGCTACTGCAAAAGAAACATTTAAATGCTCTGCTTAGGAACATGGTTTAGTGGTATGTTAGTGATAGGTATGGTTGGACTTGATGATCTTAGAGATCCAGCTTCTCGAGGCTTTTCTTGGAGCAATGATCCTACAGAGGAAAGCAGCTCAGAGACTCACTTGCTTCTCACAGAGAAGCTCTGGCTACTCCTGCTCTGCAGGACCTCACCAGCTTCGCCTATGATGCTAACCCCCCCCACCATAGCCTCCTAGGACTTGCGTAGGATGTGTAGGTGTGTGGGCCAGCCAAGAGCTGTGCTATACCGTAAGCAACTGCCAAGCTGGATGGTAAGTCAAGCAGGATCATTTATTGACACACTGCCTTTGTGGTTGAGTGGATGACACTGGGACTCTGCCTTAAACATCCTATGGGCACATCAGAGTGATTCTCCTGTGTTTGAGATTGCCTGGCTTTAAAAGGTGAAATGCTATTCACTCAATAGCCTGAAAGCTATAGGTGATAATAAGTCCTAGGTTTGGTCATTGTTAGGGTGGTTTTGGCTCTGTACATCAACAAGCCTACCCAAGTTGAGAAAAGACTCCATTTAGTATGTCTCATTTTAATCTTTGATTAGTTTTTAGCATTTGAATAATGCCTTTTGTGATGTGGTGTGTCACATTTGCAGCCTTTTGGAAGGGAATAATAAGTCTCATGACCTTTCACTTCTCAAGAATCACTCAGTCACTGAGCTCCAATGCCACACGCTGCAAATAATCATTTCAGCTGGCCAGGGCTGGGTAATCCCAGCATGACATTCCATACCCATTTCACTTTTCCATGATTTATTTGTCATTTCTGCTAAACCACAGTTAAAGTTATCCAGCACTTGGCTGCTAGGTCAGTAACAGATAACCCTTGCCAACTAGACAGTTTGTTTTGAAGGCCAATATAACTAGGAGAGTGAGAATGAATCAGCAGGTTAAGAGGTTGTGCATGGGAACTGATGCCCATCCTCTGTCCAAATGCCAACCTCCAGAGCACAGTGCTCTCATCCAGCTGATCTTCCTCTCTTTTCCCCTGCTGTCCTTGGCCTAAAGTGAGAGCACCTCTCTGAGGTTATTGCTGAGCCTGAAAAAGAAGAAACTCACAAAAACATCCTTTCAGAAATAAAGAAAGGCTTCTTAAAAATAAGTCCTTGTGCTTTGGCCTTTTCCACAGCCCACACCTGGCCACCAGCACCATCCAGAGCCCCACGAGGCTTCACACTTTAAACTCTCAGATCCAATCCAGCCTGGTTAGTCCTGTCCTCACTGCAATCGGAGGCTGGGAGTGTTAGCCCCATCTTGGATCACTTCTTGGGAGCCTTCCCCAATGGCAGCATCCCAATCTCCCCTCTGTTGGGGCAGGTATGTCCCTAGGAATTGCACTCCTCGCAGTGGCAGGAGAGGATGTAGCGGTAGGTGGCCGTAAGGCGCATGCCCCCTGAGCAGCGCAGCCGCATGGCCTTCAGCTTGGAGCTCTGCGGGCGGCAGCAGTGGCAGCTGGAGCGGAAAGGCTGCTTCAGGACAGTGCTGAAGGACACCATTGGCTCTGAGCGGGACACCTGGCTGCAGTGCCCCTCACAGCGAGCCAGCAGCACCATCTGTGGAGGAAAAGAGCCATGTTAGGTATTATGCCAGCATGCAGCTAACATCAGCAGGTGGGCACCACCTTCCAGCCTGGCTGGTCTTTTTTCACTTACTGCATCTCCCCAGCTTGGCCATGGCACCCACCCTCACAGAGTGCATTGCCCCTGAGATGTGTCTGAGAGAGTGGAGAAGATACCAAGGGCAGGAGACAAAGCAAGCAAGTATTTTACAGTGTTAAACCTTTTTGAGCTTTTTTCTCTATACATGCTCAACAGGCTGCAAATCGCCAAGCCTTGCAAGCAAGTATGTCAAACATTTAATGTTCCTCTTTAGTCAGAGTCATGAGAGAGAAAGAGAGAGAGAAGATTCCTGGTATCAAGTAGGAAATACCAGCACTGTCTGTGTCCATGGGAAAGGCACTGATCAACCACTGTAGAAAAACTTACTCTTCCATATCAGCTGTGTCAGGCTCCTTCATATCAGTGTTCTTAGCGTATAGAGAAGAGGAAAAGGGACAGTCATTACAGCACTAGCACTCTGTTACTGACAGATAAAGATCCACTTTTGTCTCCTTGATAAACAAAACTCACTTCCCACAGTGGCAGCCAGCAGATGAATAGCTCCAGAGGTATCTAATCCTTCTGCTATTGCAAAGGAGACAGCAGATTGGGACATTTAAAAGTTGGTTCCCTTCCCAACATCTTGACAGCTCTTGTTAGGTCCTCCACTTTGACCAGTTCACCAGACCACTTGCACTCTCTGTCACAGGCTATTCCCAAGTGCTTGAAGTGGGAGGTGAAGAGCAATCCAAGAGCAGCTGGAAACCACTTGAAGGTTGAAAAAAACAACCAAGCCAAACTCTTCTCAGGAGTGGCAAAGGGGGACATGGTTCAGAGGACCTCCAAAGTCCTTTCCAACCAGTATTTCTGTGATGTTAGCCCAAATATGACAGCATATGTTGCTGTATGATGAAGGTGACTTCTAATAGCTGTGGCTTCTAGAGCTAGAACAGTTAGTCACTTCTGGTACTCTTACCTTAAGGACTCTGCGTGGCATGCACTTGATCCTATAACTGCAGGTACTTTCAGAAATACCAGGAAGAAAACCAAACCCAATGAACAGGGTTAAGGACAACAGCAGTATAATTACAGGGTAAAATTACCTGATGTGCCAATATCTGTGTCTCTACAGATTTCTTATGGAAAACCAGTCAATAGTTATTCAATGTTCAACTGCATTTGTAATTGCTTAGCAAGTCTTGTTTTTAAAAACATGGTTTAGACTGTGATGATTCTCATTTTAATCTTAATTTTTGCTGGTTACTTAGCTCTTCATAGGAATATGGTCAGTATTCTTATCATGTACAATTACAGAGTGTTGGTTGTATGCCCTGTTTTGGGAGGATAATGTAAGCTTCCACAAAGGGATACAGCACAATGGGTATCAACTCAAACTTGCAGGATGAAAAAAAATTCATATTTCCCATTTTGATAACTTCCTAAACTTCTGGGCTAATCTAAAGGCCTCAGCAAAATTTAACCTCCTCCTCCTCATAAATCCAGAACAGCACCAGTGGATTTTGGCAGGTGTGCAAATGAGCTGGAAATAGCAAGTGCTTTAAAAGCTTTGCTTTGCCATTTAATCAATCACAGCAGCTGCTTATTGCATCGTATACTATAGCATGATAGAGATTATCGCCTGAATAATTAGCAATGCAGTGATGGCATGGCACAGTGAAACAGTGGGCCTATATATAGTAAAAACCTGTGAGTGCTTTATAACTTGATATGTGTGCTTCTTGGCTCCCCTCATCCCCCTCACAAGTGAGCTTGTCGGTGTCACTTTGTGATGCTGAATCCAGAAGCACCTCAATGGGAGAACCACAGGAGACTTGCCTGTGCGAGCAGCTAGGGAGGAGCAGGTTTTCTTCCTTAAAGCCAGCAGCCTCAGAGCTGTCTGGAAGGCCACAAGGGAGAGCAAACTGAACCTGAGGCAATATTTGACCCTGACTATTCGAGCTGTGTTCTGGGAATTCCAAAGCTCTGAACTGGTTTGCTGTTAACAATGTTTGTAGTCCTCTTCTCTGCACTCTTCAGCAACAAACTGAGGCCCCAAAGCAGATGAGCTAAGATGCTTGGGAACAGGATTTCACACATGACCTGTGGCCTGGTTGCAAGTAGGATTTACTGAAAATCCCCTGAGCTACCTGATAAGCAAATGCCTTCAAATATCTCTTAAAACTTCCTTCACCTCATCAGTGTCTCCCTAGGCTGGATTCTTCAGTGCCAGGCTGTCAGTGGTAGCAGCCCTCTAACACACCTGGAATAAGCAGCTACGACAGCAAACACTGTAATTTAGAAGGCTCTGGTTGCAGTGGGGAGGAAATCCAGCACGTTGGTGATGAGCAGTGGGTGTCTGTGACAGAGGTCAGGCAGAATCCAGTCATGTCAGAAAAGCAATACAAACATTTCCTTGAAGTCAAAGGAAAACACTGTTTTTCAGGAACCTTTTTACATCCCTCTTTTGTATCTCTTCTATACATTCTATAACTACAATGGACTACATTTCTGAAGGCTTTGCAAACCTGTTTCCAACATCTGCCTGAGGTCAGAGCAAGAGGGATTTTGATGATTAAATTACAGTGGGTGGATATTTCCAAATGCAACAAAAGTGCTTCCCATGTGGGTACAGTTGGCAGCCTCCACAAAGGAGCACAGTGGACATAATCCTTTTTTAACCAAGATGGACAGCAAACATAATAGGTCTTGTAATTTCTGAAGCCATTTTTAACTTCTGTAATTCTATGCTGCACTAAAAGGGAAAACTTACAGAGTGAAAAAGGATGGCTCAGAGGAACCAATAGATCATGCCAAAAAAGGTCAAAGTCTCTGCCTGACATCAGCTGTAAGTCCAAGCTTCACAATGGGAACTCAGTGGAAAAAAAAGAGTACCACAATTTCCACAGCTACTCCCACAGAACCTGCCTTTTTTTTGACTTGTTTATGATATATCAAAATATATATGGGAACAGACATTTCATCTAATTTTCATTAGCAAGCCTAATATTGGTCTGTGTTTATATGCTAGATCCAAAACAGAAGTCATATGTCTAACAGGATGATTTGGATTCCTGAGACCTTATAAAAACAAAAAAAACCTCCAAAAAACAAAAAGCCATAAAAGGGCTTGATTTAACACTTCATGAGAAAAGCTCATACAGCTTGCAGTAGAGTGAAAAAACTGTTCTTGAAACTCTTGCAGAATTTGGGAAGCCAAGAGATGTGATAATATTTTCAAATATGATTTCCATTAAAGGCTTGATTTTAAAAAGCCACTGACATTTTTGCAGCCAGTTACAAATGTTTATGTCAACAGCTTTTTTCTCAAAGCTCAGTTTTGAAATAATATGGTTTTCATTACAATGAATTCTCTGTTCTTATTTCCAGCAATCCTAATGCCTAAAGGCACGATTGATTTTCTCTGTCATTAGGAATACTAAGAGACTGAGTTGGTGGGCTTCCTTCCTGCCTGCCTTCCCTCTCTGTTGCAGACAGTGTTTAAAGACAAACCCAGAGGATGATGATGGCAATGGCAGAGCAAGGAAGGTAGCCACAGAATGAAAGGGCTTCAACAGGGTGTGCAGGAGCTTGCCAGACCCAATGAGACATCCCAGCCATCAGGCAACAAAACAGCAGAGTCCTGGATAGACACAATCACAGCTCCCAGTCACATGCACCTAAGAGCCTCCATCAGGAGAGCCAGCTGAGAACCAAAAGGCCTTGAGCTGTGCAGGAATCAATGTCCTGAGCATGGACGAAAATCCAGAGGTGAGGCACAGGCTGCCTGTGGGGCAGACAGGAGTGTGTGAAGCTGGGAGTGCTGGGGCAGCAGCCCTAGAGCAAGTGCCCAGCTGGCCCAGGGACAGGAGAGCTTGGCCATGGCAGTGGCCACTGGAGAGCTAGTGGTGATGTGAGGCCAAGCAGAGGCAAAACTGTGCTGTAGGAACCTGCTACAGCTGGGGAAGGGAGGCTGGTTATTTTCCATTATATGGCTTGCTGCTGCTTGTGGTGTTACCTCAGCCCTGTGCTGATCACGGGAGGCAAGTAACTCTTCACACAAAGGCATCCAAGGGTCTCTGTAGGAAATGCCTGATGCTCCCAGGACCACTACTTACCAGGCTTTTTCCATCAACAAACACCATAGGCAGCCTCTTATCCTAAACTCCATCATGTACCTGCCTCCCATCACCCTCTTACCCAGCACAGGGTTGGCAAAGGCACTGGCAGCTGCTTCTGTTCACTAATCCAGGGATGTGGGGTGGAAAGTAAGGCCACTTCCCACAGGACAGAGGATGGTCCATGCAGAGACCGAGTACACACTGGATTGACTCAGGCAGAACAAATCAGGACAAGGCAAAGGGAACCCATAAAGATTTTCCCATTGTTTCTCCACATTCTTTCTCTCCACGCAATGAAATAAATGGCCGTAGGCTACATGTGCAGGCTGCTAAACCATTTTGACACAAATTTTTTCAGGCTTAAAATCCCAAATGAAAGGCAATTTTGTCTTTCCTTCTGCTCCTAAGCCCTACAGTAAACAACTAATTGTCATTCTGCTGAAAACAAAGGCCTTGAAACTAAACGGGGTGAGAAAATATTGGCAACCTTCTTCACATTCTTTTTTCATTACCAGTTTACAGCTTGATTCTTTAACTCAAAAGTTATATGTTTACCTCCTCCAGATTAAAGACACACTTGAAGGAGTGGGTGGCTGGGATGATCTAAACTTCCAGACTAGCCCATCTCCTTGGCACCAGCAGCTGAGACCCCAACACGCTCCTTAAAATCCTACCTTTTACTTCATGGGTGTTTACCACCATGCTAGGTGAAGAGAGAATTAGGAGCCTCTCCCTCTAATCCCCGTTCTGATGTATACACTTAGATGTCTCCACATCTGCATCTCTCTGCAGCTAGATTTGGGGAATGAGAAATTTGCACAGAGAAAATCACCCCAAATGTTTCATTTTAACAGCTCTGCTGACACAGCACCCAGCTGTGAGGGGCCGAGGGAAGTCCTTACCTTGGAGCTACACTTGTACAGGGGGTGGCTGATGGAGTCCACGTAGTGATGCCTCATGCAGCGGTTGGGGTCAGAATCGATGATGAAGGAACTCTCTGATTTACTGTCCGAGTCTCCCATCAGAGCCAGGAGCGAGAGCATAGAAATCGAAGCCGCAAGTACATGACCTCCCATTGTCGAGGAACTTCTCGCTGATAACAGCAGAGGGAGGCAGAGTATTAAAATAACTCCAAATCCTGGCAGCCAGTTCCTTTCCAGGACGGTGAAAAGTCTGGTTTAAGCCTCCTCGCTTTCATTCTTCCTCTTGAGTTAGAGTTTGCTGAGATTGTAATCCATCAAAGAATCTCCTGTGAGACCGGAATAAAAACAACATAAATCATAATCCTGGCCAGAAAGAGCCCTGGAGAAAACCAGGCATAAATAACATTAAGGCACACAAGATTTTTGCTAGCCAAAATATAGGTTATGAGTGAGCATCCTTCCCACAGCAGGTAGAATGCATGGCATTAGGAAGGAGATGTCACAGACTTGTGACTTTAAGCATTTCTCTGGCATTTTACTGGGGAGAACATTTTGACCTCTGAAATCACAAGTGGTGCAATGCCAATCTTTTTCACTTGGCAATGTCCCTAATGGGTTCCCCTCAAAACTGGGGATTAGTAACACATCAGAGATTTCTGCAAATTGAAAAGACTGTGTATCCACCCAAGTGTCAAGGGAGTGCAAAGCTAGGCTGCTTCCTGCATTACAGATGGGAATTTCTGGCCTTTAGATAGCATATGGGAAGGCTTGAGGCAGGTTGACTCCTAGCTGCAGGAGCTACATGCTGGTCTCATGCAGCTGCTGTGCTGCAGGGACAAGGGACATCCCCAGGATGGAGAGATGCTGAGGGTCCAAGGCCAGTATGAGCAAAGCAGTACCCAAAGAACCTTGCTGAGCACTGACCTGCACTGCATAGAAGACTGCCTCAGTCTCTGGCTGCCCCCTCTTCCTGAAGACCAAACTCCCAGGCACACAGGTGGGAATATTTATTTGCTTACTTAACAGGCTGCACTTGCTCAGTGCCAGGCTCTGCCCTGTTAATTCAAAAGTGGCAACTGAAAAATACATTATACTCCATAATTTCAATATACATCCCAGCTACCAATTTGGAAAACAAAACAAAACAAACATGTGCAGGTGGAGTCATCTGGCTATCCACCCAGGCTTCTGGATTTCTGGTGCATGTTGGAGACTAGGAGATCCTCCAGTGCAGGACAGCCCCTGAAATGCTACCTGGAGCTCTCTGCCAGCTGGGGAAAGAGGACATCTCCCTCAGCTGCTTCATCACAGCCTCCTGATCCTTCTCACAAAGCCTACTATCTCAAATGGGTGATTTAATTTCACTGTTACTACAAAACAACCATAACATGGAAGGACTGTGAGTTATCAATCTAAATACAACCTGATAAAGCAAAACATAGTCACAAGGAAGGTTAAAAAGCGAGGACTTCCTGCAGAAACTTATGATAATGGTGATGCAGAAATGCTCTCCCAGAGCCTTTGGCCTACTGAAAGAGCTGATGTGTCCTTTATTTCCTTGTACAAGCCTCTTTCAGAACTGTGTTCTGGTTTGCTGACTGATCTTCATCTCTCAAACAGACTAAAGTTGGGAATTCTCCCCAGTAGAGTGCTTGCTCATCAGTCTGTTGCCCTGCAGCTTCCTCACACATTTCAGTGAGAGGAGTGCACAGCATTGAGGAACACTTCCAGAGCTCATCCAAGCTGGGAGTCAGGATGTGCTAAGCTGAACTGACATAGAAAAACTCATGCTGGAAAGCAGTGTCATTTGGGATGCTCTGTGTATTAGATACTTTTTAAAGCCTTTTTTTTGATTTCAAACCATTGTCCATGTGCCTAAGTAGGAGAAGAAAAAACGATATAAAAGTGGATTTAATAAGCAATTTAATTTTTTTTCCCAAAGTCTGACCAATGACCTGGTATATTTTCCTCGAGCAAACATTTTTCAGTGGATATGACATTGAGAAAATGACTCTGTCTTTGCAGTGTAATGAGCTTAAACAACACTAAACACTTAGGATCTTGGATACACTTAGGCACAGTCTCATTCATGTCAATAAATATCCCTCCAAATATTTTAGCAGGGTAAGAGAGAAATCCCTCGGTCATGGGAGCTGGGACAGCCTCCTTCCCAGAATTGAACTGTGCTGCTCTGGTTCATCCAGATGATGCCCAAGGATTAGCTAACAGGAGGAGTGATGTACTTTTATTTTTTTTTAAATTATTATTTAACCTTTTACCTACATTCCTATTCTTCTTTATAAAGAAGCTGACTAAAACAGGCTGCTTGGCAAGGTCTCTCTCCAAGATAGTTAAATCAGCATTACACACCCAGTAATTCCCTCTCTGTCCAAATAAATTTACTTGATATTGGATGGTCTCATGTCATGTCATACTACTTCCAGGGATCCCCATTTCCCACTCTCTGTCCCACTGTTCATTTTGTGCTTTTCTATCTTTCTATGGTTTTGATCAGCACGATTTAATACAGTAAGATAAATCTGGAGCCCTGGCTTGGTTTTCAAAGACTTATCTCTCTAGTTTTCTTCAGGAAATAATTGGATGACATAGAGTCTGCCTCATGTGAACACCCTGAGAAAGCTGGGAAAAAGCAGGGAAAGACATGAGAAAAGGAAGATTTCTTTAGCTTCCTTAGGATAAGCACAGCACAGTACAAAAAAAGTATTATCACTTTCACAATCTTTTACAACCACCCTGATGCTTCCCTGGGAAAGAAATGCAGCAGGCTTTGGTAACAAAGCTGTGAAAGAAGAAAAAAGTACTATTATCATGTATTTGTTAGTAAAAAGAGAGATGAAGTGTGTCAAATGTGACCCATCTTCTGTGAAAAGTCATTGAAAGACATAGTGGTATGAGGAGAGTGTAGGTCTTGGGAGGAGGGCTGCAGGCAGCACTGGACTATGTGCACCTGCTAGTACCTCCTGACATACCTCTGTGAAGTCTACACAGACATTTTCCCAATCCATATGCCACACACAGCTGGGATACATGGAAAAAAAGGCTCACAGGGACATTTAAACATGTAGAAGTTAGTGCGTAGATTTTTGTGTAAAGAAAAAGTCTAAATATTTTCCCTCAGGTACACCACTGTGATGAATTATGCTGACAGGACATTTTCCATTCCTACTGGACAATGAATAAATTAACATATTTCTTATTAAAAAAACCAAAAGATTGTATTCCTTTTGAAATGCTGTGAGAAACAATAAAACCTAGACAGTACACTCTGTCCAAAACCAGAAGCAAGTACACCTGTAATCATTAATCATTATAGCTGCACTCATAATGATATTTTTTTCATTTGGAAAATACACTTTTTTATCAAAACTCAACAACTTCACATAGATTTCTTTTCCTCAGTTCCTTTTCATGTGAAGTACTGTGGTAAAACAGCTCATCTGTCAAAGCTAACAAAAAGGAAGCTAAACTTCAGCATCCTCTGAAGAAAACAATGCAAAGATGACTTCATATTCTCAGGCTGAAAATTGGCTACAAAAATATTTGGCCTAACAGTGGATGAAAATCACTACTTCCCATTTTTTTTCAGAATTCAGCACTACATGGTGTTAGTAATGGGCTTATAGTGTCCTTTCCATGTAACTAGTTTTCAGGAATTCACAGAGACATCTAAAACCTGTTACAACTGTTACCTAAAACTGGTACCCCAAAATTGCAGGGAAAGATAGGAGACATCCCAATGAGTGACCATATCAGCATACAATCCAAGATTGTGTTGCACATGGACACAGGGGTAGAGTTAGGTTTATTCTTCTGACTTTATGTTGTTATTCACTGCTTTTTGAATGCTTAAATAACAATTTCTTACAGTCTCAATGTTACTTACAGCATGGTGGAGGTTAAGATGAGGTTTTGCTTTAAGGACAGAAGAAAATTCCATCATCTGGAATTATTTAGCCAGTCGCTTTGTGAGAACGTAAACAGAAATTCCCTTTTTTGCTATGTATCTTGGAAAAAAAATAAAGAGCTGAGCAATTCCCCAAAGGTCTATTGGATCTGCACTGCTTTTACCCTGGAAGGTAGGAAAGGAGCAGCGGAAAAGCTCATTTATGGTGTACTTGCAGTGAGCTGTTCCCTGCTGCCAAGCCCCTGCAATTGGGGATGCATGTATGTTCAGCTTGGCCTTCATCTGCTGTGCATTGTCCATGTGTGAGATTCCTCTGCTTGACCATGAGGGTACAACTCAAGTCACTCGGTGCCTTTTCTGGTTTGGAGGCTACCAAAATCCCCTTGGAGCAGCAGTGTGTATATAGAACTAAGCCTGCCCTTGAGTGCTGTGCGTATTTAGTAAACACAATTACCATGTGGTTCCCTCATTCTGAATTTGTTATGTAAACAGAAGAGTTACAAGACTACTCAGTTTCTCCAAACTTCAGCCCTACAAATGGGTCACCAACCACATGTGCATGTGTAGTTTGCCTCTGCTATCCTGACAAAAAAAGCCTCAAAGCTCTTCCATGAGGCCAAAATGGCTATTACAGGAAGTTTATCTATCCTGGAAAAGTTTGGGACAGAAAGATAAGGGTCAGAAGGGACCCACAGGGATCATTGAATACAACTCCTGTGTATCTGTATAATACACACTCCTGGCCAGAGCTGGTGGCAAAAGGTGGACAAGAGGAGAGGAGAAGGAAAAATGCAGTTGAAAGGAAAGCAGGGTCAAAAGAAGGGACTTAAGCCTCTTCATCTGGGTGTCCACAGGAGGGAAACACATCCTCTGGTCCCACAGAGGCTGCTCTGTCCTACCACTGCCAGCCAGCAACAGCAGAGCATTGAACCATAAAAAGCAAGGAGATAAAATGAACACAACCTCTGAGCAGTCAGAAGTGTCAAACAGGCTGAGGGTAGCTGAGAGAAATTCCTGCACATCATTTCTACTGTGAGGCTTCACTAAGTCTTTTAACATTTCAGGAGTTGACACCTGTGACTGCAAGCAGCCTGAGGAGCTGGGAAGACCATGGAATTGGAAGCCTAAGAAACAATACAGTAATTGCAGCAGATAGAATGGAAGACAGCCCTGGGAGCACCAGCACACCTGGGGTGAACACCCATGAGCTGGGTCCTGGGCTTCGATGGGGCAGCTCCTCTAAGGCCCCCATAAGTGTCCCTGCAACAGGGAGCTGGTGCATGAGGTGGAACAAATGAAGCTGAACAGCACTTGAGCTCACTGAGCTTCCCTCTCCTCTTGAAGCTTCCAAGAACATTTCCAGTCTTTCAGGTGGCTAGGAGAGGGGCAGCTGCCAGCACCTTCCTGAGAGGCAGTTGAAACAACAGACTCTAGTGCGTACTGCATGGTGGCACCCTGCCCACAGACCAACATGGAGAAAAGGGGTTTAATACACTTGAAAAGAATAACTACTGGTGGACAAAAGAGAGCTTGTATTTTTGTTCTCTCCTTTTCCTGCTTCCAGGAAACTTTAAATAGAATGATTAAGGGCATGCATGGGATCTCTCTCTAATGAACTAGTAGAGCCATCAAATGTCAAGGTGATGCCAGCCCTGGATTCCTTCTTTATTCTTGTGTCTCACTGAATATCAGAGCAGTCATGGTCTTGAGTCTGAGACAGGAACTTAGAGGAATAGTCTTTTCCATTTGCTGATCCAGAGGGTGCTGGATAGGATCACTTCTCGGTGAAGCACCAGACACAGAGCCAAGCTGCCTGAGTCAGACTGCTCATCCCTCTCAGGAGGCAAACCAGCAAAGGTGGCTGCTGCTTGAAGTGCAAATATTCCCAGCCAAGCCTTTAGCTATAGGATTTGCATCAGCAACCACCTTCACTTCAGTCTTATGACCCAACATGAGGAAAAATGCCTCTTGGCCAATTTACAAGTTGCTGAGAGGTCTAGGGCATTCAGACATCTCTTCTCTACCTGTTGGAGTGTGTAACAGGCAGGTAGGCAGGTTTTGTTCTCTATTATATATTTTCTAGGGAACTCAAAGGACTGTAGTGATGCAGGAGTAGAAATGGGTTTTTTCTTTAACACTGCGCAAAGACATCCCTGCCACTGGGATCAGCAGAGAGTGCTGTGCGTGCTGGAGATAGCATATGATTGAAGGAGATGCTTCCTAGTGGAAAAACCCTCTCTTCTTTCACACATGAGCAAAATTCAGACCACCATCCATACACCTCAGCCTCTGACAATTAGGGAATCTGAATATTTGGCTGATGCTAACAATTCTGTGTGTTCTGATGAGGGGAATGGTGCTCCTCCCGGTCCCACTCTCTTTGTGTCCTGCTGCTATGACAGCAATGCGATTGTCACTGCCATGGTATGCTTAACCTTTGCCAGACCAGAGCTGAGGCATTAACTTAGATCCTCCACTCACATGGCTTAAAGGGCAATGTAACCTGTGCTGCCTCTGTGCTGCCAGACCAAGCCCCTCTGCAGTTCGGCAATAACCAGCATGTAGATGTGACAAGAGTCAGCCCTAGCAGTGATTGATGCAAGCAGAAAAATAACAAAGAGAAGCAGAAAAGTAGTGATGTGGTGGAATTCCTCAGAGGGCTATCTCCATGGCACCAGCAGACCCCAGCCCTAACACCAGAGGGAAGGCTACACTTCTCTGTGGTAGATCTCTGTGCCACACAATGGAATTCCAGCAAACAGGGCAAAGGTTGATGGTGTCTGAAAGTGGCAATGCCTCTGCTGCTGGGTAATAGTCTGAATGATATTATGTGAAAAAAGAGGGAATATATAGACAGCCAGCTGCTCAAAGGCTTACTCCAACCTTGCTTTTATTGTTCTGCTAAGTTAGAGGTGGGGCATCAGAGGGATTCCTAACATACCGCTGCCAAGAAATTTTAATATGTTCCACACTGACACATATAAAAAGGAAATAACAGCTGATCACAGCCAGGGGAGACTGCAGCATCTCTTCATATGCAGGCACAGAAGCATGGGCAAAGTGGGGTGCTCTTGGCCAGGGAGGCTCAGGCACCCGAGCTAACCTCACCCAACCTAACCTTTCCCCTGCCATCAAATTGGGTTTAATCAAAAGGGCTGTTGAGTGGGAAGCAACACAGCAGAAAAATCCATGATCTGGGCATGGCTACTGACCCCATCCTGAGATAGCAGGATGTGGAGAAGGGCAGGGGAGCAGGGAGGCTGCACTGTTCACCCTGATGAAAAGAAACACATGTTTACACAACTGACAATGATCCAGTGGAACAAGATATCACAGAGGGCAAAAGTTGAGCAGGGCTGGGCACAAGAACCTGTTATGTATGGGAGGGTTACAGGTGCAAGGGTTTTATTTTTAAAGAGTTTTTGGAGGGGTTATAAACTTTCAGGACTCTGAAAGTTCAGTTGATGGGGGTTAGGGAAAAAAATCTTTCTCCACAGCAAGTTCCTCTGTAGCTGGCTGCCATGGGGTCCCCATGTCTGTCTTTGATGTGGTCACTTCCAGCTCAAGAGGTGGATTGCTCAAATAACATGGGACTGTGGCACAGTCTTATATAGAAAAGCTTTTCTAAAACTCACAGAGACAAGTCTCTCCTCATACTCAGCAGGACACTAGAAGCAGAGGAATTTGTAGTATTTGTAATACAGCTAATGTTTATGACTGTAATTACAATGGTAGCATTGGGAAAGGAGAAGAAAAAAAAAAGAGGGTGTTTTCTTCTTTCAGTTAAACAAATAATCCGCCAGACTTGTTGCAAAAACAAATGTCTCAGTGGCTTCATGCAAGCTTTGCATTGTAGGTATTTAACTCCCTCCAAGGTCCAAGAACAACCTTGAGCACTTCCTAGTGCATCTGAGAGCAGAAAAGCCAGGAAGTGGACACAGTCAGTTCCCCAGGGGAAATAAAGTCAACTGCAGGAGGACTCCCTGTCAAATGAATCACTGCAGACATCAGTGGGAGCCTCCAAGGAGGTGGCTCTCTTCCCTTCCACCTAGGCAAAAGAGATTGCAATCCTGGCAGCTCAAGCAAGGAAGAACATGCAGATGCTATCACAAGCCTTGATGGCACGTGATGGATTGTTCTGGTGGGGCAGAAGGCTTTGGAGAAGGTTAGCCATACACAGGTAGCTACCTAGCTGGGATGTTGCTACTGCAAACTGTACACAAGAGTGTCTCTAACAAGTACCCTGCTCTGCAGGGCAGAACCATCAGTCTACACGTCTCTGATCAAAACCAGGTGCTGCACAAACCCAGGAAACCTACACGGGATATCCTCAGGTAGAGATCTAGGCTTGTAAATTGAGTGATCAGTGGCATCCCCTAAATATCTATTCCTTTCACATTTGTTTTT
Source organism: Bucco capensis (assembly GCA_013396975.1). Taxonomy (NCBI): domain Eukaryota; kingdom Metazoa; phylum Chordata; class Aves; order Piciformes; family Bucconidae; genus Bucco; species Bucco capensis. The sequence continues at coordinate 582,009 of VWZO01017849.1, forward strand.
TAATGGGGAGTCTTAAAGCATCCTATAATACCAGTATTGCAAATAAGATTTCAGTGTTCCAGCAAAAACACAACCGGGAATTCCTAATTCAAGCTGGTAAGTAATTACTCACCAAAAAGCTCTATTTAGATGGAGAGAATTATTCATGTGTAACTTTTCCCAGATATGAGTAAGGTTCCACAGCCTAAGCAAAAGTGAGCATCATTAGGAAAAGAAAAGAAAAGAAAAGAAAAGAAAAGAAAAGAAAAGAAAAGAAAAGAAAAGAAAAGAAAAGAAAAGAAAAGAAAAGAAAAGAAAAGAAAAGAAAAGAAAAGAAAAGAAAAGAAAAGAAAAGAAAAGAAAAGAAAAGAAAAGAAAAGAAAAGGACTCCTAAAATGTAGATATTCTTTTAAGGAAGGACAAAGTGATTGTGATGACTCTATCTGCATTTATTGACCCCACCAGGCAGCTGGGTTGCTTCTATTAGAAAATAGCTTTGCAATAAGGAACTGATTTGAAGAGATTTTTTTTCCTTCCTACTGGTTTTAAATGATTATTAAATGATTATTTGTCAGTCTTCTTCCAAAATGCAGAGTTTTCACATCTCAGCCACTGGGAAAGTGACAAAGCTTTAGGAACTGTTAGAGACTTTTAGCATACAGGAAACATACTTTCATCTTTAAAGAGCTGAAGAAACCTTAACAAGTTACATGTCATGGCATTTGTTCCAGGCAGAAATAAATAAGATGTGCTATGGGGAGGCTATGGGAGAAATTTAAATGAACTTGAGAAGCAGCATAAGAAATCTTCCTGATAGTCCCACAAGAGTCAATCCACACACATGATCTTGTAAATTGAGATTTACAACAAGAAAATTACCCCCCCCACCACCAAAACAGACACCCTGTGTGAGCCTGCTTTACTGACACTGCAGCAGTTAACTCCCATAGCACCGACATTGTTCTTCACATGATTCATCTCTGTTACTCTCTTTTGCTACTGGACCCATGCATTTGGAGTTACATAGGATGAAATGACTCACCTGAATCCCAGGACAGAGACGGGGCTTTCTTCCTCAGCCAGGCTCTCCTGGGGCAGCGTCCGTTCCCGTGCCTTGCGCTCCCCCTACATCGACACCTTATCAGTGGGCTCTGAGCAGAGAAACTCTTCTTTTGTCCCAAACACACAGACAACAGCTCTGCTTGTGCCTCAGAGGCTGCGAGACGATCTGCCAGCAGTCGAGGAGAGTCTCCCTCCTTCGGCAGGCAGTCTGGGGTCCTGCAGCATCCTCCCGTGTCAGCCACCAGCTGCACAGCCACGCTGCGTGACGTGTCGTGTCGCGCCGGCGGGGTCGGCTACCTACTAAATATACCCCCCGGGGTGACATCCAAGGCAAACATTGTGGCTTTCCTCACGGGTCTCAGCCAATCAAGAGGGTCTATTAAATCTGTCCTAATCCACCACCAGTGCTGTGCAGTCCCTAGCAAAGCTTCCCAGAAGTTTAGGTAAATAATAAAGCGCAAATTAAGAGGGCTCCTGCAAAGCATGACACACAAAGCTAGAAATAAGTGTTGCCTGTTGTTTCAAATTATTCCAAGCACTCTGGCAGATGACTGGCAAGAGAGCAGCCTGCGTAAGTAGCGATAGAAGTAAACAGTCCAGCTTTCAACTAGCAGGCTTGCCTGTGTTCATAGAGCCCTACTGTGATGGGACAAAAAGGGTGCTGGTGATACCGACGCACCCTCAATGAATTAAGGGCAGAGTCCAGCATGTCTATTCACTCCAGAGCTACAAAGCCAGGACCAGCACAGAGCTGCAGGCATGAGCCTGGCATGCTCTCAAGAGTAGATATTTAACCAAGTTGCTCAGAAGCACACTAGGGCTACATATTTGCCTGTGCACAGGCATCCCTTGGGCAGGAGATCAAGATAAAAGGGGAAGAAGGAGACACAGATACCAGAGGTGGGTCAGCTTCACATCAACATGTTTCAATTTAAAAATGGTACAAGGAGAAGATGTGTTTGGCAGATAACAAAACTGAGCACTCAGTTTAAGTCCATGTAATACTCAAAATCTGGAGAAATCTCTTATTTTTGTGCTTACCTGTGGAAAATGCACTTCTCCTTCCTCCCCTAAAACTTCTCAGAGAGCTTAAAAGCAGTCCTGTTACTTCCAAATGCTTTTGTTCTTCTGTCCCTCTGTCACATGTCTTGCCTTTTGTATTCACAACACACAAAAGTTAGAGCTGTTGTTTAAGAGAGAGAGGGAGAGGGAGAGAGAGGGAATGTCAAATGGAAAAGTGCCATTAAAGTCATATATCAGTCAGGGCAGCAGCAGCAGCAGCTCACTGGCAAATGGGAATTCCACAGAAATGTGAAGCTCTTGTTATCTGAGAAATCACAAAACATCACCAGCAAAGCTCCTCTCTGCAGGGGCTTCTCATTATTAGCAAGCCAGGAAAGAGGGGGAAATGTAGGCACTTTTGTTGTTGTTATTGTTTTGGATCTGGAGATGTGCACCCTGTAGCATATGTAAACCAGGGGAGTATAAATCCTGAATCAAATTCCTTCCTAAACCATGTGCAAGGCAAAGCACCAATCCTTTCTTGCACTGTGTGTGAGATAAAGCAAACCACTGAGAAGTGAAGTGAAAAACCTGAAAGGAATGATTTAAAGTATTTGGTATTTGTTTGCACTTGGAAAAAATCCATAGAACAACTACCTTTTCCTTGGATTACTCATTAATCTTTTTACTGGCAGGTTTTTCTTAGAATTTTTGAAAGGGTGATTTATCTCAGCCATCCTTAATTCAAGCTGTGCTGCTTCACTACAGTTGGTCACCTAAGCCATCTGACATTCCCTGGCTCTCCAGTTGGTAAGTAAACAAGCACTTTCTGTAGAAATACTTGTCTGCAAATCTGCAATTCTGATGCTTCAGATAACCTGCTGCGAAATTCTGAAGTTTCTCTCAAACTCAGAAGTTTGCTCACAGAAGCAAGCATTGTCTTTCTGCTTTACCCACCTTCCTCTGAAGAATGCCAGGTTTGAAAATAGTTATCTTTTAGACCTTCTCTATAAATATTGTGTGTTTGTGCAAAAAAAATAATACCCTGAGGGACTGAAGGCAAACTTCTTTACCAACTTGAACACCCCAACAAGGACATCCCAGCTCTGGATACATCAAACTCTCTTTGCTTCCACCAAGGAACAGGTTTCCCTTCCCTGGCTGTCATGCAGCATCACAGGAAGCACAGTCCTTAGCTGGTTGATTAACAATTACATGACCTAGATGGTCATTCAGGAGCTGGGTCTGCTCAGAGGCACTGGCCAGCAGATAGATGGGATCCTGTATCCATTGGTTTGGAACTCTAAAGGAAAGTTGGTACTTGATGGATGATGTTATCAGCTAAATGTCTGATGTGGTATAAGATCGAAGAACAGATGGATATTATGCCTTGAAAACAGAATAATCCAAAAGGGTAATGGCTTGTAGATGAGTAAGGATCATGGAAACAATAAAGACGACATTCTTTGACTTGCTTTGCTGTGAAGCCACATTTGGCTGGTGGCAGAAACAAATGATCCACTCAAGACTGAGATACTCAGAATGTAAGTTCTGCTGCATATTTTTTCTCTGATATTACATTATTTTCTCTCTTAATCCAACCCCCAATTTCTCTCCCTGACCATGCATGTACCAGCTCTCTATCTCCTTCACAGATGGTGCTGTTGCCATACAGGGTGGATGATGGCATTGCTTCCCATCATCTTTGTTTGGCTGAAGTGTCACTGATGCTGTAGTACTGCACTTAGACTGTACATAGCAGTCTTCTTTAAATTAGCCAAAATACTCTTTCAGGATTAAGGCTATTGGCCTTTTTGTCAGTATGCTGCTGGGTTGTCTCTCTTCTTCCATGGGCAAGAAAGTGGCTCACATGCTCTATCTGCTTGCACTGAGGACCTGCAGTGGGCAAGACAAAGGCCTGATTAAGTAGCTCCTGGATGAAATCATCCAGGAGACAGCAGGTATCCTGTATTTTCCTAAACATGATACTTAAGTTTTTTTTTGGTGCAGCTTAGGTTTCTTTGCATCATCTACAAGTGACAATATCTGTATTAATTGTTTGTTGGGTGCTGAGTAGACTTTAAATACTCAACAATTATCAGTAATACTTCAAACTGACATTTTGAGAAGTAATGTTATGTGGTTTGCTGCCACAGCTACAAATTCATAATACAGGGAAAAATACCAATATTGGAGTAAAACTTCTTCAAAAAATTTAAAAGTGGCTTTCAATTGTTTATCTTCAGCTTCAAGATCACGTTTGGCAGTAAGTGAAAGTTAATGGCAGTCAATAGACCTCACACTGGTGACTTACAAAGTGACACACTCATCTGTGGCCTTCTGAATGAACACATATATGAACACAAGCAGAAACATCAAATGTAGCCTCCCCCTACCTCAAGAACACAGTGGCCCATAACTTTTCATAGCTGTTCATAAATCTTCAGCCTCTCTCAACCACTGTGACTTAATCCCACCCATAAAATGAGTCATTTTAAAGAAACAAATAAAAGCAGAAAGCACAGGAGCTCGGAGTTCAATTTTCAAAGACGGTTAGAGGTGACCCCAGATATTAGATAAGATCTCCAGAAGATTTAAGGTATCCTGATCCCATCAGTTGTGATCTGAGTTCACTTCAGAGAGTTTATCTCACTTAACAGCAGTTGCCTGAACACTAAGTCCAGGCTCTGCCAGAGTTTTTCAGACAGCCCTTGACAGTGTCCAGTGGCACAGCTGGCAGTTTTGCCTGAGTGCAAACTGGGTGTTCATATCTCTGAATTGGTTTAAAGCAGCTTCCCTCAGAAAGGGTCAGGTCCTGAGGACTTTCTTGCAGCTTATGTATCACTGAAGGTCAAACTGTAGCTTCATTTCTTGGATGGTTTGCACAAGAGAGAAAAAAACAACACTAACTAAGGTGGCCTTCCTCACTGTAATATCAGGTTTAGACCGTGATTTGAACAACATCTCCATAATGACAAAACCCTTCCCATAAATTCACTTAGAGCAGTAAAAATGACATGGCAAGATACAGTCAGATGGTATTAATGGCAACCACATTTTGTTGCAGTCTCCTGCCAATACTTGCATGGAGTCAGCTTCTCACAGTAAACACGCAATGAGAAAAATGGAAGAGAGATTTTTCTGGGTTATTTACTATGAAAAATTAAAGCAAATTATTTTATTTACCACCCAGCTTTGTGTGACCACTCCCTGTGCAAAAATGTCATGTTTAGAAAGAAAAAAAAAAGCTTTAAATGAAAGTCATCCTCAGTTAAACAATTTGGGTTAAAACTGCCGGACAGCTTGCCACATGTGAAGCTGCTGAGAAGAATTGTCGTTTAGAGCAGGAAACTGGTGATTCATCATGGACATCAACTCTAGTTACCCTCCAATGTGCATGCTGCACTTCATCTGAAATAAGCAAGGCCATTCCCCTGAGCAAGTTCAAGTTAATGTTTAGGAAACCATTTCAGTTATTATTAGGACAAAAGTCATTACAGTGGAATGGTTGGACGCTCAGACACGTCCTCAGCTGCAAAACCTGTGCAGTTTAATACCTCTTTGCAGGTACCTCCTCACAACCATGGTCATTTTGGCCAGTTCACTGAAATCTTGCCTTCACAAATGTCCCCAGCCAAAACTCCCACCCACTAAACAGGGCCAGAAACAAGTCCTTCTTTGGCACTCCCTGAGGGGAGCTTTGTAACTGCACCAAAATCCATGCTAGTCTCTAGCTTCACACACACACAGACACATCGCTTTGAACTCAGATGAGCTCCTGGAACCCCAGCAGCTGATGGGAGCAAAGCCACAAGGACATATCCATACACAGCTGCGTGCAGACCCTGGCCTCAGGGCAATGTATCCTGGCAGACACCAAACCTGCAGAAAGCAGCTTGCTGTAATTCAGAGAGCAGAAGGAGAACAGCCCAAGGGCCAGATCCTCATCTATGGAGAGCTGGCAAATGTTTTGTAGGTTTTGGTGAAACCTGGGACCCTGCACTAGGTGTAAATTTGGTGCAACCACTGCCTGGTCCTTGACAGCTGGATGCTTTACCTTCTGGTTCCACGGCAGAGATGAAGCTGACTGAACTTCCTCAGAGTACTGCAGTTTATTCAGTCCAAATGAACATAAGAAATTAATTATTCCACCATACCATAAACCTAGAATAAGGAATTAAATAGATCTTGTAATGGGTTTTGTTGTGAGGGAAGTTTTGGCATCTTATGCAATGAAATATGTAAAAGCAAGAACAACTTTCTGCTGTGGAATATGCCTCAAGCTGTAAGTGTAAATCAGAGGCAGACTTCAGGTACCAAAGAAGAGCAAAGACACATATGGCTATAAATATAAGCAAGTTTGACTTTGAGAAAGGCACTTTAAACCACTGTCTCATTACTGCCTTTAGAAAGGAGAGAACTGGATTCCTCTCTACAAAGAGAGATGCTCTGCAGGTCTGACACTGTACACAACCAAGGACTCCATCAGAAACGTCATCCACCCTCCACCCAGGGTCCCTGCTGACTTCAGGGGAATGCTGAAGGCAGAGAGGGGTGACAGGTCACAGAAAGCTAAGGGGTCTACCATCCTCCTCAGCCCCAGATCAGGCTGTGATGAGCAAGACAACAGAGGAACTGCTTGGTTAGCAAGGACAGCAGGACACATCCTCAGGAGCAAAACAAACTGACAACACATTCTCTGTGTAAGAACAGAGATAGCAAAAGGCATGAGAGCCCTGAAGTTTGTCCTGGTTTGGATTAGAACAGAACTAATTCTGTACAGTGATTTTACTTCCTAGCTAAAGCTCCTCTAAATCAATGCTAAATGTTGTGTACCACGTTGTAGTGTGAAGGAAAAGGCCTCCACCCTTCCTGGAGGTTGAGCACCTGAGCCATCTGGGTTGGTGGACTGGTAACTCTCCTGGTGAGGATCAGAAGCCCTGAAGAAAACAGCTCAGGAAACCAAGAAATCAGTTGAAAAACAGGTGGAAAAATTAGACAGGAGGCAGAACAGACCCTCCCTGCCTTGAAGAGGACACTAGAAGAGAGTGTAAACTGTAGCACACTTAGGGAGAGCACAGAATTTAAGAGAGGTTGCCAGGACAGGCAGGAGAAAAAGCCATTCTTTGGCATTATCAGTTAATCTTCAGTTTTGCTGGGCAAAGGAATCATTGTAGAAATAAAAGTCCTGTACTTCATTCAAGAGCTAAAAAGATAAATAAAAGGTTTTCATGTAGAAGGTACAAAGAGGAAAGTCTGCCCTCACCTGGCAGAGTCAAAGCTACAGCTTCAAGAGCAGACCCTGGCAAAAGCCTCCCTTGCAATTTCTGCTTGGGGCAGAGCCTGAAGGCTACTGGAGGGACCAGAATGAACTCTGGAGAAAGGAACTAGGATTTTCCAAGCAAAGAACATAGGATGATGTGAGGATAGGCAGACACTCTGAAAAGAGCCCTGAAATGGAAGAGGAAGCTGAGTCTACTGTGCTGAGAGACCACGTATGATGCTTGTGCCTTGGCAAGCTGCAGCTATGCCCAGTTTGGGGGAAAAGATGAAAGAATCCCTCCAGTTTATGTTGTCCGAGAAAGAATCAACACGAACCTGTGGCGCACAGCATGGGTGAGGAGGATGGTGACAGCATCATTAGAGGGAAGAGACTTACTCGCAGGAGCCATGAAAAATGCTGTGGCACAAGATCAAAGGACAGGCAGCCCATAGGTAAGTGAATACAATCAATTTTTGGCCAGACGGATCTGCAGAAACTGATAAGGTATGTGACAGGGTAACAGGCACTGAAAGAAAAGCTACAGGCAGCACAAGGTAAGAAAAGAAAGATCTCAGAAGAGTTATTCCCCACAGAAGGAGATAGAGGCATGTGCAGATGAATCAGAGTTCATAGTAATGTTGGGGATTTTTAAAAGGTCACACCCTTGATCTCACCCCCAGAGTGAAGACACTGGAATCAAAACAGCAGAAAAGGCTGAGGGACTCCAGAGAATAAGATATGTTACAGCATGGCATCATAGTTTAATGGATTAAGTGAATCAAATGATGATGCCCATATGAAACAGGTTTGCTTCTTCAAAATAGAACTTCTCAACATTATTAAAATCAAGTCTTCTGATAAAGCAAAGCAATACTATGGTTTGTTGATCCTCTTTGTCTGGGGGTTTGGCTTAGGGTTTTTTTTTTCCCTGAGATTGTGATAGTTCCACAGAATATTTTGTTTGCATCTGTGCTGTACTTTCCTGGAGAAAATGATGCTGTTTGCTAGAAAAGAGAAATTATCCCTTCTGGAGATTTATAATGGTAAAATTACAACTGAGGTTCTCTGGAGTTGTAAATCTAATGAATTTATTCCCATGGCCTAGTCTGCAGAAGTGGAGAGGCCAGCTTTACCTATCCAGTTTGTAATGAACTGAAGAACATCTCTATCTCAGGCTGCTCACAACCCCAAGCACTGATTTCTGTATAGAAGCTGTTTCTTTAATTACCATTGCCAATTCTGATTTTCCAGGCACCTTGCTAAAATGCTGAAATCATTTATCACCTGTCAAGAAGGAGATAGTTCACTGGCATCCTCCTGTGCAGGGAGACATGCTTTGATCCTGAAGTATTCCATCCATGGTATAGTAAGACAAAGCACCACCTGCTATGAAATTTGGAAGACTATATAAAATTTCATTTATGTACATAATGATCTTGTCTGACATAGGATCATCATAGAAGAGAACAAGCAAAAAAATGTTGCAATTTTTGTAGTAGGCACAAGTATATATAATTTACGATGGACAACTAATAAGATCATTTCTCTTCCAAATAAACATCTCCACCCAGGAGCTGTACAGTGACTTCATTTATATGGCCTTGAATTAAAAGACTGTCTGTAGTCAACAAGTCAGCATAATGCTACCAAATCAAAACCACAAAGACCCAGAAGATGATAAACCTGTCTGCTGTTTCTGGTGTGTGCAAAGGACCAGGAACTAAACCCAACAGTCAACAGCTAATTCATTTGCAGATCTTCAACAGCTAGCATTCCATCAGCAGCAATACCCCACCACCCTCCCAGATGCAAGGAACAGGTAGGAACACAATCTGGAAAGACAAGCTCTAGTGCTCACTAACACACATTGCCATGTCCAGGTCCCTCTTATGCTCCAGAGTTGCCATCCAACTGATGGTGGGTCCCAACAATAAACCAAAATCCTGCTGTTCATCAGCAGTTTCTAGATGGACAGGGGCCGCCAGAGAAAAGAGGCAGAGATAAAATAGTGGTTAGTGCCAGAGGAAAGTGGTGAAATGGGTTTGGGTTTGGAACTGGGGTGGGGTAATCCCAGCACTGCTCCGCAGCCACTGCTTTGTGTTGGTCAGGGCACAATCCCTCCTGGCACCCAGACCATCAGGATCCTGACCTTCCACTCCTTTATAAACACAGCATTTCTGCAGGGCAGCCTTTATCAAGCACAGACCAAAGACAATGACTTGGGTATTAGCTTGTCATCCCTGGTGAGGGACTTCTGGCCCAAAAATTGTTTGGCTTTATACCTGGGGTTAGGAGGTGAAGGTCCCTGATAAATAGCAGATCCCTAGTGGGCATCACGCTTCCTGCAACAATCCAAAGTAAGACACAGCAGGAGCTGGTGAAGCTCATTTGAAAGTTTTCATTCTTTAATTCACACAAGGATGAGAAAAGCACTTTATGCCACTTCCCAACATATCCACAGAATGCCTTTGGGGGGGATTTGGGGTCTTGCAATTTTGAAACAAGAGGGCATTTAGATTTAGATATAGATATATAGGTCTGGAAATGTGGGTTCAGGGTCAGAAGTTTTCAGAAACCATTGCATGACTGTTTTTTCATCTGGTCCACCTGTACTTACCACACATCTCATTCCCCAAAACAAGCTAGACTCTTCTGATCAAATACTGAGATGACATAACATTTTTTTCCTCCTCTGTGGTGTAACTGCAGAGGCTTTTCACTCAGATCAATGCAATGTACAGCTCCCATTTAGGTTCAAGTACAGTGACAGTAACTGTTAGCAAGGGTTACTCAACCCTACAAATTCCTCTTTTTCCTGTATGCTTTCCAAAGGGAGACTGTCAGTCTCATTTCTGATAGGCAAAACCAGCCTGTCTGTTGTTCTTTTCTCATTTTTTTCTTCTTTTCTTCTCCCCTCAGTAGTGGAGCCCAGCCTTAATACAAGGATTTCAAATAAAGTAAAAGTGATTATTTTCATGTTAAAAATTTGCCCAGACACAAAACATATTTATATGTCATCTTCCATTTTTTATGTCTTTATAAATTAAATTATCCAACCACTGTTCTGCAAGTTCTCCCTCGAGAAAAAAATGTCAAGCTGGTGTCTTTTCACTGCCCCATTTCATGCTTTCTACTTCAGTCTGAAATTTGTTGTTAGAACTTCCTGGGAACAAGAACAAAAATTATTCAACTTGCTGCTGGGTGAGAGAGCAAAGTGTTTGGTGGGGAAAAGGCAGTGAGATAGTAAAAGCAAACAAGAGAAAAAAGGCTTGTATTTACTGAATATCTAACTTCCAAGTGTCCAAGCTACAAGTGGTGTTGCCAGCCGAGCCCAACATTTCTACATTTTCTTTTGACATCTAAAGATTAGGTAAATCATGTTTCTGTGTGATAGTACCAGCAGACACTCGGCTCCAGTCTCTCCACACCTCCTCAGGATGTGTCGCCAAAGCGATCCCATGGAAACAGCACTGTGGAAATGGCAGGGAATGTGCACCCAGATGGGATCCCACACCGCTGGTAACTCCTCTCCTGATTTAAGAGAGCAGTGACATGACCTCCAGCCCTGCAGTGCTGTAGGTCTGCATGGATGTGCAAGCCTATCTAACAGACACGTGCTTGTTATCTCTCTATTTGTGTTTTATTTACCCCTTAAAATTGTAGTAAGGCTAGAGTGAAGGGCACCAGCTAATGGCTGATGTTTGTTTTATAAAGTAAACGTGAAGCAACTGGCTATGAGTATCAAGTACATAGTTGTACCATTAAGGTGTGATTAGGAAAACACTACAAGTCTACTTGAAAGGTACTCTACTTTCTAAAGGTTTCTGAAATGGATCTGAGATTGGCTTGGAGAAGCAGCATATTGACACTGCCTATGTTTATTTACCTCTTGATCCTACCTCTCAGTGGCTACAAGTTCATTTCAGCAGCTTAGCTTGATGGTAGGTGAGAACAACCACAAGGCTGTCTTTTTCCTGAGGGTTCCCATCCTAGATGGCAAACGAAAGCAGATACATGCCAGAGGTGGATGGAGGGAGGAAGGCAGAAAGAAAGAGAAGGAAAGTGGAAAGAAGGGGAGGAATGGAAAGAAAGAAAATGAAGAAAAGAAAGTGCAAACTTTTCTATAACCTTGATTTAGTATCCAGTTTGAGCCAAACCTGTTTTACAGAATATGTTTCCTTGGGGGCTTGTAATGCAATGACTACAGAGAAACCAGCAAGATCTGACACAGGAGGAACTGCTCAGCAGCCTGCTAAAAATACTAACAGCTCACAATGACAGGAGGATCAAACTGTGACTGCCTGGAATGTGAGATTATAAAATGTGAGCTTACAAAATATCACCATCCAGACTTAAATTCAATATATTTATTGAAGTTGTCAACAAAGGCACACAGACTCTTGGAAAACAGTCAGTGCATTCCCTACAGCTGCTAACAGAAGCCTTTGGGTAAGGCAAGAAGTTGTAACTCTAAAATAAAAATAAAGAAACAAACAAATGAAGCTTCTGATATCAATCCAAAGTACTCAAAAATGGAAAATGTAATGGGAAACAAGTGGAGGGGTGAGCAAAGGCAGCTGAAGCCTGTAGCAGTGCTGTCTCAATGGCAAAGGCACCTTAGCCTTACCCAGAGGGATCTCCAGAAGGTACTTTGCTAGATGGCAATGCCCTTGCAAAGTCTCTGCTGCCTAGGGATTGCAGTATTTAAAGGGATTTGCTATCAGAAACTCTCAGATTAGTATTTTTACATGCACCAAGTTAAATATCAAAGAAAGACCTGGCCTGTCTGCCAGGTTAGCCACTAGGGTTGGTGAAGGTAGGTAATAGCAGTAAAATATCCCCATGCAGGTAAGCAGTTAAACAAATGTTCAGACTGAGCACATGACTTAAGCATTTAATACACTGAGGCCAGAGTAATGAAATTCAACTGCTCTTCATCCCACCACAGATCAGCCTCCTCCATACTACAGCTATGAAAGCAAATAAGATAAAAGGAGCAATGCAATAAGAAAAGAGGTGCTACTTACCTGTGCTATGCATTTTCTCTTTTTTATGAAGCCATTTGTAACCATTCCTAAGAATGGTTTGCATTAAGGCTGGATCACAAATGACACCTACCATCCAGCTGTTGACATCTGGCTCACAGGTGTTTGGCTGGAGTTTGCCAGGAGCAGATGGATACCTTAGAGGGACTTTTCAGGACTGAGATGCAAAGCTAGAGAAGAGGAAAGGGCGAGAGGGTCTTTGCTGTTCCCTCTGTTCCCTTGCTATTAAGCTTCCTGTTGTGACATACAAGTCAGCTTGAACAGAAATACTTGGAAAACTCTCCTGATTTTCCTCTAAGATAGTGAAGAGTGCAGCAGTTAACACACAAAGGAGTATAAATGGGGAAAACTGACCAGGAAAAGCAGAAAGTATTGGCAACACTGAATGACAACTCTGGTAAAGTCTCCAGCAACAGGAACTCAAGGTACAGCCTTTGCAGAGTCTTGTCCTGACTGTGTCCGCTGCCCTAGGGTCCAGAAACAGATGCATTAGACTGAAGATACTCGCAGGTGCAGTGCAGTTTATACAAATAGCAAGGAACCCTCCAAAGGGGTGTTAGAAACCCTCCTGTGTGACCAAGAGCTCAGTGCTCCAGTTGTCCCCAGGCTGAGCAGCCAGACCCTTTTTTGAAAGCACATTCACCACCCATTCACTGCCCAGACACCAGATATTCGGTCTTACAACAGGCAAACCTCTCCAAACCTATCTGGACAGCAGAACTTTTGCCCAGCTGATAGGATGGAACAGGTGAGAAACACAGTCTGCAAGGAGGATGCACCACTACATCTTGCCAGTTACAGTAGGAGAGAAAAGCTGTGGGGCAGGGGGAGGCATGACATCAGGAATGAGCAGGAACTTGCCCCTGGCACTTTTAAAGCCAAGTGCACAGGGACACTGGCAGAGGAGTTTTGTTGGAGAGGAACAATGCAACAGACATGGGTGTAACAAAGAGACCTTTGTGAACACGACTGGCCTGTGGCACAGGATGAGGACTTCTTTTCAGGCTAGCCGTCTGGAATACTGAAGGAGGACGGCCAGCTTCCCAAGTCAGGATAACATGGCTGAAAATCCTAGTATATATCCCCTAGCTCCTTGCCTGAGCAGAAACTTCTTCCTCTGCCAGTGGATTTGAGCAGAGGGTGAGATGGAGCAGAGGAAGAGAGAGAGAGATGCAAGAGGTAAAGCAGCAGCAGGCAGAGCAGAGCAGGCAGCTCTTGGCATGCATGCACACGTAGCACTGGCAGCAGGGAGCCTGGAGGCTGGTCAGCTGCCTGGCTGCAGAGTTTGGGAACCCTGTGGTGCACAAAGGTTGCACTGACACAATTCTGAATTCAGTGCTTGTACTCTCCTGAGCCAACAAAACACCAGCCCCACCCCCAGCTCTGGCAGGTCAACTGCTTCCAACTTTCCTGAAGAATTATCACAAGGCAGAGAAATGCTCCTCAGCCCTTACTCACACAGAAAGCTGAGGATTTTTTCCGTGGGCTGGGTACCGTAAAGCACCCCAAATGAGCACCATTCATGCTACTACAGCCAGGCACTGTCTGCACAACAACCTTCCCAGCAAGGGTGTTGCAGCCTCTCTCGAGAACCTGCAAAATGTAGTCACAGATTTCCAACCCAAACACATCACCAAACTCACCCACTTCATCCCTGACTGCACCAATTTTATTTTGCAATGAATGCAGGCCACAGGCACCCAGCTCACCCTGGCGTACATCACCTTCTCTATAATCAGCTTCACAGAAGATTTTTCTTTTTAAATAACTCTGTCACCAAGCCTATGCTTTAAGCAACATTCAGAAATCACATGTTCACCATCTGGATTGGAAGTCCATGCTCTGTGTTTTGTTTCCAGCACAAGTTCAGTAATCAGCAATGCCATCAAGCTGTCTCTGACATAATCTTACACCTTGATCAGTTTCAAGGGCACTATCATTAGAAAATGGCACATTAAATCTCCCACGCAGAAGCATGCCTGCAGATCAACACATGTATCTCCACTGAGCCTGCAACCATTCAAAACATATTTTAGAGTAGACTTTCAGGGACCACTGGTCACTTGGAGGAGAGAAATTATGGTGCTTACACCAATAGGTGTGAGACTGGGTTCTGCTTATCAAAGAACATACTCTTAACTTACAATGAATGAGGAACCAGAAACTTACTTCAGTGCAGAAACCCAAACCAACCAACTGACTCTTCCCTTCAGTTTTCACATACTAAACCCTAATGGGATCCACATGGAAAATCAGCAGGCAACCACAACCAGTGCTAGAAGATCCTGTGTTTTGAGAGAAACTTCCCCTAGTATTTAACATCCTAACTTTTAATCCTAACTTTTAAACAACTCGCCCTCCAAGTAAACTCAGAATCAGAAACAAAACAAACTGAACTTGCCCTTAACAAATGAACAGCAATGAGCAGGGGGAAAAAAACAACTGTAGGGTCATCTCCACAGCCACTGCCCTCCAAGCAGCCCCACTGCAGTCCAGGGAGCCTTCACATGCTCACCATCAAATGTGACACATACTACACTCATGCACTGCAGGACTTAGGGAAACTATGCAGATGGTAACACAGATGTGCTGGAGTGAACTCTGGTGGACAATTAATAAAGGTTCACAGCATCCAGTTATCATGTAGAACATTTTTCACTACATGTTCCCTCTAACCTCTCAAAGGGTTATCCTGAAGGGTGGCTTCTGATATAACTCCAAAAGACAACACTAAAAAGGAAAATGTTTAACTCTACTAGAGTAAAAAAAAGAGTTATGGACTCAATAAAGTCATGTATTTAAGGGATACTTTCATCTTCCCTCTGCCTAGCTGGTGATGCTTGTTCCACATCACATTTGTCCATAAGGGTTATGAAGCACGTCATTGCACTAACCTCGGATGCACGTGAGCCCTTCACAACAGGGGATCCAGGCCTGCTGTGGGAAGGAAGTGCTGCACATGTGCCACAGACCTGCTGCTTCGTTGGGCCACAGGGAGCAGAGCTCAGGTGACCTGCACTCCGTGAGAAATGGAAGATACACCAAGCAGAGAGAAGTGGCTAGACAATCTGCCACCAAAAAGAAAAAGTGATGGAAAGCAAACTGTGACTCAGAGAACTGGGGCAAAGTCCCTGCTCCCACCTCTGGGTTCATAGGGAAGCTCTGCCCTTCTCCAGGGGCTGGGCTGCACTGACTGTGCCTCATGGCACCCATAGTGGTGGTTGTTCTCCCCACCATGTCTATCCCCATCTCCATGCTCCCTGTGGAAGGCTCAGCTCTGCCCACTCAACAGGTCAGCCACATTCCCAAGCCTGTGCCAGGAGCAGGGCTGTGTATCCCTTTGGCATGGTCTCAGCTGCAGAAACAGCTTTCATGGAATACATATGAGACTGGGAGCTCTAGTTTCTATCAGGAATGTGCCTCTACCAAGGATTAAGTAAAATAAATGTTATCTGGTTTCATATCTCTTTTTGTGTTTGCATATGCATACCTGCCTCTAGCCCTATCCAACACTTAGACCTGCCAAGTGCTCCTAGTTGTTAGAGAGCATCTCAGCTTGGCAGGGTCTCTTAACTTTTCAAGAGCCTGTTCTTCAGAGGATGGCTACAGCTGCCTGCTCCCTAAACTCACAGATTCCATATTTAGAATTACAGTTCCCCACAGAGCCACTTCAGACACCATCCTTGCATTGCAAAGAAGTAACACTAAAAAGCCCCTCAGCATCATATCTGAAGAATAATTACTCCTTACAAGACTTCCCTGGGGGTGCCAGTGAGCTAAAGGTGTCCAAATATTTTTTCCATGGGACTTAAGTGAACTGTCTTCTTAGACATTTTATCTGTATTTTTTTTGAACCATGTTTTCTTCTCAGTCAAAATAGCACAGCTTCATTAAATATTGCTCTTCCCAGTCATTTTTGCTTCGTTTCCAAGCTACTGCTTCATGAACAAGTCTAAATTTTCCTCTGACTCTTTTCCTCTGATTCTCACTGATGCTGCCAGTGGCATCTACAGAAAGGTTCTGCCCCAGATTTCAGTCTGCGACCTTTAGGGAGCCCAGCTGTGCTGAATTTTAACAGACCACATTCTTCCTCTTCTCCCATCCAGAACTTGCAGCCATGACATTTCTTGGGTTTCTGCATTTGAGAAAACTTCTGTTGACCCTAGAGGGAGAAACCAGCTCTCATGCTTGAGGAGATGAGAACCTGCACGTGTCTTCTTGGTAGCCCATTTTGGTGTGCTGCAAGTGAAGAACAGGGGATTGTGGTTCCAAAATGGGTGGTCTTCCTCTTCAGTCTTGCCAGCAGAAAGCACCGAGCAGATGGTGCTACCCCCAACAGCATTGAGCCAAAGCAAGTTTTGAGCTTGAAGGGGACAGGAGCATCCAGTAGAATAAAGTAGAATTAAACTCTGTCCAACTTCTGCTGGGTGAGACCAAGCTCCTAACTGTTCTCAGTGGCATAAGTCCTTCCACCCACACAACTGGTTTTGCTTATCAGGGTCCTTGACATTCGCTTGGTTTATGCCAACAGAGAGTGTGACCCAGAAAGTGCACACTAGTGCAAACACCAAAGGCAGCTCAGAAATGTCTATGGATATGTTGCCTACCTTGGGCATTTCTGGGAAGGGTTCAGAGGCAACTCCTCTACAGCCATTGAAAGCTTCAGGGCAGCTGCAGCAAGCATGGAAATAAGACAAATTTGCACATCACAGCATGAAACGGTGAGAATGCTCCCCAGATGCTTTTTGCACAGGAGGTGTTTGACAGTGCCTGGGGTAGGTCATTGTCATGATGCAGAATGAAATTGTCTGCCATTGCTTCCCATGGAAAAAGGAGAAGAGACACAAACTACTTCAACTTCCAGGCTGGAGTAGCAGCTACAGTTCACTACTGCCAGGACAACTTATTCAGGGGAAAAATAACTAGGTTGTCACCTTTTGAATATTTATAAACCCTGTGTGTCAGGATCCAGATAGAGCTCTGTGGGGAGCCCTGGAAATAAAAGACCTAATGAGTGTGCAAAGGCATTTGTTGGCCCCATCACCCAGCTAGTGACCTTGCCAGCAGCCCAAGCAATGGTGCTTCAGGGTAGATTATTAAAAAAATTGGTCCTGAACCTTTCAGTTGCACCTGCAGCCTGGCATTTTCCAAATGAGTTGCAGGTTCAGATAGGACTGATTTTTCTCTTTACCTGCCTTGCATGAAAACCACCAAGAGGAGCAGCCCTCAGAGGGGTTCATGGCTCTGAGCAGTCCTCAGGGTGAGAACAGAGTTTTGCATCCCTTTCCTTCCACCAGGATATCTTCATTTCTGGGTGAGTCATGTCAAGATCAGTGCAGAGGAGGAGATTAAATGTTTCCTTGCAAAAAAAAAAATAAAAAAAATCTTGCTTAATGAGCTGTGAGTAGAAAATTTGTACCTACCTGGGATGCAAGATGGGGGGGGGAGAAGAGAAGATGACATCCATTGGATCTTGAGAGCTGTTACGACACCAGCAACAAATCATCAGGGCTGGGAGAAACATTTTCAGGACATTGCCAGACCAGGCCAGGGATGCTCACTGCTCTTGGGCCTCACACTCAGATAATAAAGGATCCCAGTTTCTGAAAAGGTAGCTGTGGGCAGGTCACCAGCCACCCAGTTTCTGAGCATTGAGAAGGGGGAAAGGCTAGACCTAGGGGTGTGAGTTGGTCACTGGTGGTGGAAATATTTAACCTTTCCTTTCCAGGGTTGCTCTTGCAAGGGCAGCGAGTGTGCCCAGGCAGGTACCAAAACTCACCAAAGTAACAAGTCCTGGCTTGGTGAGCCAATGAAGGTCCTTCTTCTGTCAGTCTTTCCCATCAAAGGCCTTTACACAGTAACTTCAGAGCAGAGAGTCATCTGTTTAATAATGTGCAATATGGTGCCAAATCAAAGACACAACAGCAATTGTACCATCCCCAGACATCAAAGGCACTTACCATATTTCACATGGTGATGTTGCTGTCACGACGATGCTTGTGCAACAGAGTGGATGGACAGTACTGCCTAATGGTGCTTTTCAACATTCCTTAGTCCAAAAACTTTGCATAGGCCTGAAAAAAAAACCAAAACAAAAAGATCAGTATCCATCTTCTGTAGTGTGGCCAGTTTGCTTTTCCTCCGCAGCCAAATGTAATTGGTGCTGAACTTCAGATGTTCATTTTTTAAGTCTGTTTTCCCCCTCTAGTTTGTTTCTTGGGTGTGCTGTGGTTTTCTTACATCTTTTCTCCCTCCACAGACCACCCGTCTGCTGTTCCCCAGACCAGCAAAATGGGTGTGCCACAGACTGAAAAGCACTTTCCTTTCACTTCCAGAGCCCTGCTATTACAAAATGCTAAGAGTTAAACTGCAGCTTTTTGTTAAGAAAGAGTAACTGCAAAATCCTAAGAAACTACCTAGCAGGACACCTAACTCATTGTAAATGTAAGACATGGTGGCAAAAGAATATTGCCTTCTTCAGAGAAAAGGCACACGCTTTGTAGCACTCTGTGCATGCATGAGGGGACTGAGGCTGTCTCAGAAGATTGTACTGTAGTTTGCTCATGTTATGGAAGGAAAAGCATAAGAAACAAGGGGAAATTATTACTGCTCAGTTTGTGGAGCCCTGCTAAGGTACACAAGCCTCACACAGTTGCTAGAGCTACGAAAAAGTAACTTAAGAGTCCATGCTGGATCCCCTTGGTCACATTCTCCAATTAGTCTAGTCCCCTCAGGCTTGTCCCGGCTCCTGACCTGCCTCTCTGTTGTTCCCCAGCACTCTCACACCATCTTTCACACTGCATGAAGCCTGCTGAGGACTATAGTCCATACATTATGGATGACACATGCCTTCCTGCCTTGAGCTTAAGAGCTTTGGCACTGGCTGCTCAGGAGAGCTGGCTGCATGACCCCGTGCCCTGCAGCAACTACCCATTAAAACATTTATCCTTCACATGAATTATAAACTTGATGTGTCTCCAAAAATAGGCAGGGTCATCTGGTTTGGAGCTGCAAACCTTAAAGCATTGGCTGAGTGAGCAGGTAAAAGATGGTTCTCCTCCACTAATGTGAAAAAAAATCATTTCCAAGGTGGAAGCCTAGGCAGAGCAACTTGGCCTAGAGATGCCAGAGCTCCACTCTCCTTCTAAAAGCAAAAGATTCTGCTTTGAGGGGTGCCAGAAAAGCAAATTTGGGAAGAATTAAATATCAACATGTTGTTAGTACTTTTTAAGTAGTTGGTAGAACAAAATTTCAAATTGCTTAAACAATGCCCTGGAACTTGTTATTTATCCCCTGATCTGATAGTGCTTTGTTGACTTTGCTACTCTGTAAGGCTGCAGCATTGTCAGAGCTTTATTCCTTTAACAAATGGCCCACAGGAAAGACATTTTCTCTTGCACTTTGTGCTCTGTACTACAGCTCAGTGCACCAACAGTAAGATACATAAATACAGACATTAGATACCTGCTATGAAATCCCACAGCCTAGGTATGGATTTAAATTAATAGAAATAAAATTATAGACATAAAAATGAGGTTGCATAGACCCAGCTGAGTCTTAATGAGTGTGCAGGCTTGTAAGAGTTATGTTATAATAATAGCAAAATAACACATGTGTTTACCTTTAATGAAGGCATCTGTAAAAGGTATTGCACAGGGATCTGAGCCATGGGGGTAGGTGCAAGTAGCACACCATTAGGAGATCAAGCTAAGATCAGGGAAATTGCATCATTCCCAAATTCAGAAAACTCAGCAGTGAATCTCAGGAGAACAGAGGAGAACCACACCAGATGATGTTTTAGGAGAGGTGACTAGGAAGATGTTTCACTATTATCATCATTATTATTTTGGAGGAGCTAAGCCTCTGTGACACTTTCCAACAACACAGCACAAGGCAGTGGTTACGAGCAGCTCAGGCATTCCTCCCACACCCATCTACAGAGACCCACCTCTCCTGGGACAAATCTAGCTCCCAGAATTACACAGAAGATCTGGACCTGATTTACTGGCAGCAGTCAAAACTGGAATTCAGAGCAGTCCAGATGAAATAAAACAAAAGAGATCTGAAATCAGCAGGGTGAAACTCAAAGATGAACGTGGAGGGTGGCATTCAGGAAGGAAAACTCGGGTGCCTAGAAGAAGGGCAAGCTGGTGAGATGGACTGGGCTGCTACACAAACCAGTCCATGGGTCAGAGCAGCACGGGGAGTGGGCATGAATCAACAATGGGATACTGTTAGAAAAAAGGCAAATGCCATTCTGGGACATGCCAGCAAGTGCTGTAAACAATGACTCTGCTCTGAGGAGCAGCAGTGCTGCAGCCAGACTTTGGCATTCAGGCTCTGCAGAGGACAAGGACAGATGAGAGCACATAGGAAAGAGGGGCTGCAAGGGACTGAAATGCATGACTGATGGGGAAGAGATGCAGGATTAATTTGTTTAGGCTAGAAAAAGGATTGTGCTGTAAATAATAGTCAGAACAATATTAAATTCTGAAATTCACAGACTTACTCACGTGGGGTGGCTGTGCTGGGGATCTCTGAGACACTTCAGGCACAAAAGTAGAGAGCTGGTCAAAAATGCTTGGGAATGAACAGGCTGCCAGGACAACATAGATACACTTGGGCTTGCTTCAGAGCAGGGAATGGTCCCACTGACCTCCTGGACCTGCCCTGTCTGCAGCTTCACAGTCTCACTCTTACCTCGACTGACATCCAAACCCACCAGACCTACCAGCTTCCATGGATATCAGGACCCCTGCTCTGAGCCAAAATTGTTGAAGGAAGGAGTAAAGGGGACCAAGTCCCATGCTCTGCATTTCAGTGGATGGATTTCTTATGCAATGCTGAGCCCCTAAGGATGCTGTGGGCTTAGGGCAGGGTAGGAAGGATAGGACCTAGGTGTTAGTTCATCTGCCACACAGCACCCAAAAGAGTTGGGCTAGCACGAAGCAAATATACACTACTGCAGGAAAAAAAAAGAAGGGAAAACAACAGCAAATCATTCCTGGCTGTAGAGCCAATGATATCTGCATGTGGGTTAGCTCTACAAAGCGTGAGCCAGTCAGCTGAGAAAGGCTGAGCAGGGGTTAGTGCTAGTGTTCAGGGCTCTCTTCCTATGAACAGACACCAGACCGGAGTGTGACGACAGGGTAGCTGCCCCTCAGCATCACTAGCTGGGGTTGTCTCTCCAAGCACCACTCACTTTGGGGTGGGAAGGTTAGGGTGAGATCACGTGTGCTCTGGCAGTTGCCAAAAATCATGCTTGCTTGCCTTTGGAAAACTGAAATCCTGTTTGCTTGGGTCTCTTCTGCAAAACTGCGGAGATGGTGAAGTTTGCTGACTTTGGTACTCACAGTAAACATGGATGGTATTGCAGCACAGCTCTTACCAGAACACTCAGGACTTTCCATGATCCACTCCTTGGGCAAGCAGTAAACCTGCAGAGACAGAGATGCGATGTTAGCCAGGGTAAAAATGTCTTTCCTGTCCATGGACATGATTTAATGCACATCTGCGGTATCTTTTAAGTTGTGCAGAGTGTCGTATTTTGCCAACAGCACATCCCTCTGGAACTGTGCATCCCTTTGTGTCCTCCTGGAGGGCTCCCATTCCTACATGGAGAAGGGCAGAGAGAAATCAGTTCCTCAGTGAAGTGAAAGATGTCCCCCCCTGCCCTGACCCTCATGACTTCTTCCTCATGGGGAACAAGCAGCACACACCAGCAGGCTTTCAGAGCATGGAAAAGCAGCGTGTGACTGTGCTGTCAATGTCTGCTGCTTTTCCATGCTCTCCTCGGTGTTTGTTTCCTGGGGCTCTACACAATCTCCAGTCAAGAAAAGATTTTGAGTAACCCTCTGAAAAATCCTCTTCCAGTGCGTCCAGGGAACTAGTCCTGTGGGACAATACCAAGAAACAAACAACAACAACAAAAAAACCACTGTGGGCTTTCTAGTAACAGGAATACTCTCCAGCTGGAGCACATGTATCTATGGATGGCAGAGATCAAAAGGAAAAGCAGATAATTAACACAAATGCTGACTGTCACACAGTCCTTATCTCCACTGGTGGAGGTGCAGTGTTGAACTCCTCCTCAGGGGTCGGAAGTCTGCTGCTTTGATAGCCCTGGCAGCACCACTCTGTTCCTGCTCTGGCTTATGAAACTCTGCAGTTGCTCCAGGCTTGGTGGCTTTGCTTTGTTGTTGCATGACAGCTACTGGACCTCACAGTACCCTGCACAGAGGAAGCACACAGGGCTCCAGTATTCAGCAGCTGAGGATCTCACCCCATGATGGGCATGAATGTGCCAGAAAGAAATACAAAGTTGACAGATATATTCATTCCTGATTATATGAGTCTTCTGTTCCCATACTGATTCCCAAAGACAAGGCTGTCAGAGACAGGAGAAGGCTGCCCGTTCAACAACCATAAACACCACAAATGAAAAAAACCATCAATAACAAAGAAAAGCAATGTTACCAAGGTCATCCTATGTTTTACCATAGGTCTCTGCACAGCAAATAACTTAGAATACGTGCTGCACATAAACTATTACTATGTAAAATAACATGGAGGATGTGGTTTCAATAGCTTCCTGTATAACCTCAGTATTGGATAGTAAAACTCTATTGCACAATGAGTTTTAGATAAGAGCCTGCTGTGAGGTGGAAGATTTCCCACCATTAAAACTGCTAATGATCACAACATTCAACAACTTGTTCACTTGGGGTCTACAAACTTCCTTATACTAGGCAGCCCCAGAATATTCCATGGTTCATATAGCTGCGTAGGAGATGGAGTCAATGCTTCAGAGGAAAATCTTCCCCCAAAGAGGCAACAGAGATGAGTGTCACCTTTCTGTTTGTCAGAACAGTATCCCCTTAGAAGGATAAAAAACCTAGAGGTCTGCTGTAAGACAGAGTTTGTGATCATTCCCTACCAGCTCCCTCTCCTTTGTAAATCACACTTAATACACAGAGGAGGAGCAGGGAACATCATAGCTTCTGGCTGGACAGATGGATGGCATTTATGGCTACAGATTTTTCCCAGCAATTACTGACAGTTCAAGAAAAATAAGTTCTAATTTATGTCCGAAGTTGCCTAGTTGGACTAGTCAGAAAAATAAGACCTTAAAAAGCCCTGACAAACTAAAAAGACAATTGAATATTCATATTTTTGAGCTTAAATGCTATGCTTTCATGACCGAAACCAAGGTTCTAGCTTCACTTGCAATGTTTGATTTCGGGCACAGTACATGATTTTG
This sequence comes from Bucco capensis, assembly GCA_013396975.1. NCBI lineage: Eukaryota > Metazoa > Chordata > Aves > Piciformes > Bucconidae > Bucco > Bucco capensis. Next base: position 605,620 of record VWZO01017849.1, read on the forward strand.
TTCATCCAGAAATGATTTTTTTCCACTCCTCTGCTCACCCAAAACGCTTGGAATATTCTCATTTTGGGGCAACCTGAAACAAACTGTGGTTTAGTTCTTTCAGTACTGCCAATGAACTGAAGAAAACCCCTTATTAGCCCAGCCCTGTTTGCAGGTCTCATGCTTTGGTTTAATCCTTAAACCTCTCTGTGTTTTCTAGCAATTGTGGATGTTTCAGGCAGAGTGTATAATATCTGTATCAGATATTCCCAAACAGCTCACATTCCCTGGAATAGCCAACAGAAGAAGCAGATTAAAAATGTGATAGCTGAACAACAACAAAATACCCACATATACCTTTTGTCTTCTCTTTTTACAAAGCTGTTTTCATTGAAGTTATTGCCTCTAACACCCTGAAAACTCCTGTTTGTATGGCACGTTGTGGAGGAGCATTTTCCTTTCTCTCCATCATGCCTTCAGTGGCTGTAAGAGAAGCACGAGTTTATTTTCTTTTAATCCAGTTCTTCCTCCAGTTTGACTCCAAGGTTTACAGAGCTAAAACATCTGCATTTGTCTTCCACATACTTCTGCCTTGGCAACATCAGCTGCAGTATGAGACTGCAGGCTCCTGAGTGAAATATGGTTGTGGCTCTGAGTTCATTCTCTTTCAGACCCAAGACCCCATTTCAGCTACCAGTAAATTCAATGGGAAATGTACTAGCAAACGTACTTTGTGTTAAAAGTAAATGAGTTTAATCCTATTTTTTTATGAAAGGCTGTAGCAAAGCTCTTGCTGTCTTCTGAAGGGCCAAGCTTTCACTCACTGTGGTTTTTCTAAGGAGCAAATGGACAGTGTCACTCAAACAGGAATCTGTCTGTCCTTACTAACTCCCTTCCTAAGAAAAGCCCTATAAGTAACCTCAAAGTGCCACACAGCTGGCCATGGATAGGGACTTCATCTGCCTTTTCTTTTGATGAGGCATAAAATAAAACATGGTTTATTTTACTGCCTCAGATGTGTGCCAGCTGCTCAAGGGTGGCAGAAGAAAAAGTCCTATTGCTACCCAGCTCAGCCAGCCTGGCTTTGAACTGCTGCAGCAAGCACAGAATGGCTTCTGGGGGCAAAGCTGCACAATATCATTTAGCTGGATGAACCCATGAGACAGAAAAGTTGTTCTTGATTAAAAACAAATATCGAGCATGGCAAGAAAATGAGTAAGGATAAACAGATTAAGTGTGATATGTCTGAAGGCTTCCCACAGTATAAAAGCCATATGTGGGAGGCATGAGCCTAAAATTAAACTCTTAACAGCGTGAGTTAAGGTTTTTGAAAGAGGCACCTGACACGATCAGAGAGGGAAAGTCTGAGTAATTGGCTTATTGAGGGAGGTTCTCATCATTTTCCCATGATCTGCACCTTCCTACTTCAGCTGTGACCATCCAAGAAGGAAAAGTGCCATTCAGGGGTCAGAACAGAGAAGCTGACTTACTCATCCCTCCAGCCCTGCTCATCTGAAGGAGTTCCTGAGCAGAGCCAAAGCAGGGAAAGGACTATGGGGAGCCCCAGCTAAGCCCCAGCCCATGCAGTGCTAAGCCATGCCAAGGCAGGATGGAGCTGATTTGAACCCTAGAGTCAAGTCAAGCTGCCAGCAGCCTCTCCTTGCTGTGCTCAGCCAGCTGAAGCCCTACACCACTCCACAAACTCAGGTATGGGAGAAAGAGTCTACTTCAGAAACAGACAACAGACTTGTTAGCAATCAACCATGGACCAATTGCAACAAACAATTTCTTGGGACAACAAGCAATAAACACAAGGCTGCCTTGCAAATGATGAGCTACTGGTTGCTGCCTTTGTGGTTGTCATTGTGGGCAATGACCTCAATGCCCTCAAGAGAAAGGGAGAGCACCATAAAAAAAAGCAACATAATCCCTATACCCAGTTCATTCAAGCCACCAAATTGTTTTCATTTGAGGCTACTTTTTGTTCACTTGGTGATGCTGCAGCCTTGGCCTTCACAAAGAGCCTGCTCTTCCAACAGGAATGCTGGCTTTCCCCCAGCTGGATGGCTGGGACATGGTAGCTAGCACCCTTGGGGTCTGTGTCATTTGTCACCCTTTGCCACCCATCCAGCGTTCCCACCAGCAGCTCCTCGTGCACCAGCAGATGTGAGATTAGCAGGGACCCAGTGTCTCCAAGGCTTTACAAAAGACTGCTTCCACTGCCACTAAGAACATGTTTTCCAGTAACTGCACAATGAAGCAATCATTCACCCAGACCAAACTCAATAACTGGATGCTGCTTCAGCTTGCAAGCCACTCATACCAGGCACTCAGCTCTACTGGTTTTATTACTGACCCAAGCAACATCATCTCTTTTCTTCACCAAGGAAGACATAAACCAGATCCAGTCCAACTAACATTTGTTAGTTCAGGAAATCCTGAAGTTTTGGGCTCTCCCCATAAATCTGATAGCCTGATCCCTGCTGCCCACCACGTTAGCTCGCTTTGCTAAGCAAAGGTCTAAAAACTCCACTGGGGGAGACCAACCCCAAGGGGCTAGCTACTATGGCTTCCAGAGTATGAGCAGAACTTGCCAGCCCTCTGTCACCAAACTCTTTACCATATATATTATTCTTCTCTTTTGGGGGGGTTGGAGACTCTCTGCTTCAGCAGAGTCGAGCATGCTTAGCCCATGTCTCGTTTTGGTAGCCCCAGGGTCCAAGCTGTGGTGCTCAGAGAGATGCTGCACAGCCGTGGGAAAATCATGCAGCACCCTGGTCACAGCACCCTGACCTGCAGCAGGATCAGGCACTGCAGTCAGCTCCCTGAGCAAATGCAGTAAGTGGATTTGTTGTTTAAAGCTGTTGGCCATCCCGTGTCAGGCATTACAGTAACAAATGACTGAGAAGGGGAGTTTTTTCTTTCCTCCCTCTGTGGAAGAACTGTCTCCATCCAACTCTGTACTGCTCCAAGATGAAGTCATTTTGGCTCCCTGTGTTTCAGCTATTTGAGATAACAAACTCAAATCACTTAGTCATCAAAAGGCAAAGATGTCTTTAGCTCTTTGCTGGCGTTATGGCTTTGTTTTTGCTGTAACTCATGCTCTAGGTATAACCTTGTGGGTCAGCAAAACACAGAGGCTGCTCTTACATGAGGCAATCTTCCCAAGTGAGATATTCTAGAACGACAAGAGGTGAAATTCAGTCATTACCAGTATAATTTCTATGCAGTGCCCACACACCAGCAGCAGTCTAATCAAAAAGGACTATATGATCTGTTTTCTTTCAATTGTCCTCTTGGTTTCCCAATTACATAGTGCAGTTTCTCTCTTCAGTTGAGATTCAAAGAACCCTTCTCCATCAAAAATATTGGGTTTGAGCTGGATAATGTGAGGAGGACTAATTTCCATCTACCTCACTTATCTTAAATCACAGCCAAAATTTGGAATCCAGAAGATTGTATCAAATTAAGAATAAAGCCAGTTGATTTATCGATGGCATCCATTTATTTATCAAAATAGGAAAAAACACCCCAAAGCCTATAAAGACCTGTTCTCTTAAAGATGGGAATAATCAACATCAGGAAGAGAGTTCCTTGCAGATACCTCTTACAATCTTTCTGATCATATACAGATGTGCCCCTGAACAGGACTATTAATAAAATCTGAGGGAGAACAGTCTTCTTCCAAGAGGACAAGACCACCTCTTATCAATATGGTCTTAGCCAAAACTCTCCTAAGGGGAAGCTCCTATTTCTGTTGCCAGTCTGACGTCTCCTGTTATGAGATAGCTATAAGATTTTATGACCAGCTAATGCAGTCCAGGGTGGTAACTGCCCATATTCCTCACTTTCCCACCATTTCTTTTCTCTGTCCTAAGGAATCAGAGCATGGACAAATCCCACTGACGTAAATGCTGTGGGGTAGCAAGGATGTTTGCCACCAGGCCATGCTCTGGAATGACAAGCATGCAAGAATTAGCATCTATAACTCTCTATAAACATAGGGGTTAATCTCCAGGGTTTACAAGACTCTTTAGATATGTTTTAATAGGACAATATGCTTTAGACAGGAGCCATCCAACACTTCACCTATCAGCAAAGCTCACAAGAAGTAAACTAAGCTGGGATAGTAGTGAAGATGTACAGCCAGGGCTCTAATGAGGATGCCAAAGTCAAAGCAGCAAATGGATCTGCAAGAATAAAACCTTCCCAAATGGCTGGAGAGCATTCCAAGTCTGGCAGGAGAGTCAGGAAGAAAAAGCTGTGAGAATTGCATTGTATTTCAAAAACCCTAGCTTCAAAAAACTGAAAATATCACAAGGAAGAATTTAAAGAGAGGAAAGAGGATGATTGACAGCTACTTGATGACAGCAGATCAGTGACAACTAAGAGTTAATGAATCCTGGTTTGGGAGGAATGTCTTTCACCACTGAGTGACTGTTGGTCTCTGAAAAAGCCTTGAGCTTGGTCAGAGCTTTGCTTATTGCTGGCTACACCTAAGGGGTGTTTCTGGGGAAGGTTAGGCTTCTCTGATGGCTAGTAAGTTGATAACCTGTGCTGAAGACTTAAAAATCACTAATTAAAAGAGTAAATTGATTGGAATGAACGCAAACTACAGTCTGAAAATGATAGTAATATGGTAAGAAAAGGACACAAGTAGATACCTATGATCAGCAGGAGTTTTAAAAGCATGTTAGCTACAAATGGGATCAACAGAAAGGTACCACAGTGCTTCTGAATGGACCTGCTAAGACTACCAATAATAAACCCAAAGAAGTAAAGACATTGAGTAAATATTTCCCTCTTGTGTTTGGGGGAAAGCCAGAGAATGCATTGCCTGTTATGTGAGAAAAACAACCCTTTCTTTTACGTTTCTTATTTTACTACTTTCTAAACTTAGAAATCTTTAATTAGCAGCTTGTGAACAATTTGCATCCAAGAGCCAGAGATGTTCACTGAGCCTCTGCTGCTGATTATGAATAAGTCTTGGAACACTAGAAAAGTTAGAGATGTGAAGGAAAGATAATGTCGTGCCAGCACTTAAACAGAGTAACTAGGATGAAATGAATAAAAATAGGGCTGACAGCCTGGCATCAATCTGAACAAAACAACGGAATGGTTATTTGAGTAGTTCTATTAAGAATTAAAGGGGAAAGAACAGAATTACGTTGCAATTATCAGGAATTTATTAACATACGCAATCCAAATAATTTTCTAATGCTGGAACATGTACAAGTTTAACTGATAAAGGTAAGAGTGCTAATGTAAATGATGCTGTTGGACTATTTTACCAACTGAAATGTCCTCAAACTAAACTGTCTTTGGGGAATTGGCCCAGCTCATCAGCTGGGATCTTCTCTTTAACAACTCTTCTTTGCAGATGGAGTTGGCAAACAAGACAAAGACTGTGAGGGACTGGTGAATGGTGGAGATGTAACAGCTGATTTGGGAGACAAATCTGGTTTTCTCTGTCACTGTGACACAGCTCGAGGCGCCCAGACTTACCAAGTGAGGAGTCTGGTGATTCTGAAGAGTTCCAGGTCCTAGTTGAAAGCCAGCTGAACTCCAGCTCAGTGGCTAAAGAGGCTGCGACAGCCTTTGGCTGCTCAAAACTGAGTCCATCAAGGAGCAAAGTATCCTCTGTGTTTCACAATGGTGTGATGGCTCCTACTAGGGTTTCCCTGTTCAGAAAAAGGGACCTAAAAAAAAATATGGAGAGGATTTAGAAAAAAACCACACTAAATTGTTTAAAGGATAGGAAAGTATGCCTTATTCTGAGACACTCAAGAGCTCCATTTATGTGACATGTCCAAGGGAAGGCTTGAGGATGAGTTGATACTGATCAGTCACAGCTGCACAGACAGCAGAGCTTTCACAAAGATGGGCTCCTTCACTTGGGGGACAAATGTTCAACAAATCTCATGGGCTGATGCTGTAGATTAATTCTGGCAGAAATAAGACACTGGTTTTCAAAAGGGAGAATAATTAACTGCCAGAGTTATTCTTCAATAGGCTCCTTGTTACTGATCAGTTTCTAATACATCTTGGAGAATACCCAAAATAAAAACAAAATACATAACCAAAACAAACCATACTCTAAAACATTGAAATTGAAGAAGGAAGAAATTGAGATAGGTATAACTTGTGTTACAATTACCCTCAGGTCTGTTCTAACCTTAAAAAAAAAAAAAAATAAGAGAGAACAGGTTGTCAGTGGTGACACACACTTTCAGTGTGTCTTCTCTCCAGCAGACTCTCTCAGCCCTGGGACAACCAGGAAGACCTTTCTTTATACAACAGAATGCTCAAACATTCCCAGAGTTGCTGTTTGTTTTTACTAGCTAGATGCTCTTATGTATGGCTAGGCTTTGCGAACGAAGATCCAGGGAGGGCTCCACCCCCGCTCCTCATCAGTGCCTTTTCCAAGCGCGCTGATAAAAAGAGGATAGCAGATAGCACCCTCGAGCCTGCACTAGGGATTTTTTTTAGGTGAGACACAGCATGTGCAGAGCTGGACCCACCCTTTACTCCTAAGGTTCATCTGCCAGGGCCTAGCAAGCTTGGATGCTGGCAGCCAAGTCCTTAGGACAGAGGTTTTATTAGAGTGTCCTTCTCTTAGATGGAATGCCTTACAGGGCTAAACGAGCTCCATCTGCCCGGGTTTGGAATCAGAGTTGTCCTTCTCCTAGGATGACTGCCAGAAGGCTAATGAGATGCTCTTATAGACAGACTACTACAGCCACTGCAAAGCTTTTCAGCAGCTTCTCTCTTAAGAGTATGGCAATTTCCCCATGCTAATAGGACTTGGTGGGCTTGCAAATTAGTGATCATTCAGTAGCAAGAAAGTTAGAGGTTCAAAACCATCTATCCTATTTCTTCATGCTTCTCAGCTCCTTTTGTGGCCTCACAGGACTTCTTGCCTGCTGCTTTTGTGAAAAGGCTGGATGTACCTCTTGCTGCTTATCAGCTGCAGAGTTGCTCTGCTGGGCAGCACTGCTGTGAGCAGGCTGATTGCACCCAGGGGGACAGTCTCCATTGGCAGGACTCATTCTGTTAGTACATATGACCTTGCAGCCTATCACTTTCACAAAGCCTACAGTCTTAAATCACAGCTCAAGCAGAATCACCATGGTTTTCCCCCTTTTTTCCATTAAAAAATCTATGCAACTACCAAGTTTTCCATGGCCTTTACCCAAGTCCACAACCTGCTGCAAATTCATTGTAACATAATTCCAAGTTTAACCCAGATTAATAAAGCTTCCAATAAGCATGGCCAAGCTTTGCAGTTTAACAGATTAAAAATTGTCAGGTTTTGTGAGTCTTTGAGAACATTTTGTTCCACTCAAACCACAACAAATCATCACTACCAAACTAAAGCTATAAAAAGAAAACCAAAACCCACCTTTGCATCTTGAGAACTCTACACTTTGGAAGAGTTAAGAATTGCAGTTTAAATTAGCCTTGTTGCAAAAAGATGGGAGGAACCATCTAGAGCAGCTTCCAAGTCCTAGCCCTTCCCAGATCAGGATATTTGGACCCTCTGCTATTTTTCCCTTAAAAAGGAGGGTGGGTCCAGATCATCTGCAAGCTTTTCCAGCTAATGAGTTTTCAGTCATTAACCTCCCTTCAGCTGAAAATCATTGCCCCTTGACTGAAATGGAGTTTCTAGACACAGTTGCCTAGCAGGGCAATGTGAAGCAGGTTTGCTAGCCCACCCTGGTAGAGAAAAATGAGATGAGAAGGATGAACACCTGTGAGGATGCTAAGTCAATCCTTTGTCATCATGCTGGTGACCTTCTATGTTTTTCCAAGGTTGGTTTCTTGCTCCAGCTTCTGCATTATTCTCTCTAGATAGGGTATTTAGAGAGAGAAACATGGGCTGATGGTGACTGAAACCACACTCCTCTGAACAGGATGGCCCTTGCACTTTCTAGACCAAAATACTCTTTGAGACCATGCTCAAAAAAAAAAAAGATTTATAGGTTTTAATCTCCTCATAAGGTATGACTGTTAAGAATGCTATAATATATAGGACAGGAATTAATCCTGAATTTATTTAGTATTTTTTTCTTATTTCTTCTGTCCAAAGGTTGCCATTTCGATTATTTATTAAGAAAATTATGTTTTTCAAGGTAAATGTATTACTTTTGTTATCTGCTTTCAATTAGCTGGGAATTCACTGTGTTCAGCCAAATGTCCATTCATCAACAAATTCCAGATTCCTGGCAGTCTGAACAAATTCCCAATTTTCTTCTTTTAAGGGTAAAATAAGTGAAGATATTCATGCCTCATGCTAAATTATGGCTGGGGCTAGACTAGCCTGGGGGGAGGAGAAAACAGTTATGGAAGGTCTTGAAATATATTAATAGCTGTTTTGATAGAAGCAGAGATAAAATATTTCACAATCTTTTTTTTTCTGGTGCTGCATACCCTCCTTCACAGGCAGCTTGATGAACTGCACCACTCACCTTCCAAAACATGTCCAACAGGATGATGAGTCCATCCCTAGCTGCAGAGCTCTGCCTTCTACAGGGACTTTGTAAAAGCAGAGTAAAATTTATCCTGCACCACTGCAACTCCTCATGTCATGTCCAACCCTGCCAGTTGGTGAACTCACATTTTCAGTGGAAGGCTGTGCACAGTAGCTCCAACAGTGTCACAGGCTTCCCCAGGGCCACCTGTACACCCTGGAGCATCAAGGGAGCAAGGAGAAGCCTAGTGGCCAGCAATATGCCAGGGCAGAACAGGATCCAGGCTTCTGCCTCAGAAAGACTCTGATGCTGGTCCACCTTCCTCCTCCTGCAGAACAGCTGGGGCCAGCCCATTGCTGACACAGCTACATGGCTTGTGAGACCCCAGCCAGTTTCTCAGCCCAGCACCATGCCATGCTGTGTAGCATCATGGGTGGTTCCCTCCCCAGCCAGCCACTAGGCAGGAGGAGAAAGCCTAGTGCTCCAACAAGGGAGCTGGGCTTCTTGCAGAGAGGCTTCTCATCCCCCAAAAGGGAGCACAATTACCTTTCAATATGCAAACATGCTTTTTGAAATGCCTCATGCTCAAAGGCACTTACTTCACCCGGTACTGGGCCAAAGTCCTTTCCAAGGGATCTCCTGGGCAAAGCTGGGAGAAAAGCACTGCCCCTGCTGGCTATCCTGATGGAGGGCAACTAGAAATGCTGCCTCAGCCTCTCTGCATGCTCACCACAGCTTTGAGCACAGTTACTCTCCAGGAGTGGTACTTCTGTGTATGGTGTGACCAGCCCTGAGCCACAGGGAGAGGAGCTGGGTGGAGTGATTCCAGTGTCCCTAATGTCTGTATCAGCCTCCTTCATCTCTGTGGGGCAGCAGGCCACACACCCAGGGGGGTTCTGGGCACACAATTAGCTCCCAGCTGGCCCACATGGCCAAGGATACAGGGAGGAAGGTAACCCCACAACAAAGAGTTAGGATCTCTCCAGAATGCTTGGACTTAGGAGCTTTGTTGTGAGATAGCTTTAGAAGATAAGCAGTATTTAAAGCTCAACCTTTTCATTCCAGACTAGGAAGATTTTTCAGTCATTTTAGTAATTCATTTTACCTCCTCCTTCTTTTGTTAGTGAAACTTCTGCCTCCCCTGGCTTCCCCAGCTGTTGTTGTCAAAAATCCTCTGTCCTGGTCATCTCCTAGGGCGGTACTAACTCACCTTTGGTTTGTGCTGCCCTTCTGTTTTCTGGCTTAGCCATTACTGGCTCTCTGACTTTATTTGCTTGGTGACGTCCTCTTTCCTCCTTCCCACTCACAGTGGATGCTCCCTGCTCCTTTTCATTTCTTTCCAGTGATTTGTGGTCAGTCATGCTTTCTTTACCCTTTGGAGCAGGATCCTTCAGCCTGTCTCATCATGTTCAGGTGTTCACAGGTGCCTCCCTCTCCATGCATGCCTGGAGATGGTGCTCTCTTGTGGACTGTATTTTTCATCAGGTGGATGAAGAAACAGTCGTGGCTCTGCCTCTCGTTCCCCAGGTTGTGCAGAAAGCCACCCTCACATGGGCTGACACCCTTCCCACCAGATGCAGAAGAGGCAGGAAGATGAGGTATTATTTTTCCTTACATGATTTGTGTACACCTCAGGCAGATATTGCTCTCCATGTGGTAGGATGATTAGGCTGAGGTTTTGGGGTAAAATCTGTGCTGCCTTCACTTCTTGGTGACACCTGAGAGCTACCTTGCTGTCCAGCAGCAATGCCAACAGTGAGTGCTCCTGCTGAGAGCTCTCCCAATGGGCAAAACCATCCCCACCTCTTCAACATCTCCTGTCCTGCAGCCTAGGCAAGCATGGACTCCTGTGTTTATTTTACTGGTAGAATACACCTGCAACTTAAATATTGTATGATAAGCAGATGTGCACTTCTATAAATTGAACAGAGCACAAAGATTTATAGACCCCAGAGGTTCAGATCTAGCGAGTGGGAGCCAAGGTCACAACTGGACCTTCAGGTTCCATAAATCTTGGCATTACTGGAGCACTGGAGGAGGGGAGGAAGGCGTCATTATAGACATATAACCATTTCAAAAGTATGCCAGTGATGATCTGCAAAGCAGATGTAAGCCAGGTTGCTTTTGATACCTTAAATTGACCCTGCCAGGCAAGAGATGAAATAACTCAAAGGTTGATTTGGAGTCACCTATGTAATATAGCAATGGAAATGATGATAATAAACCCCTGCTCATACGAGATGAAGAGGGGAGAAAAAAGTGCCATTGAAAAGAATAAATGTTTTGTGTTTTTGCTATAAGAAGGACACTGTTAGTATTAGTGGTGAATTTATTCTAAGCGAGGTACTTAAAATGACATATCTATGCTGTGTTCTGTTTGGGTTTGGTTTTTCACTCAGTGCCCTAATGAAACCCCCTGGTTTAGCTACAGAAAACTCAAAAGCCCTGTGTGAGCAGAGTAGGTGCCCACTGCTCCCCAGTGGTGTTTCCCAGCTCAGGAGGCAGTCAGCACTGCTGGGTGCATTTGGAGGCCTGGCAAAGAGGTCAGTTTGGCTTGTTGGGGTGATTCAGTCTCTAATCCCCCTTCTTCAATGGCCAGCATCTGAGAACTCTGTCTGTTCTCCCTTCAATCTTGATCCAAGAGTTCCTGAATCCAGTTGCAGGATCCAGCCCCTGAGTCTTGATTCCTGTCTGCTGGTGAGTCCTTCTGCTACAGTATCAGAGGTGATGGTGATGTAGTTGCCATCAAGAGTGGGGTTGGTATTGGCTTTGCATATATTTGTACATAACAGGCGAGGCTGCAGGTGAAAGTGAGTTTAGTCATTACCATTTCTTCCCAGCCAACTACTAATCCTGCTTTCCATCACTGGAATAAGGCGTTAAAAATCCAAGTAATCGCCCATTGAAAGGCAGACATTCCCAACAGCTGTATCCTTCAAAGGCTTTCAGCCTTTGCTCTCCCCTCACCATCTCCCTAGGTTATGTGGGATACCAACTGCTCGCTATCCATCATGGCCCTGATCTCTGTGGGCCTGTTGGCTCTCAATAATTTATCACTCCATGTTTTGTGTGTTGCTGCAGGAATAAATCAGGACTGGGAGCTCCAGATGCTCCCATGTCACCTCACACAGCCTTAATGGATGAAAAAGGGCTTTTCTCAGCCCAGCCCTGGGCTGCAGGAACCTCCTCCACACAGAGCAGTCAGAATGGGGGTTAAAGTCCACTGAGCCAAGCCTGAGGAGCGCTGAAAGAGAGAGACTTCAACGTGGAAGTCCATGGGCTTGGAAAGCCTTGCAGCAAGCAGAGCTAGTGGTGACAGTGCTCCAAGAAAAACAGAGTTAGTCCTCAAGTGTGTAACTTTTGTTCTGGGCTCACAGTCCTTTTTTGTTGTTGTTGTTGTTTCTTGGACCAGGTCTCACACCCGGATATGGCAAGCAAATATCAAGCCATAAATCACAGATGTGATGCTTGCTTTTCTTTCCTCAAGGTTGTATAATAGAATGAGATCAAGCAAATGCAAAGCTATTCCACACTGCACACGCGGAGTGCAGAAGGCTTTGGGTCCCTTCCAATGACCCCACAAGAATGATAGGCCTCCTGCTAACAAGAAGATGCTCTCATAGATTGAAGACTTTCTCCTGTTATTGTTTTCTTTAATGCTCTTGCAGTACAGCTAATTTAGCACATAATGAGCCTTCATTCAAACCTTCTGCACATACATTTTGTGGTAGTTTCATCAAATGTGCCTCTGGCAGAACAGGAAACACTAATTTCCTATGTTCCTTCCCAAAGTCCAGAAAGCACGTCAACAGCTTTTTGGTACTTATCACCCTTGGTCATTTCTCATCTCCATTTCAGAAGGGGAGAACCATGGTTGCTAACACACAGTCTTACCTCTGACCCTGCTGCTGGAGCACCAGGTCCATCCCACCTGGAAGACAGGAATGTGCTGGGAGTTCCTAAAGTTCTGGGACCTTGCCCTTGAAGACCAGCTGCACCAAGGTTGCACACTCCATTCCACCACTCCCTAATGCAGCAGGAGCTAAGGTCACACCATTGGTGCTCTACCTGCAAGGGAAAGAGCCAAACCAAGAGTGCATGATTCTTCCACTCCCCAAAATATTGTTCAGACTAATTCCTCTTTTCCAGGAGAGTGCCCACCAAACAGGAATTGTGTAACAAGACAGGAGCATTCCCAATAGTGCTGATGTATGGGCAGCCTATTTGCATGGGCCTGTAGAGAGCCACAGAGCTAACTGACAGCTAGTTTTCATGGTGACAGCAACAAAACACATCTTCTTGACACCATTTCCTCTGCCAGGTTTCAGGTCTTTCCCTGCACCTCCAGAGGGACCTAGTGACCTTTGCAGGAACAAGCTGGCAGGTGGGTTGCAAGCCTCTATTTCCTGTCTTCACTCTCTCCTCACCTTCTGAAGTTTGCATATGCATTTACATCTTTCCAGATTTTTAGACTAGGGAAAGAAATCTGATGTGCATAATTCTAGTCTGGAGAGCTCAAGTTTGCCCATGTTATGTGAAAATATAAGCAAGAGCTTGTGATGGGAAGTGTTGGGCAATCCTGGCTTTGCTGGAGGCACAATACCCGACTCCTCCTGCCACCAAGATTAATTCCAGGCTTCCTTGGGTTCTGTGACACACACAAGGACTGTCCGAGCAGCTGCTAAGCATTGCCACATCTAAAGCTCCTTTTCAGATCTCTCAGCCCTAGTATTAAGAGCAATACTCTGAGGAGGATTTTTTCCTGATGTCTTCATGAGACACCATTGGGAAATCCTGATTAGTCAGTAAGACTGTGGGTTATCCTCCTGGGAAAACACAGCTCCTGCTAAACCAGAGGACTTCTCTCCCGGAAGATAAGCAAATGTTAGCAATGTTAGAGCTCACTAGTTAAGGTTACAGCAAAAGGCAATTTGCATCCTAACTCTGTTTTCTGTCATTTACAACCTTCTTCAAATGTCTAGACTGGACTTACACACCTGAGTGGGTGCATGCATGTGTGTAACACTGTGTGAGCATTCACACAGATGCTAGTGAAGGTAAATGCATAAACTAGGCTGTGTCTACAGGGAGGTAGAAGTTACCTATAGCAGTGAAAGCATCAGGGGATGAGGATAATCACCAATATGTAAGCACTATCTGTAAAATGAATGAAACTCCTATCAGGTGCTTTAAAAATAGGTTCTTGCTTTTTTTTTTCTCCTCTCTCCTGGGTATGTCTCTAGTGGGTATCATCATGGCACCACCCAGGCAAACAAATGTACATTAATGGAGTGTAGGTGCTTTCACTTCTCTCCTTCCGAATTTGCAGCACCACCAGCTCCCAGGTGATAACCCCTCAGGGCTGTGCAGCATTGCCTCCACCTTCGGGTCACTTCGGGGCTGTGTTTGCCAATGGGTGATGTTAAATTTAGGGCTTGTATTTCAGAACTACTCATCTTCATCTCTCTCAGCTGCACTACATCACTCACAGGCCAATACCCCTAACCCACAGGGGGTATCCCACGTGGCATGCACTAATTGATAAATGAGACTGAGATCTGAATGTGTCACATTTCAGTGAAGAAAAACAAACCTTATGGACTATTTTAAGGCTGTGATAAATTAGAGTGTGCAGGGTATAAATATTTATCTTGCACCCTTATTACAAGTATTTCCTTTTCACTGGTTAATTTAATTAAGAGGTGTCCCTTTGGATTAAAACTTTGTAAGATGGATATATTTTTCTCCAAAACATAATTCATTCTGAATGAAGAGGGGAAAACACATAGCTCCTGAACTTATTAATAATGATCTGAATTAAAATACGTTCCTGGCTTCCTTGAACTCTTAGATGTGTCACAGGACAGCTGGGAGGGGAGGCAAGAGGGATTATTTTTGCTTTCGTGAGAAGGACCTGATCCCAGAAACACTGTCAAACACATATGATGAGGAGTTAGTCACAGTGATTGCTTTGGCAAGGGAGAAAGAAGCAGAAACAAAAACAACACTGACCCAACTTTCTGTCAAAGCGGAGGATGGGGGTGAGACAGCTACTACGGGATCATTATTCTTCCCTCCCAACACCCAGGATCTTATCTCATTCCAAAAAAGCCTTCTTGTGCTTGGCAGCCTGTGGCTGTGAAGGAGACCAAGGACAGGAGCAGAAGCAGCAGCCAAACCTGCCAGGAGCAGCTCATCCTCAAGGGCTGTGGAGCTTCCCTTGTGTCTCCTTCTCTGCATGATGCAAATCATCACCCATCACAGGACACTGGCCCCCCAGGGAAAGCAAAACCTTCAGAAGACCTCATCCTGGTGAGTTCTGGGCAAGAGCAGATGTTACCTGAACTGTCAAAACAAAAAGGGAAAGGTGAAGCCCACTGGAGAAGGTTCAGGATTTTGCCTTGGGTCTGCCATGCTTACCTTGGATATGCCACTTCATGTCACTTCTCAGGACCCCTTCCCAGCTTTTCTCTGATCCACTTCAAGGGTGTTCTCTCTGGATCAGAAGCTGACTCCTGCTGTGTCTGTGCAATGAGCTAATGAGGCTCCACACACAACTTTGTTGACAGAAAGGCATTACAGAGAGATGATGACAAAACGGCAACTGTTTTTCCAAAATATCTGTTTTGCCTCTGCTCACAGAGCAATTCCTGACTGATGCACCACATCCTCCTTGCCGCTCTCCTCAGGGCTGTTAGGGCCTCCTTAGGCAAGTGCCCACGGTTTTGCCAGGAACCCAGAGCAGTCTTCTGGGCTGTGGATCCATTAGCAGGATGCAGGGAACCCCGGGCACCCTCTTGCACAAAGCTTTACCTCCTTTGGAGCCTGCACCAAACTAAGGAGTCGGGTGCATCTGTCACAAATCTCCATACCTGTGAGCTGGGATCTGCCAGGGTCTGATCCCGTCCTAGGACCTGGCTGCTGCAGCTGAGGAATGTGAGATGAGTTGAGGAGTTTGTATGGAAGAGTAGGAAGGCAGCATAGCAATTGCCCTTTCCCAGAAAGGAAAGGCAAACCCTGTTCCCACAGAAATCAATGGTGAAACTGTTGGGATCTCAGCAGTGACAGTTGAGGTACTTCATGATTGTTTCCCTCCTGAAAGCAATTTTGATTCATCAAGATGCTGATTCTTTGTAATTTGAATATTTGATTTGCTTCGGGTCTTAGGTTGTCTTCATTATGTGGTTGCCAACACAGAATCAAAAGGAGCATTTCTGAACCTGCTGGAAGGCCAAGAAACTTTACCAAGCAAGTGTTCCTGTGGGGTGAGAGTGAGTGCACAGGCACATTCCCCAGGGAGTGCCTCCCGGTTTGAGACCATTGTTATGGAAACATGAAACTTCAGGATAAAACAGGAAGGCCAGTGAAATGCAAATGGCACAAAGCCCAAGACAGACTTTATTTGCTGACTACTTAACCGTGTTTCCACAGAACAAAAAGTCTGAGTCTCTGCCTTTTTGTCAAAAGGAGCTTTCCTGGGGTCCTAAGAGCTAAACTCCCTCTGGAGGGGTCTGGAATCCAGCAGCAGCAGCAAGGGGATGGACACGAATCCCAATCAGCCATCTGAGATGCTTACTCTAGAAACAAGCTGTCACACTAAAGTGGCCAAACCAGAAGACACAATGGGACAGCCAAACAAAATGAACACCATGTGTTTGGTCCCAGGAAGAGTTACCTACTGGGCAGGTTCCTTCCCACTGGGAGAGGGAGGGCAAGTAGCTCTGTTGCGTACCTCTACCTTCTCACACCCACTTAAACCCAGCCAGCTAGCAAGGAAAAAAAAACCCAAACAAACAAACCCTGCATTATGATGAACTCAAATGCTACAATTTTAAAAACACAGGAAGAAAAGTCCTTCAGCAGAAAAGTTAAAGAGATAGGTGGTTCCTTGTGCAGTGATTTGCTAAACAGAGCAGTGCCCTACCACACTTCAATCATAGAATCATAGAACCATAGAATCACAGAATCACAAGAATCATAGAATGTTAGGGGTTGGAAGGGACCTAGACAGATCATCTAGTCCAACCCCCCTGCCAGAGCAGGATCACCTAGAAAAGGTCACACAGGAATGTGTCCAGGCAGCTCTGGAATGTCTCCAGACAAGGAGACTCCACAGCCCTCCTGGGCAGCCTGTTCCAGTGCTCTGTCACCCTTACTGTAAAAAAGTTTTTCCTCAGGTTAATACTAAACCTCCTGTGATCCAACTTGCTCCCATTCCCTCTTGTCCTAACATTGGATGACATTGAGAAGAGCCTGGCTCTCNAGCTTGGTATCATCTGCAAACTTGCTGAGGGTACACTCTACTCCTTCATCCAGATCATTGATGAATACATTGAATAGTGTTGGACCCAGCACTGATCCCTAGGGCACACCACTAGTCACAGGCCTCCAGTTAGACTCTGCTCCACTGACCACAACTCTCTGGGCTCTGTCCTTCAGCCAGTTCCCAATCCACCTCACAGCACACTCTCCCAATCCATACTTAAGTTTGGCTATGAGGACACCATGGGAGACATCATCGAAAGCTTTGCTAAAGTCAAGAAAAACCACATCCACATTTCGAAATAAAGCTCTTTTGGGCAAAGGAAAGAGCTCATTTTTTTGTTGCAAATTCCTTAATTAATCAATTCCCTCAGCTCCAAATGGAAAGAGTCTTGAGCTACAAAAGCTCTTCTTGTATTAACCTCCAGGCAATGAGACACTCTTCCCTAAAATTCACATAGCTGTCAAAATGGGGGAAAAGGCCAGCAGCAGAGAGGTTCAAAACACTGCAGAGTCCAGGCACTGTGAAGAGGCTTTTCCTTGGAAAAAAATAAAGTAATAATGGAAAAGTACACTGACACCCAACTGTAAAGAAGAGCTTGTTCCCATTTTTCCAGAAGGGAGAGGCAGGATGAGGATACCACCAGGGCCTTTGCATGCAATTCTTTCATGTAAATTACTTCAAATAGGAGCTCTTGCCCTTGCCTGCAGACAAAAGCAGAATGCATCACTGTTGCCAGACCACCTGGGACATGGAGAGGAGGGGAAATTTCCAGATGGATTTTAAGACAATTCATTTATATTTATATAGCCAGAATAAATGTTTTGTTTTGGGTTTTGGGGTTGGGTTTCATTGTTTTTTTCTCTCCTGAGATAGCATTTCCCTTTGCTTTATCTAGACCACCAAGGAAAGAGAGAGGCACAGAATTTCTATTGCATTAATAGTACTGGTGTTTATGGTTTTGGCTTTTATGAACTTGTGGGAGCTGTTTATTGAGTCATAAACTCTACTAATGGGGATAGTATCTCTAAATTATGTAAGTACTAGAGTATTTGGGTTAGCTAAAAGAAAGGCTTAAAACAGTTACACATTTACAGTTTATCTCAATTACCAACATGATCCCATAATGGGAATTTAATTGCTAATTGCTAGCTTATATTGCAGAACTACAGTAACAACACACAATATATATAGCCTGTATAAACATGTCCAGACAATTCCATATTACCTCCTTTCACTGCTACTTTCTCCTATGATGGAGAGTTTTATTACAATGATTTAATTGCTAAATGCCTCAAATTAGGAGTTTCTCTTTGTCAGAAAATCATTTCCACCAGTGCTCAATTGGTTGGATTTTAGCATGCTGTCTGCACACACTCCAGTCAGTGGCTCTGTGCAATAGGGACAGCCTCATGCACATGCTTTTAAAACACCTTGATAAATTAGATTCTTAGAGAGCTCCAGCAAGAGAAATCACAGTCCCTTTTCAATTTCAATCAACCCAGCTTCTCCTACCTGGATGGAAATTCAACCAAGACCCACTGGCCAGAGCCTGAAGCAAGCTCACTGAGAGCCAGGTCCACCTGCTAAGCACAGCACTGAGTCTCTGGTTAGTCTAAGTTCTCCAGAATCAGAGGGACCACATGCATATTCAGCATGTAGCATGGACTTGAGTTGTCTTCTGCCCAGTCTGCCCAGCTCAACCTGGTCTACCCACAGCTGGCTGAAGCTCAGCCCTTTCTACACATACTGTACTCACTGCAGTGTGACTGCACAACCTGCAGCAATGGCGGAGGGCAGCCAAGAGGTACTTGATCTCAGTGCTCCTCTAGCAATGCTGACAGACCCCAAGGGTAGATTCATCTCACTCGACAGCAGTGCAGACATCTACACTAAATCCCTTCACAGTCAGTGCAGAGGAGGGGTAATGTACAGGTAACAGGCCTCCTCTAGATATTCCTGTAGGCTAGTCACCCTCTAGAGGCATCCACCATCCTTTCATCGACAAGTAAGAGCTCTGTCTAGAGAAATACAGCAGATGCCTGTGTGATAGGCAGGACACAGGAAAAGATTGCCTGGTGAGGAACTTCACTTATATCCACAGATTGTCTGTGGCTGCTTGTGGCAACCATTCCTGAGGGGGCCCACCTGCTGGGGACCAAAGCAGGCACCCTGAACTGGACAGGAGCAGATGATGATGCCAGGCCATGAGCCTGCACACAAGCCCTGGTCCTCTTTGCTGTTTTCAGCCTGCCCTTTCCTTGCAGCAACAGCTATTCCAGAGGACTTGAAGCCTCTTATTCTCGAATGCCAAGTTGAGGAAATAGAAATTAACACTGAGCACACAGCAGACCCCAGCAGGGAGCTGGTGAGCTGGTACTGTAACGTGAATCTCCTCGCTCCTGCCATGGACAGTGCAGATACTTGTGGAAAGAAGATATCTTTGGCTCCCCTACAGAGATGGAGAGCTGAGATTAACAGCAACTGTGAGGGCTGCCTGCCCCTTGATGCGATGCATGCTTTAAAGCTGTGGCCTCCTGCCATCTTGAAACATAATCTTGAGCTATTGTCTTCATTCAGGCCCCTCATCAGCAATGTGAAAAGAGAGAAGAAGCTGGTGGCAGGATTAGAGGAGAGGTTGAAATATCCTGGGCAGCATATGCTGTAAATCATATTATACAGATTATTACTAGATTGCTCATTGGCTAGGGCTTTCCCTTCTGGAAGCACTGTTGCTTGTAAAAAGAGAAAACCTGGTGAAAAGTGCTTATAACAGATCAGACCACAGCACATGACACAGTGTGAACACAGGGACACAACTGAAAATATTTTCAGGCTCTGTCTGCCTTGATCCTATAAGATCCTTTTGTACTCATCAGTGTTATGCAAGATGCATGGGAACAGAGGAGAAAGTGAGAAGAATTCAGAAGGGTGTTAATAAACACCCTAAAATTACTGTCATCAGATGACCCCTCCCAACCTTAAAACTGAGTAGTTTTGGAAAGCTGTTTGAGACCCTCATTGTTTTAGAAGTGAGAAACAGTGGTTCCTTGTCCAGTTTAAATTTATTTGTGGCAAAAGATAACCATTTGTTCTTAGTCTACCAATGTCCTCAACTGAAACACCTGGCCATAATGTGTTTACAGAAAGCAGGCATATTCCCCTGAGATTTCATTTTACTTGACTAAATAAGCTAAGCTCCTTTAGTCTCCTTTCTTATCTCTATTCTCCTGGTCACCTTTCTAGTTCTTCTCAGCCCTGGTTCCAGTTTGCACTCACCTGTCTTGACCATGATCAGACCAGTCCAGATCATGACTGACCAGACTTGTACACAGAGTTCCACATGGAACAATAAGAAATATTTCCTGTACTGATTTGGGTGTTTTTTTTTTTTCCTGAAAAGAGGCTCCTCTTTATCCTATGTACATAAAGGAAAACAAAACAAAGTGATTTTCCCATCTTCCTTGGAAAGTCTCAGCTGCACAAGACTTCCACAACTGAAACATATCCTTCTGAAGTCTGGGAAACATTAAAAATTTACAAGGTCAACTGCCCTTGAGTGTCAAGCTCAGTCTTGGTGGCATGTTCTTAAAATCTTCAGCTTTCATCAAACTGGCTTCAAAGACAAGTTGTTATTATTGTTTTGGCTCCTGACACTAGCCCTGTGGTCAGACATTTGTCTCATTTGTCTTTTCATGTAAGAAATCCTTTTCCTCTTTTGGGTCAAAAAGCAGTACTTGGTTTTTTTCACAACTTAGAGCACACTAGCAAGTTTTCAGTTTTCTTTATGACCCCCTGGACACAGACCATCACTTACCCATTTTATTGCAAACATCTTCCTCAGTAGCAGGAACACAAGTAATTATGCCTTGTCTCAGGCCCTTTTTTGCTTACAAAAAAAAGGTAAAAAGCTACCAAAAGCTTCATATTTTGCCATTTAAAGGGAAAATGATTTCTTCCTGGGGGCTACAGAGAAGACATACAACTAAAAATTTCATTTACAGTATCTTTCCTTCCCTCCTCCTGCGGAATCATGTTGGATGAGTCAACTCCCTTCTTCAACTCAGCTCTTCCATTCTTTATTCTAAGGCAATTACTTCTCTCACAAAAGCATGCAGTAAATTCAGATCAAATCATGGCTTTGAGCTAGCATAAGCTTAAAAAGATATAAAACTGCTAACAGGAACTCTGTTTAGTCACTGTGATTTTGGGCAAAAAGAAAGGTATCAATTATCACATTATAAGTACAGTGCTGCTGCAAGAAAGCTGCATACTACCATTGTACTGAAACACCTTCTCTTCATACATGTCTCTCTCAGGTTAACATGGGTGGCTGCTGATCTGAGTAACACTTCAAACAAAACATCAGAACTGATAGCTTCTGTGCTGTGTTTTGTTTCTGCAAAACACTTATTGCTGCACTAGAAGGCTATACCTAGCTCTGATACCAGAGCAACTTCATACTGTGCTAAAACCTTGCTAATACTTCCCCCATAAAATAACAAGCTTTAACACAAACAGTACTTTAGCATCACCACAGGGACATTGCCAAACCACATATAGAAGCTGAAGAGCAAGAGAGGAAATTTGCATGGAATTACCTTATTGTGCTAATACAGCCCAAACTAATATTTTAAGAGGCCATCCAACAGCCTTGGTTTGCAGAGGAAAGCAGGTTCAGTCAGATTTTGCTGTCTGACTCAAAGTTATTTCTCAATACCTGTAAATCCTCCATATGACCAGACACAAAGATCAGAGGATAGAGTTTTAATTAGGTTTGTAAGAGTACTGTTGATTTAGAGAGAGTTACAGAAACACACAAAGTATACATCTCTGTTGGAATAAGAAGTTAAATGCAATAAAATGTATATCTCATTTTGTTGTTTTACAAGGCATGTTCCCAGGATCTAAGTAAGCTTTGGAGCTGGAACACTAATCCGAAAGCTGTGCCTTGCACAGATCAGATTATTCTTCCTTACCAAACAGATCATCCAGAAGAGGTAAATATTTGATCTCTTTCCCAGCAAGGGATGGTGGTTGTCCCCTACAGTCATCTTCATTCTGAAATTAGTAACCCAGAGAATATCTTAGAATATAATACTGAAAATAAGCATGATTAAAAGCTGGTCAGTCAGCTGCTTCATTTCCAGCACAAATCTGTTAAAAGGTGGATATTTACACAGCACATTCTCTCTAAAGAGTACTAAATGCACATTTTTATGAATCTTGCAGAGTATTCTATTAAAAATATTCTCTACATTAGCCCATTTGCAGATATTGTCAAATTAAATAATGTTGTTGCTTTTTGGTACAGATTTTAGCACCAACTTCAAGGAAAAAATCCTCCATTCACAGGCTCTGCCCTCCTTTATGTTTCTGTGGTGCTGAGGCTCATGAGAGCCCTTATCCTGACACAATCTCCTGAGAGCAGTCACTGTTTAAATACTGAGTTATAACTTCAGCACAGAATTCTGCTCTAAAAACAAAGAATACCTACTGAATAAAAACTAATGCACACTTTCAATCACAGGATTGTGTAAGACATGTGGAAGGGCTTTGATTTTATCTGTACAAGATGGAAAAATCCTTCTCAGTGACAAAGTGAAAGATAAACCACCATGGAAAGTAGAGCAAACTGGCAGCATGGGGCCCTTATTAGACATCACAGGCAGCTTGAGATGCTACAGAAGAAAGAGCTGGTAAGCCAAGAGAGAGAGAGGAGTCAGGTTAATAGCACAGTATTGAGGAATGTTGGTTTAAACTATGTCACTGTTGAACTTGAATTTAATGGAATGTCATGGACAAGTTTCTATGGAGTTATAAGAAATACATAGCTATCTTCTGCAGTGTCAGTAGAGTTTAAACATTGTTTGACACGTGCCAATGATATCTGCGAGTGAAGCTGTGTTCATGCCTGTTGTTCATGGACAAATACACTTGTTTCCCCTTCTTTTTTTTTTGTCTTCTAGAAAAATGTCACCAAAATGTGACATCTGCTGGACACAGGGGTGTTACAGGGCTCCTTGTCCCTGTTTGACTCCTCTGCTTCATTCTATAACCCCAGAAAAAATAATTACTTGAAGAAAACAGGCCCAAATATGCAAACTTTTAAACTGCTGTGGTCTCCACTGGATAAAGCACTTCAACACAACTTGGAGAAATTATATCAATGTACTGTACTGCTCCTTTGCTCAGATAGATATACTGGGTTTACCTTCATTGCCTGGAATGCAGGGATTTGATTCTCTTTCCAGTTCAGCCCATCCACAAGCTTTTTATATTCCACTTGCTTCTGGTCATTTTCAAACCTGCACAGATAATCCAAGGTTAAAGAAACTTTTTAACAAAGTTGTGCCATGTTATCTACAGCATAATAATACATTACCTTTTGGATAGTAGTTTTTTACTCCTTTACTATCAAACACTGGCAGGAGTACAGAAAAACACTAACAAATAGTCAGAACTTCTGTATCATACATTCTATTCCATACCTTTATACCTTATTATTGCCTTTCCTAGTAGAATGAAACTTTCTCAAGGTTTATTACATTTCAACTAATTTCATTTTACTTTTGAAGCTTTATCTAACCTTTTCCCATGCTGGGATATCACAATTGGTGACAGAGTTGTGAAGCTCAGTGTGTGTAGAAAAGAGACAGGTAGAACAATATGAGACAGCTGAGCTTTAACACAACTGACCTGCTTTGGATGGCTTCTACAAACATTTCCTGAAAATAAGCAATCCTTCAAAAATGCTACAGATTTGCAAGCCACTTCATCCTTCTGCCATTGATTTGGATAAAGCAGCTTCAAAAGAGAAGTCCTCAATTTAGCAAAGCACTTATGTGACTAAGGCACTTGGGAACCCCTATTATTTCAGTGGGACTAGTCAACTGCTAGCAAGATATCTGCAAACTGTAGCTACAATGCAAATCATTCTTGAAATGAACAGCTTAACTACTCTGCTATAAACTCTGTACCAGCAGCTTCTGTGAATGACATCTGTCTTGCCTAACACTACCTACACCTAAAAGGGACCTGCTTAAAGCATACAAGCACACCCTGGAAGTGTCTATGCTTCACTGGGGTCTATGCATAGACAGACAGATACAACTAGCAAGACTCAACACCTGTTCTTTGGCAGGAATGACAAACAATTCTGCCCTGTAATGTGGTGAGACAAATACTACTGCATATGAGCAAAATCACCTCCAGGAAACAAGTCTTTTAAAAAACCATTTTATCCTGTTCTTAAAGAAAGAGCGCTGCACAAAACATGGGCTTCAAACCCCTTCAGCCACTGCAAAGGATTCTGGTAAAAATCAAGCACAAAGGTACTTTAAGGGAGAATTTACAGCACAAAATGGGAAAACAATACCAGAGAAGAGGAGAAATGAATCTAGTCACAATAATAACCTGCAATAAACTGCAACTCATCCTCTCCTTCTCCTCCCCCTATACCTTTCATTTAACAGTCAGCAGGAGAGATAATAATAAAATACACTGAGAGCCATAAACAGAGATGCTAGTGATAAACTGGAACGTTAAGTACAGTGAGTTATGCTGAAGATGAAAGTGAAGTCAGAGAAGAATGCTACTGTTACTAGTTTTAAAGACGAGCCTGAAACATTGCCATGAGAAACCCTCCTAGGAGACCTTGCTTCTTCATCATAGCTCACACACAACTTAACATTTCCATAAAGCCTTACTTTTGAAGAATATTTCTTCTACTATATATCTCCGTATCTTTTGGTCATTGTGAAAAGTCAAAAGATTAAGTCTGCTGCCAAGATGCAGAGCTGTGTAAGCAGGAGTGTTAAATAAAGAACAAGGGAAGTCATGTAACTACTTAAACTGTCTGTGGAGGCAAAGAAGTCAAGGAAAGCATTGCTTCTGCTTTTGACAACAAGGAGAAGAGTCTCTTGATATGACAGCACTAGCAAACTGAGATGACAACACGGGCATGAAGTTCACTGTAACCAAAGATTTTAACATGGCCAGAGGAAATGGGATTCCTAAATCACATATTTAAATAGCTACAGAAAGCAGCTTAAACTATTGCTCTAGAATAATTCAGAAAATAATAATAATTTAAAAATCTGCTCTTTAGATCTCTTTCCTGCTGTGACTTATTGCATCAATCTACTAAAAGCACACACTCATGATTTAGCACAGAGTATCCAGATGGACTGAGGAGATGTTATCAAATTGTGCTTTATTAGGACAGGGATGTCATACATTTCAGTGGCTGGAGCTAAATAGGACTGAACCTGACAGTGCTCTTCAGGAAAGGAAATTAGATTTGCCTTATCAAGAAGATGCAACAAAGATCTCTTGAAATCCTGTTTCTCTCCAGCTTTGACTTATGACTTCACCAATGCATGTGGTTTTGACTAGGAAGGTCACTTCCTCCATCCCTATTGCAGTTTGCAGGGCTTTTTTTTTTCTTTGGCATTACAGAAATAACTGCACATTTCTCCTAAAAATATATTCATAATGAAACACTCCAGATATGTAACAAAACTGGTGAAATCACATTGTGACCATTCCTGAGGATGCTTTGGTGTGTAAAGATTTCAAAAACCAAGCACAGGCAAATCTGTGCAGCTGATCTATATGAATTAAGTCATGCCTGCTATCTTCTGTATACATTTATTCACATTTTGAACAACTATAAATTGAACCATCAGTTCCTCAGCATACAGAACAACAGAAATAGTATCTTTTAAGAGATCCAGATATTAATGCTAGAGAGCCTCTCCATCAAAAATGGCACAGGGAATCTCAGGCATCAAAGGTAACGAGCAGAAGACTGAGCGCACAAGACAGCTCTTGTGACCATTTCCAATCTTGCTCCTGCTACCAAAACACTTGCTGTAGCAGGAAAAGAGGGTTTGCTTCCTTAAAGAAATAGCTCAGCCCCACCCCACCCCTAAAATGTACAAATAGGCAACTAGTTAAAAATCATTACCCAGCCACAAACCAAGGCAAAGCCTGGTCTGGCCTGTTGGTGACTTGAGAACTGGCATGACAATGTAGGAAGCCCACTGTTATTAGGCACTGCTACCTGAGACACTAGAGATCAGCTGTTTTAAAACAACAAGCACCCCTCAACAGTCTCACACAGGTACTATGGAGCTATTTTTAACAGAAATTAAAAGAACAATGTGGAATACTTGTAAACTTGTCATCCATTCTTTCTTTCCTCCATTTTTTCTCTCCTTATCTGCCAGCTGTTTGTATACCCTCTGGGAAAAGACTGCATCTTTTTAAAGCCTTGTTAGCATACATGTAAGCATTGGAGTAAATAAAACTAACAGAAAAGCCCTACATTCATTTCTTAAGCACTTTGGCAACATTTATTCATTAAACAAACTATAATTGTTCATTATGCCTGCATACATTTAAAGAAATGTGTATAATTACTAAAGTAGTTTTCTGGCAGAAACAATTGCATACTATCTGCATTGCTTAATACACTGTGATTAAAAGTCTGTATTGCCCTATGATTAAAAAACTAAGTGAAAAGATGCTGATGGAGAAAGGAAATACTTTTTAATAAGTCAGTTTAGGTAAATTGGGAAAATGGACACACTGTTGGGTACTTAAATCCTACTATCTCATCATCCCACAAGTAGAAATATAAATTTACTCTAGACAGACAATATGAAAATGTCTTATAAAACCTCAATCTCTGGGTATAGCAAACAAAGTTTTGGGTCATCTGGAGGTGACCACAAAATTAGTAACTTCTAGTCCCATCCCATGCTTGTAATAAGTGACAGATCATTGCAGTGTAATTTAACAACTGTAAATAATAAATACTCTGAGAGCATTACCTTTCAAAATGGAAAAACAGAACCATTAAGTCCTACAAAGTCTTTGCACCTAATCTCAGATAGCAAAGCTGAATAAACATGGAACTTCAGTCTTCAGCTATGATCTGATCACGTTGTCCAGCATCATTTTATAGCTGAACAGGGTCCAGCTAGTGCATTAGCTATAGACACTAATTTTGTGGGAATCAATCCAACAATTTTCATTGCACCCCTTTCTTCCTTTATGGATACAGATACACACAGTAGTAACACCACCACTACTTCCTTTAGAAGCATCAGTGGACACAAAATTACATGCTTCCACATCCAAAAAACAACCATCCTGGAAAGAATATTGGTGATAAACTTTGCCCACACTGAATTGCATAATCCCCAGGAGTGAGCCTGTTCTTCATTACCAATAAACCTGTCTGTTTCATGGATCTTCAGTCTCAAATAAAACTACAGGAAACAAGAGGAAAGGAAGAGTAAAAGTCTATATCTTATTCAGCCAGCTCTACTCTTTGATTTCCAGATTACTGGAATTACTAGTCTATTAAATAGACTTCAAAAATATCTTTCCCTGACTCTGCACGCTCATGTAACAATAAAGTTACCAAGCAGTCCCAACTGCACACATTATTAAGAAGTATCATTAGCTGTTTCCCATAAGGCTAATTCTATAGAATTCTGGCAAAACCCAGATGATCTACCATGCCAGAGAAAAAGAAGAGAAGTTGCTAAGATGGATGTCCTTTGGCTGATGATAAATATTCTATAAATAGGAAATTAAATGTCTATAGGGAAAAAATCAGCACCATGAAACAATTAATACTATTTCAATGATAAACTTTTCAGAATTGTGTCTGCAGTAGATACTTAGCATTGATTTGCACCCATGTATACAGGTCATAGTATCTGCCCTTAACTTACATGGTCAGTAAAGCTTGCAGATCCTCATCAGCCAGTGGCAATCTAAAAGACTTGCAAACAGTCCTGCATGTCTTATAGGGTAGCACTCCACATCTACAGAAAGAGAGAGGGAGAAGTGTACATCAGGTTTTCCAGATTTCATTCAAGTGACTGTTGCTTTGAATAGGAAAATATAGAAAGAATATCAGAGTAGAGGAAAAGAAAACAAGGGTTTAGGAGATTTTTCTAGTACAGGTCTGAAAAATTTGAAGTGCCTGTCCCCACCAGGCTGAGGTCTTTAGTGGTTCTCTGTGATCCTTTATCTGTGCCATCAGAGAGGACAAACAGCAAATAGGTTATAAGAAGAATCAGCTCCAAATCCTTTCTTTTGCCCTTAAAACACTGTTTTTCCTCTTGGATTTTAAATACTGTGTTTTGCCTATGAACAGGCATCTGATTATGGCACACAATGTCCAGTACAGCAGCTAGAATAAAAAGTCCACAAGCAAAATGAAAAAGAGACAAAAAGGCTATCCTTTTCTTGTCTACTGTCAGAGCTGAGAGAGGTTTAACATAATAAAGAATATTCTTTGGCCACAATATATCATTTACTCAGCAACAAACAGAAAGTAGGTAGGTTTTAGAAGCACAGCTTCCCAAAGAACAGCTCAGGCTAACCAGAGGAACCTTACTTTTCAAGGTCATTGTACAGAAGCACTGCAGACAGTTTCTCAAAATCCTCAAAGTTATTTTTCTTTAGTTGTTCCTGAGCCACTGCAAGGAGTAAGTGGAGATCCACTTCATAGTCATCTTTCACACTGTAGCAGCGCCCAAGAGTCAGAATTTCATGTTCTGAAAATGCTCCATTAGTGATGCTGTCTATCAAATTCCTGTTCACAAAACCAACAGTCTACATTAGCTTTAAGTAAAGGAATTAAAAACAGCTAATAATCATTCCATTTTGTGAGGGAGGAAAAAGGATTAAAGCCCACTCAAGCTCCTGAAGGCACTTGCAGTATATCAGCAAATGGACACAAGCTTTTGGAGCTTAAAACCCAGGACCTAGTAATTACAGTTCAGAACAATCTCCCTCTGCTTGATATTGTTGGTGGAGGGGAAGAGAAGGAACTGATTTTAAAGACTACGTTGTCTCTGCAGTAGGGGTTTTGTTGTTTTCAGTGATTACAGAGTTCTTCATCTGTCCTGGATGTTGACACAACATAAGAGAAGAAAAACACCAGTAACAAGGCATGCAAGAGCACCTAGGAGGCTTCCTGCTCTCCTGGGGGGAAAAAAAATGGGATTTTTTTTTAACAGCGAGCATCAACATGGACCTATATACCTCAGTCAAAAATTAGATTAAATATATATAATATTCCTAGATAAACTGCACTGAGAATAAACTTCACTGTAATTGCTGATGCAATTAGAGCTGTACCTTGTGGTACCCTTGAGGGCACGGATCTTTGAAAAGAAATGGAAGAAATTATTAGTGATGCACAAAGCTCTGACACAAGTACTCAAACTGCTGGCTGGAGAACAGTTGAATTCTTGAATCAGTCTGATAATGGTGCCTCTTAACATGCACATATGAATTGAAAGCACAGAAACTTAGTATCCTTCCAAATCGTGAGATTTTTATCAACAAACCTAATTTTTCACTTGCTTCCTCTCGGAGGCTTGTCTGGTCCTGTTCAAATGAAGATCTCTCTTCACAGAGTATGATTGCACTTACACAGCTATTCAAAAAAGGAATGCTGAACACTATAGTGTCTACTTTGATTAAACTGCTGCTTTTTTTCATATAAAATAAATCAGAAAGATGCTTTATTTGCAGTGACAGGAGGTAAATACAAGGAGAAGACAATTTGTTGACAGTGGCAAACCTTATTTGAGATTATGCAAACTCAGTGACTAAAACCTGGTCCACCTATTACTATTATCATTATCTTGTCAGTATTATTATTCCACTTACTGAATACTATTATTTATATTGCAGTAGCATTCAGAGATCCAGACAAAACTGGAGCCTCTTTCCTGGAGCCTACAGCACTACTACTGCAAACACAAAGAAGAGGACAACACTGCCTGATAAGCCTGGCACTCTAATTGCTAGTGCTGGCAAAGCTGAAGGCATGCAGATAACATCATCCATCTGAATATTTCCACAGATTACATTTCCATACATGACACATATTTTTCCAGTGTCAGGAGTTTAAAGGTCTTTTATTTACTCAAGCCAGTCAGTGACAATCAAGTCACCAGAACCCCCAGATAAAATCATATTCTCATTTGGGAATTAAAGAATATTTCAGTGATTACTAGGGACTAATGAGTGAGACCCAAGATTTGCCAACAGAATCATATCTAAACTCTTCCTGACAAACAGAAACAAGCTGTAACAATTGTTCCCACAGCTTAGTTCTCTTTTGGTATACTCTTTTTATTTTTTTCCCTTTTTTTTTGTTCTAGAAGAATAAAACAAATCGCAATCTGAATTTAGTAAAGAAAGAAGAAATAATAATAAACTGCTTAAGAGAGCTGTTTCTCAAGCTGAGTTGAAGATAGACATCTTTGTTAAACCCATATGGCTCTTTTTCTCTAACAGCAAAGGGTCTTGCCAGTAGCTCAGGAGAAAAAAACCAGCCTGGATAGGACCAAGTGATGTACAGGCATCTAAGTATTAGTTATTTTTTTCTTCTCTTTTTAACAAAGCTTTCAGTAGTTTTAACAATAGCTTAGGGGATAGCTTCAGTGTATGCCATGTATTCATTTCCTAGATGATGTACAGTAGATTGGGTTCTGAAAGTAAAGTAAATGGTATAATTACAATTCTGCTTCACTACATCATACTTATATTTTTAAAAGCAGCTCATACAAAATTACATAGGTAGGAAGGAAGACATCTGAACACCCAAATTCATAGCACAGAAAAGCTTTAGCTGTATTTAAGGTAAGAGGATTATAATGCTGGTTGAAGCTGTCACACAGATAATTGCCCATACTAAAAATAATCATTTCTAGTTGGTTATAATCATGAAATGCCACAACAGATTAAAAGTAACAGTGATATACACAAGAAAATACAGAACTGAAAGAAAAATACACACATTCTGTTCACAGAAAAATATCTTCACCTTGTCATAGATGTAAAGTGCTCTCATCTTGTTCCTTCTGTTCTAAAATAAGATATATGGATAATAACAAGAAAAGAGCCTTTAGATTACTGGATATAATCACAGACTCATAGAGTGGTTTGGGTTGGAAAGGACCTTAAAAATCATCTTGGCATGGGCGAGGGGCACCTTCCACTAGACCAGGTTGCTCAAAGCTCCATCCAACTTGCCAAAAAAACATCTATGATGTGGGTTCCCTTGCTTCCTCTCTTGCTCATGGAGAGGGCTACTGTGTTTTTGTTGCTGAAACCGAGTACTTCAATACAATATAAGCAGATACATCATACCCCATGCCACAGACCAGCACTCCCCTAAATTAACCAGCTGGGCTGTTCACAGCTGCATACACTATGACTGTGATGAAATTTTCACTCAGCTGAGCCTCTTCTTGATAAAATAAAAATCTTTTGTGTGTTATTTAAAAAAGCACAATCAACCCTTCTAAAAGTGTGCTCTACGAATTCCATCATGCAAATGTTCCAAGACTTTGACCTGCTGTCAGTGCATGTAAAACGTAGCTTTGCAGATGATTATTTAATAATTTGAATTAAAATTATAATTATTTGATTTTGAACAGTTATTGTGCATATAAATTAAAATCCTTTTCCAAGTGCTATAAAGTTTCTGCAGATATACACTAACCTTCAGTTTTCTGCCCTTCTTACTCTAGTAATGACATTTTCCCTCTGAATGCAATTAATTCACAATCTTGCTTCTGTTGACTAAAATACTTAAGTCTAGAAATGTTTTGACCAAAAGCTGCCAGTAACTGTGGCTTCTCTTAGTTTAAATCCTACCTTTTAATCCCTTATTTTACATTTCTGAACACTAGGTTGTTTTCATGTCTCACTACTTTCACTTTGAATTGCTGGAAGAACCTTCACTGAGATATTCTGACATATTTCAGAAGCAATCTCTACCTTGGTTACCTTTCCTGTAGTGATAACATCCCATGCAATATATATCTACTTATATGCTTTAGTTATTATGATGGTTCCTAAATACATAGTATATTACCACTGTGAGAACAAAATGCTTCTAGGTAAAATTTCCTTCTCTGTTCCACATCATTAACTTTGCCAGTCCTCAACACAGTTCATATGCTCAAGCATTCTGCTTGTGGGATAAGCTGAAATCACCTTGCATTTGAGCATGATTTCCTCTTTCAAGTATCTATACATTTGCCAGTTGCTATATCTGAATCATTGCCAGAATCCAGATTTCTCCTTCCACTCTGTCTGATGAAATTACTAACCAAGCATTAATTATTGCTCTCACTACTGCTTCCAGTCTTTTTTAAAGATGCTTACCACTGCATTCTATAATTTCAATACACCTTGGTTCCACAAAGACTCTCTTCTTTATCAATGATTTGCAACCCAAATAACACCATTTTCAGGAGGCAATTAAAACATTCCTTCTTGAGTTTCGAAAGTACTAATTAATTTGTTTGACTCTTAGGATAGACTTTATCTTTCTGTTCCTGATGATTTGCCCTTCTTCAGAACAGCTTGTGCCAGCTCCATAAAAAGTAGACAGATTTAGCTTTGCTTGTCAGCTTACTTAAAACTATCACATTTCTTTTTTTTTCTGGGGTATGGATTCATTTTCTTTTTCACACACAGTCTCCAAGTAAATTAAAAACAAATGTACGCCATTTGTCAGCTAACACGTGCAGAAAGCATCAAGAAACAGTCATGCTTTATGCTTTTTGGAAGAATGTGCCTTCATTAAATATTATCAAGCAAAATCCACTGTCTTACCTGAAACAGTCATATTCAATCACCTTGGTGTGCTCAGGATCAGTGGCTGCAAACCTCTGTCTGACTTCTCGTAAATGAGGTTCAGTTATGTCTTTCAGTTTCTTGAGGATGACACCAATATTAGCCACAGGGAACTTAACAGAGGAAAGCAAGACATAGATCAGATCAACTGCTCCTGTACAGCAAGAGTTCTCAAGATGCAGGGCAATGCTGAACTGCTAAGTACTATTAGTTTCTTCCTTGTCTCACTTCAACTGCACAAATCAGCACTGTGTTAAGTTTGGAAGGAAGCTTGCTACTGACAGAAATATAAAAAATGAAAAAATTAATCATCAGATTGTGCACTCTCAGAAAGCTTACTCCAGCTACATAAAAGGGCATCCCATTTTCCTTCAACATAAGCAGAAACACTTAAAGTACACTTCTAATAACTTGGTCCTCATTTTATGTCAGTGCATCTTACTTCATTCCCAATTAATAAATTTCATCCAGTTTAGATAACTCATCATTTCACCACTGGCTCCAGTGACTTTTTCTTACTCATGTTATAATGCATTGCCTTATATACTCAGAATTAACAGACTGGAAATTTGGTAGAAACCAACTTTTCCTGTCATGTAAAAAGCATGCTTATTTCTTCCTCAATACACCATTAAAATAATTTTGAATTTAGATAAACAGAACTGGAACACTAAGACTTCTGCCCTATACTCAGATTGTTGTGTTAGCACTCCACCAAAGATTTATTTACTATATTCATTTTTAAAATAAACCATCTTTGCCTATCCTCACAACCTGCACAAAGTTAGGGACATCTCACTACAGCATGGTGAGTTCTTAGCCCTGAGAGCCTGTCCTTTGGTGTTAAACAAGGTGACCTGTCAGCTAAGTAGCAGCAGCTGGGCTAAATCTGCATCCCTAAGTCCTCAGGGGCCAGCTTCCTCAAGCTACAAGATGATTTACTGCAAAGGGAGGTTTGGTTTCTGTTTTTCCAAGCCCTCCTCTTCAGTAGATGGGCAACTTTGGTTGAAATGGCTGTAAAATATCAGGAGTTTAGGATGCTGGTTTATATGCAGTAACCCTTCACTACTTCAACCCATAGGTGGGGTTTTTTTACTGTTCTTGAAGTAATAGCAGTAATAAAGTGAGATCTAGGCAATAATGAAGTGAAATCTAGGCAAACCATGCTTTTCCCAAGTAAGGTTGAACTAGATGATCCTCAAGGTCACTTCCAATCTGATATTCTATGACATTATGATCTGTTTATTTAGTCATTAAATTGAGGTTGAGTCCAAGTATGAGTCCAAGCACAATCAAATGTCTGAATATAGTTTTCTCCTATTTGTTCCAGTAAGCAATGTTGTTTTAACTAGCAATTATTTGAAATAAACAGTCTCAAGAAGGAATAGGCAGGGATACACCTTCTAACAACTCCTAGTACAGTGGGAGTGGATGCTGAGAAAGAGGAAGGAGAATGGATGATAAAAAGTGGCCAGGCTTGCACACACTTCCTAGATAACATCTCCTAAATCCATTGCTAGACAGAAAGCACTCAGTTGTGAACTTTGGGTGAAGAAACTAGGTATAAATAATTCTGAAAAACATATAGATAAGGTACAGTCCCTTAAAGATAAAATAGCAAGAGCCTGCTTCACCTCATTTGCATGCTTCTCCATGTAGTTGAGTGTGTACTCATCAGCATCCACCAAAAGAAAGTTGTGACCATGGAAACAAACTCTGGCTCCAATAAACAGATCCTGAGCCTTGAAGCATTCAGATGGCTCACTCTTAAAGAGCTCCTGCCCAGGCTTCTTAATGCGACCTCTTTCCAAGAACTTCCCACCAAGGAACCCTATGGGAATAGAATTGTAAATAATTAACTGTGGCATTACTTGGGAAAAAATCCCTACAAATTAAAATCTAAAAGACACTCCAAGCCAGCTGGTTTGTATTTAAATATTAGTTTTCATTCTCAGAATTTATGGTCTCAATATATTCTTCCACTCCCTCTCATTGCTAAAAGAAGTGTCTCTGCCAGTGTCCACAGTAATAGTTACATTGTGCATGTTCTGTGACATCTCATTTGAATGTCTGCCAAACACCTTCCCTTTTTTTCCCTCTTTTCTTTAAAATGGGACAGAAACGTGCCTCTTCAAATCGTTCCCATAACCCTGTTGCCAGCCTTGGGACTGATCCTTGAGAAACATAAGATGCAAAATGTAAGATGCAGGCAATTATCCTTGAACTGTTAAAGCAAAAAAAAAATTCACAACTTAAGTTAGCACAGTCCTGTGGAGATCATGAATTCTGGTAGACTGTAATTCTACCTTGTTTTTAAGGGCTTCTGAATGTAAAAGTAAGTAGGAGTGACATGACACTATCTTCCACACACTGTTCTGCCAATGCAATTTAATTGGGATCTGTTATTTCCTTTGTCAGCTGGGGATGTCACATTATTTCTTTTCACCTTATAATGATTCTTCTCCTGCCACTGGAAACTGCAAACAATGCTCAAGGGGATGCAAGATAATAAAAGGAACATTTCACTTTCCAGTAATACCTTCTGGTACACCACAAGATTCAATTGCATGTCCTAAGCTTTCTAGAAAACACTCTGTCACATGATTAGTTTCATCAGGATATGTTCCCTACAACAACTCTGGAGTGCTTGGGGTTTGTTTCCTGTTTACAGTTGAGCTTCCAAGCCAAAAGCCAAAAAGCATACTTTAGTAATGTTTAATGATGTCTAACATATTAAGTAGTGATGCAAATCCAATAAAAGGTTGATGAACAGTGTAATAAAATCCCTTTTATAGTCAAAATTGTAAATGAATGCAAAAACCAAACTCCTTATTAAAGCAGATGGATCAAATGTCTGTCTTAATTGCTCTACCAGCACCAAAAGAGCAAAAGACAGAAAATACACTATGGTAATGGTCAGATCTAGCTTAAATCAAAGAACAGTTCTAATCACTAATGTAACTCCAATCTTAACACATTCCTTTTCACCTAGCTATTAAAACAAATAGGAAATTTTTAGGTTTTATAACCCTGGCAACTGTTTGTAATATTTAAACAGAACTGTTCTCTGTAAGATTGGAACTTCACTCTTCTCTCAGTTTCCCTGCAATTGTACACTTGGATTGGAAACTTACTGCAGTAACTCTGCCCCATAATTGTTTTATAAATGTTACAGGTTAGTACATTTCAAGTGGCATAAAGAAAAACAACCAAAAATATCTCATTAGAGTAGAGGTTTTACAGTGAAACCTGATGAGACATTTTGATGGAAATCTACAAGAGCCAGGCTCAAAGCACAAAATAAACACCACAAGCAAAGACCCTCTTCCATTAAGATCAGATCAGACTCTGCAGGTGTTTGTACAGCTGTTGGCTTGATCTTAAGCTGAGCAAAAAACGGGTTGTGATCTTCTGCATGGGGAGCCAAAGTTCTCATGCTTTGACCCCCATCTCAACAAGTGCTTCAAGATGTCCAGTCCTGTGCATTTCAAATACAGTTTCAGAGTGTTACTATACTAATAGTGTGAAGTACTTCTGTGCAACCTTCAGGTTGCTGGCCTAAGAGAAAAGTAAGAGTTAAGCATCCTCCAGGAGGGGCCCCAGGCTCTGAGAGGTCTTGTCTACTTGGAATGGTGCAAGAGAGAAGTAGGAGAAACTGAGCAGGCAATACATACATACTAGAAGCAGTGCTAAATCTTGATGTTGCAGTGGAGCAGAGCTAACTGGGAATGGTCACTGAAGATACTCTACACATTTTCAAAACATTTCTCAGAAAATTGCTTGTATTTTATTCGGGGGTGAGGTTCCTATTTATGTGTTTATAATATAGTTGGATACAAGCAGAGATGCCATTACAAGTTATTTGCATTAAAAAGGCTCAGGCCTTCCCAAAAACCTACCCATGAGCAGGGCACTCAAAATGAATTAGTAGTGCCACTGCCACAGAAAAAGTTCTGTGGGAATACAGAAGGGTCTAGATATTCACCACAACTGTGTTTTTAAATGGATATGATCTTTATCTTAGGTCTGAAAAGGATTAACATCATAAATAATTTTCAGTAAAGACTTAAGCATAGCGTCAACAAGAATACTTAGTCCTTTAACTGTAAGCTGTATAACTGGACCTCAAAAAGTCAACTGCTGGCACCAGAGCCTGAAGCAAAATGGAGTGAACAGCCCTTCCTGGGACAGTCCTTTCTCTAGACAATGAGCTGGGGGTACCAGACAAGTCAGTACTGAGCACAGTGAGATGGTCACCATTGCAGGGTGTACCTGAAGTATCATACTAACATGCTCTATGCCAAGAAGCTGATACAGGGCAATTCAAACAGTACTACAAGAGCTAGCCATGAGGCCCCACAAGAGCCTAACATGGTAATTAAGGAAACCTTATATTATTCTTTTTCTCTTGTCTTTGAGAGAATGTGATTTTCTGACTTTCTTTCTCTCTGTGGTTATATCAGAGGCTGACAGCAGCTTTTAAGAGCCAGGCCTTTTGCTGTGCACGTTGAGAGGTACCACAGTACTTCTGGATGTGACCTGCTCTGAAACCATTGTTGCAGATGTTCTGTGGTCTTCAGAGAAATACACTAATTTCTCCAACAGGGCCATGCTTAGCTTTAAACAACTGTTTAAAGGCCAGATTTTCAAATTAAGATGCAATGAAAGTTCTAATGCATTAAACTCGCAGTTCCCAAAGGATATTGTAACGTACTGTCATGCAAAGAACAGTGTTATTCTACTTGATGAAGAATATAAATTACTGTGACATACACCTATGCAAAATGCAGCAGATCTGCTGGTGGAATTGCCATTGCATTTAAAAATCCACATCCCTGCTTCTGCTAGTGCTGGATCTGGCCATAATATTTACTGTAAGTGCTAATCAAATGAGCAGGGCAATTGGGACTGATTGGAAGGCATTACTACATCTTACCTGTGTTTTGCTGTATATGTTCAAAAACTGCAATGGTGTCATCACTCAGGAAGTAGGAAATGGTGAATTTCCGGTCCCTGTCAATAGTGCTATCAGTGACCAGTTTTGCTGTAAAGTGCAGTATGTTACTTTCCATGCCATATCTATAAAAAGCAAAAGAAAAGGTAAGAAATCAAAAAAAAAGAGGATGAGGAAAGTTTTCATTACTAACAGCTGCATTCTCCTGAGTTTTGTAACCTATATTAATTGTGTTTTTCCTGGACCCAGAAGGGAAATGACGTAAGATTCCCTACTTTGTCAAAAATCATTTTCAGCCTAAATTAACAGAACCAGCTAAAGTCAGCCAGATAGAAAGGAATCATTTGCAGGGAAAAATTACTTCTCTGCCACAGGTCTGGAATGAATTTGTATTCAAATTCAGTTGTAAATCAAGCTCCAAGCTTCTTTCCAGAAAATCTATAAAGGAGGAACACATTTAGGTATATATATTTTGTATTCAGATTCCAAATAGCAAAACACACTAGGAACATCTCCACAAAACCAGGCCCACCAGATGATCTCAATAGTTGGATGTTTCATAATTGATTGTGTTTTACATGATTTAGAGTACCACTATCTGCACTATCAGTACATTCCCTTTCCTTTTTCTAATAGCTTTCTTCTTTTATGGAGTTTCTACAGGTGACTCTCTAGCATGTGACTTTGCTTTCCACTCAGGCTTCAACAACTACAGATCATTTCCTAGTGGAAAGTAAAGGGTAAAGGCTTTAATATTGCTACAGTAAAACACATGACACTCAGCAGATGAAAAAAGTAAACGCCAGAAAGTAAAACAGAAAAAAAATTTGGTTCAGACTGCTAAGTACACAAAATTCCTGACCAATGCCTGGACTAAGGCTTCCATCAGACTCCTGGTAGAACAAACTGATGGCAGCAGAAGGGAAGGACGTAGGGGATGGGAGGGTCAGAATAATTGCCTTCTCAAAATAGAAATTTTGCTGAGTTCAGAGAAAATTGGAGTATCAACCATGTCACTAAATCAGTCTTCGCGCATCTCTTCTTTAAAAACCTGCTGAGCTGGATATTTTTCTGCAAAAACTATGTCCCTACTTAACATTTGTCTCCTTCACAAAAACATATCATTTAAAAAGCTGGAATTTAAAAAGCTGGAATTTTTCACTGGGTTACCTGTCTTTCTCCATGAATTTTTTGAAATCTTTTTTGGGAGGCTTGAGAAGCAGACCCATACAGGAGCACAGAGAATCCTCTTCAGAGCCAAATCCAGTATAAGGAGGAAAAGTTTTTTCTGGTTTTGGAGGTGGTGGAGCCTTACATGGAATTGGGGTGAAATCCTCTGCAACAAAGACAGCAAGATTTGTTTCTTACTGTTCTGATGAAGTCATTCTACTAAGGATTTAAACTTCCATTATGAATACTTATTAGCCTGTTTCTGTAACAGCACTGATCAAAGCCAAATCAGGATCCCTCCTACCATTACAGGGTAGAAAAAGACTCCACAGAAGTCAACAGTGAAATTACTGTTTCTTCAAGTGTTTCAGGATTTCATCTTAATATCTTAATATGTTTGACAAATATCATTAAGATATGCAGGCGAAAGGGAAGACAAATATAGTTTCAAAATAGAATTAAATAATAAATTAACAATTCTAAATTAATTTTTCAGTTTTATCCTTTGAGACAACATGATTAAGTAAATACTCAGCTTATGAGTTTCCTGCCCTCTGCTTTATGCCAGAGGAAAATAAATACATAAATAAATAAAATTTTATTCATTATTTAAATCATACATAGATTAGAAGAATTTGGTACATTGAAGCCAGTAACTTCAATCCATATCTCACTTTGTCCAGAGTTTTGGAAGCTTTGTTCTTCATTTTCCCCAGTCTCAAGTCTTTCTTGAAAACACAGTGAGCTCTCCTTTAACTCTTAGAAGTATATGGTCTGATTCAAAAAGCTAATACTTTCACCTGAATCAGTCCAAAAGGGGTTTTACAAAACCATGTCAACATTTTTCTCCATAAAAATTATATGCACTCTTCCTGTGTTTCAGAAGCAGAAAGTCCAAGCCCATACATGCAAAAGAAAGATCCATGCAGAAATTAACCTTCGCTATGAAAGAGTGTGTGAATATGCACTGAAGCACTATTTTGTGGGGACCTTCTTACTCTCCACAGCTACCTGAAAGGAGGTTGGAGTGAGGTAGGCTTGGTCTTTTCTCCCAAGTAACAAGGACAAGAGGAAACAGCTTCAAGTGGCACCGGGGGAGGTTTAGATTGGATATTGGATATTAAGAAGAATTTCTTCACTGAGAGGGTTATCAGACATTGGTACAGGCTGTCCAGGAAGGTGGTGGAACCACCATCCCTGGAGGTGTTCCAGAAACGTGCATATGTGGTTCCTGGGGACATGGTTTAGTGGTGAGCACAGAAGGGTTGGGTGGGTGATCTCAGAGGTCTTTCCCAACCATAACGATTCTACGATTTTCAGCATTGCTTGTGACAAACCTGCCTCTGGAGACATTTTCAGTGTGCCATGTCAGCTAAGTTGCAGAAGCAGTCTTTGTTGCAGTGTGGATCTCTGGGGTCAGAAGGCAAACCGCCGTGCCCGCAGATGCGGGCTGCCCTGGGCCCGCTCACGGAGAGGAAAGCACCGCCCGTATCCCGCGCTCCCACAGCGCCACCGCGCGGTCATTGAGCTCCAACACGGCCTGGCATGGGGCTTCGCAGGGCAGCTACTCCCGCTCTTGATGCTCTGTTCTAAACCCTAACGTCAATTCTTTAGCTATGCAACGTGTAAATCTGCACTAATATCTTCTCCCACAAAGTGGAGAGGTTTGTAGCGGTGTGTTTGTAGCGGAAACAAAGCCTTTCTCTTTCACTTCTCCAAGCTTGGAGGAGTGGCTGGCACACCAGGAGGCTGTGCTGCCATCCAGCGTGACCCGGACAGGTTAGAGAGATGGACAGGGACAAACTTAATGAAACTTAACAAGGGTAAATGCAAAGTACTGCATCTGGGAAAGAACAANAGAGGCTGCCCAGGAGGGCTGTGGAGTCTCCTTGTCTGGAGACATTCCAGAGCTGCCTGGATACATTCCTGTGTGACCTTGTCTAGGTGATCCTGCTCTGGCAGGGGGCTTGGACTAGATGATCTTTCTAGGTCCCTTCCAACCCCTGACATACTGTGATACTGTGGTTGCAAATGACAGGCTTCCTGCCAAAAGCACTTTGGGACGCCAGGACACTAAGCTGAACTGATAAACTCGGAAGAGAAGCTGATGAAACCCATCAGGGTTACAGGCAGGTCACAGTGTACACACATGAACACTCACACATAAGGCATTCATTAAGAAGTTTCCCTTTGTATGTACTTTAGCACACGTGGATGAAAATTAGATTTATAAACCAGAAGGAAGCCACAAATTAAGAGGAATATTGTGTTAGCCTCAGAGAGTATGTTAAGTCCCTCACAACCCAAGCCTGGAGTAAATGAAGTCCAAAGAGCAGTTCACTGCTTTGGTTCCTATCCTTTCCCCAAAGTAGAATGACCTTGATTTATGCAGATTCACTGAAGGGAACCACACAAACACCCAGCCTTGTGCCATCTACAGTTTCTGGGATTTTAAAGAATTAGGCATTGAGATTCTCTCCTGTACTTGAGAAAATTCAGAATGTAATTGCCATGGAGAAAGAGTTTTCAAAACTATTCAAAAACTTGTTTCTACAACTTTTGAATAGCCAGCTAGGTGCAACAGACTCACAGCCATGCCCAAACTCAAAACTCGTTTTGTCTTTGGTCTGTCACAGACTAGTAGGGTGAGACAGACAACTTGCACTTACACATAACATGCAATCCTCTCAAAGTTATCACTGTTTCTTAGGAAAATTACCTCTGTCCAGTCTGGAAAGGAATTGATGCTTTCTTCTTGCAGGCCATAAAATTTCAGTATGGATTTACAGTGGGTAGAGGTTAAATGGAAAGTC
Organism: Bucco capensis; assembly: GCA_013396975.1. Lineage (NCBI taxonomy): Eukaryota > Metazoa > Chordata > Aves > Piciformes > Bucconidae > Bucco > Bucco capensis. The sequence continues at coordinate 646,960 of VWZO01017849.1, forward strand.
TAGGATTACAAATTTCTGCTTCCGGAAAGAATAGCACAGATATTTTCACCCCTTGTTACTGCATCAGTTTATGCCCAGCAGGAGATAAGCTGGCTCTAGGGGGTTTATTTCACCTAGTATGTCAAACATGTGCCACATGTTAGGAAGTTTTTCTCACAACATCAAAACCTGGGTGAGACTTGAACAAGCAGTGGGAACAGAAAGAAACAAAACAGCTCTAGCCACATCTTTAACATAAAAACAATTTCAAGATAGCCTTCTAGGTAGGAAAAACTAAACTCCTCAAGAAGAGTTTTTTGCCACAGAGGCAGCATTAAACCAGCTCAAATTAGCTCCTCTGCTTTCAGTTTCAATACACACTAAGATTATAGTATACATTGTAAGATCACCTTCTGCCCTCAGCAGAACTGTCAGAAAACCCTCCTGTGTTAGATAAAACTGTACTTCAAGGAAGAGTCAAGTGCTACATATGTTGGATTAGAGTGATAACCATACTGAGGATAAGAATGTAGCAGGATGGCAAGAAATTCTGCCTTCACAGGAAGAGGACAGACACCCCTGAGCATTACAGCCAAGAACAGGAGAGAGAAATCAGCCTCAGACAATGTAAGAGGTGGCAATAACCTGCAGGGATATTTTAACATTGCTAACATGATGTTCTCTATACATTAAGAGGAGAGACCATTTTTTTTGTGACTGTCTGTTTCACAATTTAGGTAAGAAGTAAAATGAGTTGGCAATACCACCCTTTACAACTTTCACATGCAGGATTAAAGAAAATCTAGTGCCTGCAGAATTGCCCATGCAGCTAAAACATGACAGTGTTTATTCTGATTCAAAGAAAATTCTCCTTTTACAAAGCCTTACTTCATGATTATTCCAGTTACCTGAGGAAAAAAGGCGTCTGTAAATGCACAATTATATTTAGAAGCTGCTGCTCAGCCTCCAACACATGTAGCAGAGAGGTTAGATGCCAGAGAGACTCTGATCTCTGACTGTCTAGTGAAAATTGGCAGCAGGCTTTAATGCCCCGACTAAGGGAAAAGCAGGAAGTCAGCTGTTCTCCAGCAGCAGCTGCCTGGCCCACAGCACACATGTACTGGCCAGCTGAACACCCCACACACTGCTCTGCCCAGGCAGCAGGTCAGAAAGGGAGCCTGAGAAATGAGGGGGTGGGAGGGCGAGGATAGCTGGGACAGGAGAAGGATCACAGGGTGCAGGCCTAACACACAGGCTTGGGAGGTGCTGGGACATTGAATACAAATCAGTAGGAAACCAGATTTTGCTGGTTTTTTTCCTTGAGGAACAATCTGTTGTTTAAGAAAGAACACTTTATACTCAACTCTACACTTTAAACTCTGTGCCAAGATACTGTATCTAGTGAGAAGAACGAGCATCAGCTTCCTTTCACTGCACATCAGTGTATTTCACATTTCAGCTGGGTGACCACAACACCATAACATGGCTATAGAATATTTTTCTCCCCCTTTTAGGCTGCATTAGCAAGTCTGGAGAGATGATATCACACATTAAAACATTTTGTCTTGCATTCATAACACTGCTAGATGACAGTAATGTCATTAGCTTCCTAATGTCATTAGCTATTGTCTGCCCATGGAAAAGTTTTCTTTGCTTTTCACAAACAGCATAAAGAGTAAAACAGGCAAACCCAACATTGAAAATATATCAGATATCATAATCATGGGCTTCAAGGGAAATCTAAACTGCCCTTAATTCTCCTAAAAGGCAAATCCCATCGGCAAGAAACTTATGCTGAAATCGCAGAGTCAAAAACAAATGTTGGCCTCTTTAATGGCTTTGGCAGAAGAGTATCAACTGAAAGGGAGTGATGTGAAAACACAATAACAATCAGCTGGATTGATGCCATGAGGTGCTGAGCACTGTGCCTTGATGCAAGAACTAATTTATCCACTTGCTTACTCATTTACTCAAGTAAATGGTCTCTCTGGACTCAAAGTGCAATTAAACACGTCTCAGTGTTTAATTGGATGGGAGCAGAACTCGGGGCACCTTGTGGGACTGAGCCCACTTGAGAGTACCTTGTGCCTTCAGCAGACAAACGAAACTCAACAAGAATAAAAGGCAAATCCTCACCCTTTTTCTCTCAAGACCTGTTTCTAAGCCAGAACCTACCCTGTTCCTACTCCTAGTCTCTTCTAGTTAAAAAGTCATACCTATATATTTTCAATCTTGATGGAGAAATGTTTCACAGCAAATTATGAGAATCTCTTAGCTCTAAGAAAGGGTGGATTTTCTGTGAACAAGACAGGCTGCATCAAGATGGGTAGTTTTTGCATGTTAGCTAGTGTCTCTACCATCATGGATTCTTAAAGGTATGTGCAAAACACTTCCCAGTTTCCCGAAGTTCTTAGCTAGAGCACATTTTTGCGTGTTTCACGTTAAGGATGCAGAGAAACTGGAGAGAGCACTGAGAAAGACCAGAAAAATTATCACAGCTATAAAAAGAATGGACTATGGAGAATGACTGAAAGGCTTCCCCTAGCAGCAAACAGCTCAGGAGCAGGGTAGAGTGATAAGATGGGTATTGGAATAGTGTTCAAATGTGTACAAGGTTGTTATAAAATGAGGATACTGAGCAGTTGTTCTCCATGTCCAATAAAGGCAAGACAAAAAAGTTACTCACAAACCAACCTCAAAGTAACTATTAGGCCTCATTTCTAACGATGAGGTTAGGACAAGGTACCTCAGGAGGCAAAGAAATCTCCTTTAATGGAGGATGTTGATAACAGGCTATGCAAAACATCCATCACTGACAATCTATGTATATTATATACACTATCCTGCCTCTCAACAATGGGAATGAACTAGATCACCAATGGTCCCATTTTTCCAGAATTCTACACATTAGTAACTTCTGATTTCTTGTAACTTGCAAACCACCTAACTTTAACCTCCAGAGACATAACCAGTAAGCACTGAGCCAGCATTACAGGAGGGGAAGAGCTTCTGTGCTTGTGTAACACTTAGTTGCATTGTTTGGTTGATATAGAATGGTCAGCTGCATTTCATTTATTGCCTGCTGTGAGCAAGAGATCTCCATTCACTGTTCCAGGGTATTTTGCTCAGACAGAGGATATTGCTGCCAAACAGTGGCAGAAGTCTTGGCTGAAGAAATTCTTAGGGAAGAACCCTCTGGTTTGCATCTCTGGAACTGGACTCACTATTATCATAGGTAGTACTATGATTATTGAATATGGCTTCCCCACACACTGCCTAGTAGAAGTAAAGATTTATTTCAGTACAGATATGCCAAGCTATTACAAAAAAAGTCCTACTGAGATGTGTTTAGCCAATTAAGAAATGTAGTGTTTTAATGGCAGCACTGCATCTTTTAATTTCCCCAATGCAGCAGTTGAGCTTTGATCCAAACACTACACTCTATCTGATCATAAGTCAAGCTGTAAGGAATAGTCTACCCAGGTATTTTGTTTCACAATGTCAGAGAAAGACCATAGTAGGATTCTTCCAATCATCCCTGAACAGTCAGGCACTTGGCTGTATTTATTGAATTAATAAACTACCAGAAATTAAGTAAGTTGTTTTTACAGCAAGATGTCCATAACAGAGCCATTAGCAAGTCTGACTGAAGGAGCAGGCAGAGAAACACAAGCCCCTATTCCAAAATGCTTTTCCATTATGGACATAGTTGCTAAATGATTCCAGAATTCAGTGCTGAAACTTCACAGGATACATACTCCACTGGTCCAGAATATACAAAATTGCATTGCAAAAACCAATAATGTGACAAACTACTGTCATATCAGAAAATCTTATTATGTGAGGATTCTGACATCCATATAAAATGAAACACAGCATAATAGGGAATAATTAAGCTCATTCTGCTTACCCACTAACTACATGCTCTTTATTATTTTCTGACTGCAAACACAGCTATTGGAATGGGAGGGGGAAGGAGAGAAGAAGGAATGGCAGTCTATCCATATGACTATTTTGTCATTCTAGTTTTAGAATAGAGACAGTTAGGAAATAGAACATGAACATTATGTGTTAGTTTTCAATGGAAAAACATATAAGAAAGCCCTTCAGGACCACCTGCAAAATTACTGCTTTGCTGTTAACAGCCTACAACAGATTGTTATTGCTAAAGGTTTTAATGAGCATGTTTTGTCAGTAATAAAATTTGAAGACAGCTCTGTCAAACTCAGAAGTATAAAAATACTCATAAGGAAAGGATAATTATCAGTACTTACCAATTTCGTACTTTGTCCTGTAATATTCTTTAGTGAATTCATCACAATCACAGAGCATTATCTTCCTTCCCCAAACATTAATTACTGCCCCTATTTTCAAGTCACTGTCTTTGTAAAATTCCTGATGTACTGCTCCTGTCTAACAAAGGAGGGAACATTTATTCAGCAGCTCTACAAATCTCTGAAACCCACCACCTTTCTTAAAACTTTGGTCATTTAGTGTGAGTGATTTAAAATACAACCTCCATAGGCCATTTGCAGGTGTTTTTCACCCCATGCTAAGCTACCTCACTTTCACAAACATGGAATTTACAATAATTTACAGTAAAATCTCAGGAGTTTTCATTTGAGCTACTCTCCAGTGGCAACACAATTGCATAAATAATTCTTTATTGTAGAGGGTATCAACCACAGAAATCACAAATGACAAAAACTACTCTAAAGACATTCAGCAGCTGGAGGTATTCCATTATCTGACCTTCTGATTATCCAGGATGTAACGGGTTCCCTTTCCTCCAAGCTTTTCTAGCACGTTGAGCACCGTGCGGCTGGTGATTGTGCCTGGCTGATACAGCCCAGTAGGAGCATACTGCAAGAAAAGAGACCAACTCTTCAGAAATGCATTTAACAGTGAAGAAAGAGAACTCAGTTAGTTTACAGCTAGCAGGTCTTTTACAGACTGACTGTTGGAGAATTTTCTGGGGAGAATTTTTAGTAAATTCTAAGGTAAGATTACAGCACCAAACCTAAAAGGCAGCGTATATGCCAGAAGCAGCACTCGGAATCTTACTGTGTATCCAAGATTAAAGTCTCCTTTACCTTGGAAGCAAACAGAAAGCAAAGGTTAGCACACCCAACATAGCACATCACTGTCAACCTCTGCTCCTAAAGGCTATTATTTTGATTGGTAGTAATTATAAAAACACCACTCCAGGTTTGTCCTACTGGGCTAACCACTGCAAAAACAGAGGGTGTTCAAGTCAGTATGATTCTGCTGGCACAAAATGTTAGTATTTTTGTTTCTATGGTGAGTTTCAAAATTACAATAGTAATTTACCACAGTGACATCAAATTTAATACAGAAATATATTACGTTTTTTGAAATGATGAATAACCTGCTGATGCAGGGCAACCAAAATGGTTTATTTAGTCTTGCCACCTTCCCTGACACCCCAATTTTTGATTGATATCCTCTGCTGTCCTCAAAATTTCCACTGAATTCAGAGGATGAAGCCACCCCTTAAAACTGCAGCATGCACTTCAGTGCTAGAAGTGGTTTGTTAACATAGAGCCACTGAGCAATCAGCATTTCAGAACACAGGATGCACAAGGTGAGAAAAGTGCAGCATTTTACTGTTAGGTTTTTAGCACAAAATCTCATGTACATCCACAGCATGAGAAACAGATTACCAGTATTAGAAGGAACGGAGGGAAAAGATGCCCCAGTATTTTACTCCACCTGTGAATTGACATTATTCTATCATCAGGATCCATCTGGAGTGATACCCAAGTGTATCCAGCTTTTTATTTATATAATCATAATAGGTTATAGAGGACTCAAACCATTTGAAAATTTCTCTGAGAGAAGCCTTCTCAACTAAGCACCAGATTAATGCCTGACAAAGGTTGTTCATGGATTCCTATTGATTTCAACTAGCTTTGCATGAAGTCTTATATTTAGGAACTCAATTACAAGAAATTACTCTAGATTTGCTACAAAAGTAGTAATGTTATGGAATACTGACACTGGACTTTTCCAAAGGTTCTACATACAAGTCATATGGAAAAAAATCTGAATTCACCAGTTTTACATTAACTCATTCTTTTTCTGGACTTCCTTTACTGTAGATATGACAGAAAGGAAATGATAGAATATTCTTCTGCCTAAATTCTTTTCCTTTTCATTTAAACATGACAAGCCTAAACTTATTTTTTTTTCATCACTTAAGTGTATAAAACCTAAGTCATGCAATTATGATTAATCCCCTGGTAATACTTTCTAAATATCATTACCATTTTAACACAGGATTTTCAAAACAAGGCATTTAATATTTCTTAATTAGTGGAAGAATTTGAAATAAGCTGAAATTCTCCTTCCTCACCTTTGGAAGCTTAGCTCTTCTGAGGAAAAGGGGAACCACATCCCTGCCTGAGTTTACTGGTATAATTTCTTTTATATCAATAGTATCATCAGACAAATAATAGCGCAGAACCAGCTCCCGTGGGTCATGAAACATGGATTCTGGGTCATCCCACACACAGAAGAAACGTAACACATGCCCATCATGCTCCAGAAACTGTTTCAGGGTGTCAATGCGCTCGTAAGGCCGCAAGGGTTTCATGTTATCCAGAATCTGCAAAGAGAGGAGAAATTAAGAGAAACACCTTTTTCATTATTTGCTCTTAAAACCAGGATACCAAGCTGCAGGATACCATCCAATCTTGTGTTCTGTTTCCAGGCTTTTCAAACAGCACCTCACAATTACAATACATGAAACACTTTTTAGGCCGTTACCAAAGAGCTATTCACAGGGTTGTTGTGCCCTCAGAAAATAGATGAAAACTATTTTGCATTGGTTTTGATCCTTGTTTTTCTTGCAATAACATCCTTCAGATCAGAGAATTGTTCAATTATTTATAGTACAGCTCACATTTTCAACAAATTGCCTATGGTAATCAGATGACTACAACTCCAAATAGCATCACCATTTTTGATTTGCTTCCTTAAAAAATATTTTTTATGCATGACATGGTATAAAGAATTAATTCTTTATTTTCCCTTTGGTGTTTTCTTTCTGTCAGCTTTAAAACATAAACATAGTTTAGTAACTTTTGAATCATGTCATATAGTTGGCAAGTACTGGGCATGTATGTTCTCTTCTCAATATACACCCATAGGTCTGCAAAGGTACAGCAAATCTTCAACTGAAGATAAGTTCCAGTTGATGTGAGCTCTGACAAGATGCTATCCTCAGTCATGGGGACTGCAGAACCAGTAGCACTGCATTAAATCAGATCCCTGGATGATGATCCAATCTGAGGACTTTTCACTGGGGGACTGCAAAAAGTCTGAAAGCATGATTGAAGTGAAACCAAAATGTTGGCCTGAGAGTGCCTCAGAGACATGCAAATTGTCCTATACATCTCAGTCATAACTGCCTTCCAATTTCACTGCTGAGAGCTGCAGCAATTTTCTCAATAGGAGGATTAAGTTGAATGCAATAGACACACGGAGTATTTGTAGCTTTCAGAGTACTAGGTTGGATCTATCACAACAGGCTGCATATCATGGGCCAACAGTTCTAACACAGACAAGTCAAGAGAGAAATATATAGCATCAAGGAGGTGTGAGTAAGACTTTTGGAGGAGGTGTGTGTCTTCCCATATACTTACAAAAGAGGGTTTATTTTATTTTTACCAATTGTGTTCTGTTTCGAAAGACGTGTGACCACATCAGGAGAAAATCAGATCTATTTGGGACTTCATTATGTTAGTACAACGAGCCACATCACAAAATTTTTTAAAGTAGGTTTTTTCTTGGGATTTATTATGTTGAAATAGCTACTTTCTACCTGCTATTAGAGAAATATTTTACGTAATGCAAATTACTAATAGCAATGGCACTTCTATTAAACTTGAGTTTTCATTATTACTGCCTCAACTGACCTTTTGCCTCTCTGTGGTGTATGGGTCATCTGGACGACCTACAGGAGGATTTAATCTAACTCCCATCTTCCTCAGGAAATTTTGTGTGAACTGGTCACAATCTATAATCTTGTATTTTTGGGCATAGAAGATTACTTCTTTGTTGATATTGAAATGTTCTATAGTATAGAACTGATCTTCCTGAGGAGGTGGAAGTGGAATGTGATGCCTTCGAACAATAGTTCCTGTAAAAGAGGTAGAATAAATTCATGAAGTAAATATTCTTTTCTCTAAGGAACACTTCACAGACTTGCTAATTTTCTATGCTGATATGACCGAAAAAGATTAAGTCATATGGGACAAACAAAATTATCCTTCATTTTGCAAAAGAACTATTGGGTAAGAGGATCATTTTTGTTAACAACAATACTTTACACTGATCATCTTCTGGAACCAGACTAGAATCCCCAGTATTTTACTCCATCTGTGAGTTGACATTATTCTATCATCAGGAGCTATCCGGATGCAGAATTTATTCCAGTGGTTTCCTGTTTGCTCCAGAAGGTGGTAATTTTCTGTATTAACTTCAGGCAGACCAGACAGCAACCACCAACCCATATAATTATAATAACTCTTTGCCACTATAGGTTCCCAACAACTTTTAAAATTACAGTAATTATCAAAGGTGCAACTTTAAGACAACTACAGGAAACACACAAAAATTCCCAAACTAAAAATAGTTCCAGTACTAACCTATTACTACAAGAATAGTTTATTAAACACAACTATCTAAAAGGTCTGTCTCGTTATCTCTCACTACAAAGTGCCCTTCAGCTGTGCACCTGGTAGGGCACACTGAGTCCTGTTTGATAATTTCCCAGCACTGTTATTTTGTTTTGGAGGTAGGTGGGTGGAGGGAGGCCTTGAAGAGAGGAGACAGGGAGGGAGAGAAGGAAGGAGAAAGTGATCTGTGTGGTTTTGCTTGGTGTTTGATGGGCCATATCCCTACATTAGTCCATGGAAATGCTTTATTGTTCGCTTTGTTTCCCTAAGGACTAATCTGCATGAAATACCTTCTACTACTACATTATCAGAGTGGTTTGTTAAATTATAATTCCTACAATGAAAACATGCTCTTAATTTTTCAGGGGAATAAATCAACAAAGCAGATTTACTTGATGTTCCCATTAAAATAATTATTTAAGACCTGTTCAGCATCCTGATGTTTCACATGTACCAAATCCAACTTTCTGGTTACTGACCTTTGTACAATAAATGTGAACCTCTGCTTAAACATACTTATACATGCCTTTAAGATACATCTTCAAGGAAATAGTAGTTACAAAACACAGTAATTAACACATTTTAACATGATGCAAAACTGCGTCATATTACCATTAACAAAATCACATCATCATCATGGCTAGGCTTTGCGAACGAAGATCCGGGGAGGGCTCTATCCATGTTTCTCACAAGCGTGCTGATGGCTGAAAAGGCCAATACAGATAGACAAGAGCAGTTGCAAAAGGCACAGCAGAAGGACTCCTTAGGAGGTATATTCTGCAAGACACAATTCTTTCTACGCTGTCTTTTCTCCTCAAGAGTGATCCTGTGTGCTTTCTCCAAAACATCCGCTGCATTAAAAACAGTATGTCTCCAGACCTCCCAATTGGAGACCAGATTAGACCAGTTAAGGTGATCAATATGGCCAAGGCTGAGATGTTGTTTCAGGGAGTCCTTGTATCTCCTCTTCGGGGCTTCTCTCTTGCGATAGCCAGTGGCAAGTTCACCATAAAGCATAATTTTAGGAAGGCAGTAGTTCTTCATCCTGGAGACGTGACCTGCCCAACGCAGGTGCGTTCTTAGCAACACAGCCTCAATACTTGAAATTGCTGCTTGTTCTAGGACAGATGTATTAGTCACATAATCTGACCAATGGATGTTTAGGATTGTACAGAGACAGCACTGATGGAAGCATTCTAAGAGTCGCAGGTGGTGGTGATAGATGACCCATGATTCGGAACCATAGAAAAGAGTAGACAGCACAATGACTGATCTTTGTACTATTCTTCAAGTGTTTACTTCGCCAAACTCTTTTATAGAGTTTTCTGAAAGCACTATATGCCTTTGCTAACCTATTGTCTATCTTATCAATCTTACCATCTGAGGAGATGAGGCTACCTAGGTAATTAAACTGTTGGACTGATTTAAACTCTGAATCGCCAATGAAGATATGAGGATGATGGAAAACTTCCTGAGGTGCAGATTGATATAAAACTTCTGTCTTCTTTAAACAAAATCACATAGTTTACAATGTTACCTGATTTTGGTTAATCCTTGGGTCGCTCCTACAAAGATCAACAGATAATGTGCCAAGTCCTCTGCATAAAATGGAAATCCTGTTGAATCATCACTTCAGTGAAAATGCAATGGTTGACAATTTTCTAATACAAGGTGGTTTCTGAGGGCATATTCACCTCAGAACTGGTGAATAAGCCTTCAGCTAGTTTTTCATATCACTTATCAAACTATAATGCACATGTCCACTTTGTTCTGAGGGATAAGAATGTCTTTCCTAATGGAAAATGTCTTGTAAAGACGGTATCCTTAGCAATCCTTTGCTTTTATCATGTACCCATGTGACTTATCTACATATATAGAAGATATTTTTTATATTCTTGAAATTGAAATTCAAAAAAAAACCCTGATCATCTGAGGTTAGGTCTCAGCACTTTTTAAATTGTCCTTCCTTCTGGAAAATAATTACATTTCTACTTCTAGAAATCTCCTTTAAGTTGTTAAAGGAGGATCTGGGGATGTGTAACACTCAGGTTGCTCAGGATAGATGGCTACTCTTGATGCTTCATTTGTCTTTTGTAAGTTTATTGAGCAGGCTATCAAAAACTTTCTCAGCACAGCTTTCTGACACCCTCTGCTGTACTCAAGAGTGTTTTAGAGAGAGGAATGGGTTACACCTGGATTTTGTACACTCTTTGGCTGCTTGCATAGAAAGGAGGCGAAGCAGGCACTACCATTCCTACAACACAAGAGTACACCCCCCAAAACAAGGGGTTTTCTTACTTCCACCTATTCACCCATCTCAGAACACAGCAAGGTCATGATTTGGCCGCCATCAAGTATGGCAAAATCACAATTATTTCAAGGCCTCAGGAGAGGTCTTAAACTCTTAGATAATTGGCTATATTGGAGGAACTGACTGCAACTTCACTCCTCTGCTTGTGCTTCCCTCTTCAGCCAGCTGGCCTTGGGAGCCCAGCCAGCAGGCAGCTCCACTCTCCTCCAGCTTGCTGACCTTGGGGAAACCAGCCAGCCACTCTACTCTGCTCTGCCTTGCAGGGCCTGGATTGCATTGGAAGCTACAGTCAACCCCATGAGAGATAAATGACCTTTTGATAAGACAGTATCAGCCAGCCCCAGTCCTGATCTACAAAACACTTGCACTGCCATGTCTAGCCTGGGAATTTCTTTTTTTATGCAAAGAATAATTAGCATTCTAGCTTTGGAAGAATACAGTGGAGTTTGTTATGTGTTTGAGTTTACTGTGTTTCTCTCTACTCTTTACTCCCTTATCTTTAGTAATTTCTTGTGCACTGTGATTGTCCTGGTGTTTTTTTGCTTTGATTCTGGTTTCTCCAGTTCAGGTTGCCCTCTGCATTCCTTTGTGTTTTGCACTGAATTTCTCTGTTTGTACAGATTGCTTCTAATATTTGTACACCAGAATATACAATAGATCTCTGGGGATGGGGAGGTGCAGTCATCCCCAGATACTCATTTCAATACATCATGCCCTTGAAAGCTTCTTTAATTCTCAGAGTGACCCAAAAACAGCAAGAAGCAGCAGCTGTGTTCCCCTTCTCCAGCAGGATGTTGACTGCTAGCTCACATTTTCTTAATGTAAACCAAGTTCACTCACAATCCAGTAAATCAGCTCAGTAAACCCTCCTCCAAGAGTCCTCAGGCTGGCCCAAGTGCAGTGATGTGACACTGAGGCAAGGCAGCTTCTTAACTTAGAGGTGTCAAGGAAAAATTAAAGTGTCGTGGAGCACTTTAATCATAAAAGAACTAAGAGAGAGAGGCACTAAATGCTCTCTCCTTCAGCAACAGTGGAGATACTGCAGCAGCTGATGAACAATTATAGAGCTGCCCTAGAGAACTGCCAGAGCCAAGATTGGAGGAGTCAGGCTCAGGAATGGAGATCTAGAACCCAAACTGATATTGCAGAAGTGACACAAAACTTAAAAAGACCTGAAAAAAGACCTACTATCATAAGATTTCAAACAACTATATCAGAGAAAAAAAAAAGTATGTTTGAGTATGGGAGGGGATTCTACCTTACAAAACCTACATCTTCAGAAACTAAGATTATCAGAAAGTTCACATTACAATCTGTAACAAGAAAAGGCAATTACAGTTGTTCACTTACATCCCATTTTAACTACAAGAAGTCACATTAAGTATCCTTTGGAATGGACCAAGACTGTACTGAAGAAAGATTTAACAGGCAAAAAAAGGAGTGCTATTAAAAATAGATACCTTGACTTATGCCACTATTTTTCACTTGGGGTTCAACGACTTGAATTGTATCATCTTCAAGGTAGAAGTATATTTTACAGTGTCTGATTCTATATAGCTCTTGATGTTTGTCAGGCACTTCTTGCTCAAAATAGGCATCAAAAGACAATACCTATTAAAAACAATAAATAAGTATAAAGCAGCATAATCTCCAATGCTTTTTCAAAATACCTCAAAAAAAATCTCCCAAACTTGTATAGAATATGACTAAATGCGTGGATTTCAGGAGGTAGATCTATCTCTCAGAAATGTAAGAACAGAAATCCATATTAAATCACATAAATTTTAAATTTTTGTCTTGGCATTTTTATTATCACAGCATCTAAGCAGAGTTGGAACTCTAAAGTAAAGATATAAATCTATCAGCAGGCTGCTTGGATAATCTTCTGAATAAAGCACTTTTGATAACACAATGAGCTACCTATGTCCTGAAGCAAATCTTGGACTGCTAATCAATGAATTGCTGGAAAATAAAGCACATTATGACAGTAATGGCTTTACCACTGAGGTAAGTGGAAAGGTAAGTTCTTTTTAAGCAGATCCTGCAAGCTGTCTAATGAATGGTAGTGAAGACCATCAGTGAGAAATGACCTTTTTCAGAGGTCATTTAGAGCTGTGCAATAATTAGCATTTCACAATGTAACCTGGTTCTGCAATCCAGCAAGGGGGAAGTCTCAGGGAGCACACCAAGGGGACTTTATTGGCTCTTGCAAGAGCAATAATGCAAGGAAAAACCCCTTCAGGGGGATTTACTGCAGTGGCCTTTATGAGCGGTGATCACAACTCAATCTTGGCAAATCTTTACACAAGTTTTGCACTTCTTGGGATCATTTATGGTCTTTAGTCATCAAGACTAATTTTAAGTGAAAGTGCAAGGAGTATCTACTTAGTAGTGCATTTCCTACTAGGATGCTTGCTGTGGTAAGTATCTGCAGGAAGGCACTAACTAAACCAGGTTAACAGGTTTCCATCCTGCCTCCACAAAACATTTGGCTCAAATCGGTGCTAATTCATGCTTTATTTTTCACAATCATTCCATTTAATAAAGTCAATTACCTTTATTCTTGATTCATTAGATTAGCATTCATAAAAAGACAATTTAGCTGCTCCCTATGTTTCAATGAGCATCTGGCAGACAATGGCTTGAGAATATTTGAAATCTAGCAAGCTGGCCAAGATCCCTATATGACAGCACAGACTGGTTAATCATCTGTATTGCTCTAACACATGCCTTTGAGAACCTCAGAGTACTTTGATGAATACTAACAATAGATTTTAAAACACCCAAATAGACAAACACAATCTCTTTTCTACATGTAGGGGAGAGAGAGAGCACCAATTGGGTAGTATACTTTAACAGTCTGCAATTAATGCAAACACATGAGCCCTCCAGAGGCCAATTCCAAACCTGCAAATTTCTGTCCTGTATTGTCCTGTGGAGGAATACACTGATCAGAGGAGGAACATCAGAAGGTCAGCTAACTCATCTGACTGCCAAGTTCAGTGCCTGATGCTCACTGGCAGGTCCCTGCTGCCTCCTACCTAACCTTTATTTTTTTCTTAAACGTGGGTCCAAGTCCTGTTAATTTACATATTGCCCTGAGAAGCCAATGCACAAGTCCTCATTGAAAGAAGGGTGCAGATAAAACATGTGCAGGACTGGCTGAAGCCTTAACACTTTGGCACATTAGACCAATTCATACTTAAGCACATTAGTGAAAACTGTGTGGGAAATTCACACTAGGGATTTCAGAGGCAATACTAACTGAAGTCACATGTATCTGTACAAGCCTTACATTTTCCTGTAGTAGTTCTGGTCTGCCAATGAGATAAATCTGTAACTGTGCTGTAATTACCTGTATGGTTTTTCTTTTAAAGCAAAAAATATAAGAGTAGCCATTCTTCCCAATATCTAAATACTGTAATTGTTCAGTTGTGCAAGGATCATTTTCCTTCTCTTATTGTAGGCTTTTTGCTTGAGAAATAAAACATCACTATGTAGAATTTAATGTAAATTTAAACACAGAAAGTAATGACAATAGGCTACAGAATTCATATCATCACATATTAAAGTTCTTTGCTAATATTCTACATTTAAAGGTGTCACTACATTCTTGCAAAACAAAAACATACTAATCTTAAATTGCTGTGCTTATCACAGACAAAATCTACTTACATTACATATGAACAGATCACACAAAAGTGAACAGGACTTCCAGCAAGAAAACATGATGGCATAAGGAAATTCTGAGCCTCTAGCACTCCACTGAAATGAACTGTTCCTAAGTGCCCATGCACATTTTCTCTTGTACTGGGATCTACCTTACATTCATTCTTACCAGGATTCCAAATAATCCCTTTACTGTCACTATTTTCACTAAAAAGAAATATGTCAACCACTCCCAAAATAATCTCATGAAATATCTAACTGAATTTGGCCTTTATACTACCTTTGTCACACTGTAGCTATTCATATGACAGTAATGGCTTTACATTGAGGTAAGCAGAAAGGTGAGTTCTTTTTAAGCAAATCCTGCAAGATGTCTGATGAATGGTTAGACATTAAACCATACAGATACAGATTTGTACCTACCTGTTTGTCAAATGCTACCCAAGCAGGAGCATCACTTCCAAACCCTTCAGGAAACACACTGTATTTAGGTTTCAGCTTCTGCCCAGGTAATGGTTCACTTCCTATTCCAGGTTTATCTTCTGCAACCAGCATAGGAACATTATTGCAGTAACCCCAGTGCTGTGACTTGTGGAACTTTTCTTCCCCTATCTGTCAAAAGTTTGGAAGAAAAAAACACATCAGTGTGTTTGGTTTTGAGGTTCGAAAGAAAGACTACCTTAGATTTCTAATCACAGAATTGCTTATAAGCCCATTCTCCATGACAAGCACCCAAGTCCATATACAAAATAATCTCCCATAAATATCTGTACAGTTTTTTCTTAAAAGCAAAACAACAAAAAAAGGTTAAGAAATACAGTAATTATAACTGATGATCACAAAAGAGAAAAATGACCTTTGGGAAATCTCAGCTAATGAACTCAGATCACATCCAGCCTAAAACAGAGACAGAACATCATGTTACCTCCACAGTAATATTAAATGACTTCTAAAAGAAATCTGTGAGAGTGCAGGAAAAGAGCTTTACTGTGTCTGTTGTGCTAATGCAGCTAAACTGCACAGGCTGTAGACGAGCTGAACAAAGCTGACCATTTTCTGAGTTGTGAGCCTGAAATAAATATTGAGGATACAGTCAACAGCAACTAATGCAAAGGTCGGGATCCTCTAACTGCAGCTATTGGCTTTGCAAACTCAGCCACTGCAGTCCTTGGGGAACATTGCTTCTTGTTTTTTTCATCTTGCTCTTTAGTACTCTAGTACAGAGTCACAGCAAACTCATCAGGGAGCTGCACACTTACAGATGAACCAAAGTCAACTGGAAATCTCTCACCACCACAGCCAGAGCGATGAGGGAGCCCTGTCACACAGGGTGTCTCAGGTGCTGTGTGTTCCTAACCAAGTCCCATAGGGAGTTACTGCAGAAGCCTCTGGCAGCAGACCGCTTCTCTTCCCCTTATCCATCTTTAATTCCCACCTTGAAAACAACCGCTGCACAGTGTATGGCCTTCTCAAATCCTGGATTAGAATGAACTATGGTGTTTCTGAACTACTCTAGGCTGCTGATACAGTCTCCTAGTTGCTTCAGCTAAGCAACAGAAACATGCAAATGCTGCACACTGTGCCAATCAAATTCATGTGACCGATTTCCAACTCTCTTATCATCTCTATTTTGCTGCAGAGGTACATTCATAGGTTAAGTGCTGCTGTAAATGGAGGAACACCTTAAGACATTGTTTCCAGCAACTCTGGTGCCCCTCTAACACAGAACAATGTGAGGGATTTCAAACCTCAGGCAAGAAAATACACTGGTCATCTAGCACCTGGTAAATCTGACCCATGCAAACATGTGGTCCTGTCACCTAGCTGTTGATTAAAGGATAAGAATATCAACTTGGTATCAGAAGGAGCAGCTGCCATTGAGGAGGTAGACCAGAAACACTAACAAAGCAATGATGTTGTTGCATTGCAACAGTGTCACCTCTAACACAGTGCAGGCTCCAAATGCACAAACTTTCACTTGCAGAAACAGAGCAAACGTATTATATACTATACCTCATAGGATGGATCAGACTCAGAAGATATCAAAGCATCCCAGCAGACAGGATGCACAAATGAGGGCTCTCATGGCCACAACATGTTCATAGTGTGAGAACAACAGATTCCCCTGCAGATATTTTAACATTAAGGAAGGTCTATGCCATTTCATCTGCCTCTAAAGGCACAAGCTACAGTGCCACACCCAAACCCTTCCCTAACTCCTGCACCATTTCCCAGTACAGATTGCATTCAGCTAGTATTTCTAGCTGTCCTTGCTGACTAAGTTTACAGTAGTGATGGCAGCCTTCTTTTGTTTGCTATTGTAGTTCACGATACCATCTTATATATTCATAGACTGCCATCGGTATTTAATGGCAACGTAACCTCTGAAAAAAACACATGAGCATCCCTAGCATTTTCCCCCTCCTCTTTTTCGTTTATTTAACAGGGTATCTGCCTCTCCTGGTTTTGCTTTATTAGCGACAAGAGCTCAGACTGCCCCACAGCAGCTGTCCCGTCCCTCGGTCGCAGCCAAGCTGCAAAGTTCTCCCCCTCCCAAGGTAAGACAGCAGAAGGAAAGCCACCTGCTTTCCACCTGCCGGATAAGGAGCGCGGGGAAAGGCCGCGCCGGGGCCGACTCCACAGGGGGTACCTGCACCTCCCTCCCTCCTGCCGGCCACACCGACAGCCAAAACTACCCTTGTCTGCCCCGGGGCCTGCGGAGCGCCGTAGGGGGTGACACCTCGCCCCCGGCCCGGTCTGAGAGAGGTGGCCGGGCCAACCTTCGCGGAGACCCGCACCGGAGCAGGGGACGGGAAGAAGTATCCCTTCCGCTGTCACTCACATTCCGGAGGCGGAAGCCCCCTGGCAACAGCGGCAGCGCCATAGCCACCACTGCCCGGGGGAGCCGTGCGCCGCCGGGGGCGCCGTTGCCTGGAGACCGGCTGGTGACGTCACGGGGGCGGGGTGAAAGGCGGAGGCGCGAGAGGAGGGGCGGGAATCGGGGCCGGGATCGGGGCGGGAATCGAGGCCAAGGGTAGCTCTTGCGCGCTGCTTCAGGCTCCGCCGCAGGTTCTCCCGGTGCGGTTGCCCGCCCGGGCAGTACCGAAGGGATGTAATTAGGTCTCGTGTACCCCGTCGCGGCGGGGAGCAGGCTGAGTCCACAACCAGGGTGTGTGGGTCAACGCTTGCGGCCTGTGGGACTGAGGTAGAACTAAATACAAATGCGTTTATATAATTTTTCAGAATTCATTGCCAGCTTCTTCATAAATCTCTCAAAGTTTACCTCCCTCCCAGAGCTCTATATATAATCCCTTTTCCTCCCTCCCACCTGCTGGGTGCTGTAACCTCTGTCCGAACATGGTCCCCCTCAAAATAACTCTGGAACCAGGATCATGGATGAGGGAAATCCCACTGCGTTTGCCATGTTACTCTTTTCCATTGATGTGACTTTTATACAGTACATTTTACTTAGGGGCTGGGGCAGGCTTGGGGGACTGTGAGTGGGATGCTTTTACATCTTTTTGTTTGGGTTTTTTTGCATTTTAGTCTACTGGGATGGTAAAACTAGGTCAGTGGGTTTCCATTTTCTGGTTTCCCAGTGCTGTATTATGCACCTGCATTTGCATTTATTGTGGAAAGGTAAACATTCAAAATGTATTTTAATTGAAAATATAAGGAACCCATCATTTTAATCACATTCATTGCATCCAGTGGGTGGTATTACACTCAAATTTAAATTTCAAACAAAATACACTGAGAGTTTCTCACGGATGGCTGGGAAGGGAAGGGAAGAGTTGTTTCTTTCTTTAATGGAAATAACATTTTGCTTGTTAATAAGGGAGGATGCATTCCAGGTCACGTTCAAAGCCTGTTCCAGAGAACAGCAACCATGCTATGTTATGTTCCTCCATTTTACATAAAGCTATTAATGAATATATTCTTGTAATTAGAACCGCCTCTTACAGAAAAATGAGTTTAGGGATAAAATAGTTAGCTGAAACCCAAATATTTCAATTCTGATCTGCCATCACCCTGTCTCCGAGGAGCTATACTTCAGTTGCTTTATGTCTTTATTCTCATAGATGGAGTAGATCTCTCCTGCCATATTTCATACTCTATGATACATCAGGCCATGAAATTCCCATAATATATCATCTCTCCTCCCTGAAATAGATGCTCCTGGAACAGCATGGGCAATGTGCTCGGTTTGGATGAGTCTAGGAGGCACTCCCTGTACAGCTTCCACAGAGGGCTTCTGCAGCCTTTGCTGTCAGAATTGGTATGTGGCCAAAATGTTCTGGATCCAAAAACTGAAATTTCAATGAAAATTCTTTAATTTTTTTGGAAAGGAGAAGGCAGGAGGAGGGAAAGGAGAAGAAGGAAGGGAGAAAGGGAGGGAATGAAGGAAGGGAAGGAGGAAGGCAGGCAGGAAGGCAAGCAGTTCTGAAAGAGTCATTGAAGGGCATGCAGTGCAGCCACACTTCAGCACTGAAGCTCTTGAGCATCACCTGTTGTTCATTACACATTCATGTGATCCCCTGATATCCTTTCAGTATGTCATTATGACAAACATTGCACGGGAGATAGTTGTCATAAACCATAACCTTTCTGTTTTGGCAGCTGTCGTGAGAGAGTGAGGATCTTCAGAAAGTGGATCCAATGCATTTTAAAAAAGGTATGTGCCAACGTGTCTCTGAGCTCAGTGAATCAGCCTAGCTGTAGCTTGGTGCAGAATCTCCACAGGCTCCTTTCAGCTAATGGCACAACTTCCCATTTGAGATAGTAACCATCATCAAAAGACAATCATGAAGAGTTAATGTCTCTTTTCACTTCAGTTATCCTTCAGGACTGGTATCTCCCATTTCAATTTTGTGGCTCATTATGTAGCAGGGCAGTTGAAATGCCTTTAACACTCTTATGATAGTTAAGTATTATATCTTCTGATTCTCAAGCTGTTGCTCCAAATTTTCAGGCAGTATGGGAAGAGGCCAGATGTGGAAAAACATGCAAGGGAAACAGCAGCTCTTCTTTAGGAAGGTTAGTGATATACATGGCATTTCCAGCAGGAAGTCCTGTGAATCATCCCTAGCCTTCAGGTCAAATCTTTTTGCACAAAACTAACTTCTGCCTCACCCAGTAAAGAAACTGCAGGGAGCTGTGTAGAAGGGGAGCATCTTCCTTATACCCCAAAAGCACAGTTACAGTGTGATGTTTTCTGCCAGTCTTCAATAATTTTTTTTGCTTTCAAAAAAGAAAAGATTACATTCTGCTTTAGAACAGAATTGTTTCTTTCTACATTACCTTCTCATTGGGGTTTCTCTCACGTGTTTACCTTTTTTGTTCCTGGCTATATTCACTCAAGAATACAGACCAAGTGAAAACAAATTAATTTTAATGCCTCTTCTGGGAAAAATAAAAGTACTACAGGAAAAGCATTTTTGATAAAAGCTTTTTATTAAATGAAGATTGTTAATGGCAACAAAAGCAAACAGTTGGTAGTAGTAAATTAAATGTATGTTGTGATAGTACTCTGTGGATAATAGTGGTGAGTATACATAAGACTGTATTAGTTGTACAGCTCAAAGGAGGAAGAAAGCAGAAGGGGAGCTAAAGCTGTGGAAAACATGGAAAATACTGTTGTGATACAAAGACAGAGATTCTAGACTCTTTATGTTGGGATTGGATTTTACTTCCAAAATGAAATCAGTAAGGGGGTTCAAATTGTAAACTTCTGAGCAACACAAAACTTTCCAGGAAAGGCTTAATTTTCTAATGAATTGGTTTTCCCTCTGGCCAAATGCTGTTGGCTCCAGGCCTCACTAGTCCTTTTGTCTGAGTGGAAGACCAGGAAACCATTTTTGATAAAAGTTTTTTATTAAATGAAGATTGTTAATGACAGCAAAAATAAGCAGTTGGCAGTAGTAGAGGACTTCTGCCTCCAGGTTGAGTTAATTTAGAATAGGGAAGTTTGACTAAAATCAGCATAATTTAGTGTCACTTTGCTGTGAAGACATGTCTCTGCTTCCATCACATGTGTTACTTGAGCCTCTGAGGCTGGGTTTACAGACCATGTTAAGGCTAGGCTGTCCAAATTTAACTTGTTCCAGGGCTGCCAAGTTTAAAGTGAAATATGTCCCTTTGTGGATCACTACACAAGCACACTAAAACTTCAATACTGACATGTTTAATTAAGTACCAGAAATTAAGAATGGAAAATTATTACCTATTCATACCTTCTTCCTTAGGCCTGTCTTAGAAAAATATCAAATGCTGTAACAGTCATTGCAGAAATCACAGAGGGGTTAGGTTTACAGGAATCAAGCACATACAGGGAGAGTGGCAGCCCTACCTACAGCTAGCTAGCATAGAGGGGAAAAGGGCAGATCTTGAGGCAGCTGTTCACAAGTCAGCTGGTACCATCAATGATTGATCCTTTGAAACAGCAATTCCTTGTGTTTTTCTATGTCCTTTATTACCTCATCCATTTTGTTTTCACTGGTCAATGAACATGTAGCATATGAAGATCCTTCTTCGGTGGACAGAAAACATAATTTAGGCTGCAGCTGTGGAGTGCTCCACACAACCCACACAGGGAAAATTGGGCATTTTTGTGGCCAGGGATCTGTGCTGGCCAGGTACCACATGAGTGCTTGGCACATTATTGCTGCAGCTGCCCATTGCCCCAAGAAGGCAAGGTTTTAAACATAGATTGCCACAGCTCACAGCCCATAACCTTTCTCTCCTGGTGATGCTGTGGGGAATAGAAGAAAAGAAAAGCAGTTATATCCACCATGGTCTCACTGGAAGTTTTCCTTAGCCAGAATGACCTTTCCACAGCTAATTGCTCCAATTCAGCATGTCTTAATGAGGCATGTTTGCACGAGTAACCTCACTCTGGTCTGCAGTGCCCTTTGGGGAAGCAAGGCACTGGGCAGGGAGAAGGCTGGGAGCCATGGTACCCCCACGGTGCTACCTCCCTTGTGCAGCCCATGGGCCATGCAGTAGGCTGGGTTTCCTCCCCTTCTGTCCCCAGCCCATCACACCATCTCACAAATTCATCAACCTCTGGAGCCTAGGTGGAAGAAGTTTTCTGTCTCACAGAACAAGCTTGGCAGGAGTGTTCCACTTTGCCATACCTGTTTAAAGCATTTTGAAATTTCTGCTCATCTGATAGGCAACTCTTTTACATAAGGTGTGAGCTTTCCAGGGATGCTTTCAATCAGCCTGACTTCCCTGTCATTGAAGTTAGGGAGAATATGAGGGGCCATGCTCCTAAGCCCGCCCCCCTCCCCCTGGAAAAGAAATAGTGAGCCTGATAAATACCTTTGAGTTGCCTCCACTGCATGTATTCAGTGAGATCTACAGTACAGAGTTGCTATTGAGTTCCTTTTCACCCTCCTTACCTAGGCTGATTTGAGATGCAGCCACACTAGTCAAATGAACCTGACAGAAAAGCCTCTAATTTAATTCAGAGGTGGAATGCAGATTTTTTTTTTTTTTTGCAATTAAATCCTAGACACATGTTTTATACAGCACACAGTAACTGCTGGGAAGGGTAGGAAAAACCTAACAGACTGACAGGAGGAAAGTAGGAGCACAGCACTCGTATGGCAGCAACATAACCATTTGTCAAAAGGCAGTCAAGGTCTCCAAGTCTCGTTGTCACTGCACAACGGGGGAAGCAAGGCACAGCTGCCTCCCTCCAGGTAACATCTATTGCAGAGTGAAGACACATCACCTGGGAAGGTGAAGCCCCAGTGGCAGGGGGCAGGGTGACTCTAACAGGAGCACCCCAAAAGGGCAGCTATCCCCAAATAGTCCCATGAAAGTCAGGGAAATGCCACTGTCACCTCAGCTGCAGCTTCCAGACACCTGAGGACAGTTTCAGACTCTCTGCAGAAGGATGAGCTCCATTTGTGGCCACAATAAAGAAGGGAGGCAGCTATTTCCTTCCTGACTGTGTTTGCTCTTTCTTCTTTTTTCTTCCTTTACTCATCCTCCTTGTTTGGGATGTCAATGGAAGTGAACCCATCCATGTCACAAACATTGTCTGACTTCCCTCTTTTTGCTCTCATACTGCCTTGCTGACAAAAATGAGGGGTTTGGCTCAGCAGAAGTGTCAATACACATCTTTCCTCCTTTACACCAGGGGTGTTCCTTGCCTGTAGCCTGAATCTCTCTGGTGGTTGTCAAAGCTCTCCCATCCAGCCAAGGAGGCACCATAAGACACTCAAAAACCCCAGGCCAGCCTCTGCTCAGCCAGACTTACCAGTCTGCTGCTTTCTGCCTAGGAAAATTCTGTCGGCAGCTCTCCAAGTCTTGCATGTTGCCTTGAGGATACACCATCAGTTGAGGCTGCATGACTGATCAATTCTTCCTTCTCCTCCCATTCTCCATTTTCCAGCTTATTTCAGCTGATGGATAAAACAACAACAAGAAAACCCCAACAATTTCTTAAATTCCAGTAGCAATAAATAGATAGATAGCAGTCAATTGCCAGAAAGTGCTATTGATCAAGGCTGGTTTAGAAGTACACTTGCTTTCTGCAATCAAGCTTGCATTACAATTTGCCTTGCATTCAGCATCTATTTCAATCAAAATGAGAGGGAAGGAAATGCCACTTATTTTAAATAAAAAGCTTTCAAGCTATCCATGCAGGCTGCTTTGAGGATCTAGGAGAGATCAAAGCTGCTTTGAGAACTTACCCATTCTGCTTCAAATATGTTAGTGCATTGTCCATAGAAAAAATTAAGGCAATGTAAGGTATCAAAGCAGCAAGTACCTTTTGGGTTTCCAAGCAGTGATATCAAAACCAGTGAAGTCTGCTAGAATAACAGAATGAGAGTGAAAATAATCCCCCCAGTCACCTGAGACCAAGGCAATTGCAGACACTGCACTAGAAATGGTTTCTTAAACTAATCAAGCTATATTTTAACAATAGTGAGGTGATCTGTATGGATTAGAAGTCTTAGTCAATACTAGCTTCTTAAAATTCACTGAAATCAGTCAATTTCAATTTTCAGTCAATCACCTGGCATTTGGCCTTATTGAACTTCATGGAATTGGGCTTGGCCCAGCGATGCAGCCTATCCAGATCTCTCTGTAAAGCCTCCCTTCCCTCAAGCAGATCCACACTGCCACCCAGCTTGGTGTCATCTGCAAACTTACTAAGGGTGCACTCAATCCCCTGGTCCAAATCATTGATGAAGATGTTAAACAGGAGTGGCCCCAGTACTGAGCCTTTTGGGACCCCACTTGTGACCGGCTGCCAAATGGATTTAACTCCATTGCTCACAACTCTTTGGACTTGGCCATCTATCCAGTTTTTAACCCAGTGAAGCATATGCCCATCCAAGCCAAGAACAGTTAATTTCTCCAGGAGAATGCTGTGGGCAACTGTGTCAAAACCTGTTGATTGAACATGCTGAAGAATAAGTGGTCTATAATAGAGCTATCTGCTTCAGCCTGTCAAGCCTCTGAGACTGTGCTCTCTGCACAGCTCCACTGCTGCTCTTCCTCCTTCTGAATGTACTTCCAAGGGCTTTTGTAGCAGTGTGCAAGGAGCATGGGCAAGATCTAGTTTAGGGGATGAAAGAAGCAGACTTGCCTATCTGTCAGGGTGGTTTCATGCCCTTAGGATGCATTTTTCAAGGCAAGCAGTCCTGATGCTGCATGGCTAAATTGTCTTCTACCTGCTGCAATGGGACCTGCTGTCCTAATGTTTGTTTGGAGGTAAACTGTGTTAGCAAATGGCTTAACTTAAAGTTCAGTTGAACTTCTAATTAAATTCAGTTCTTTTTATGAAGGAGGTCCCTATCCTTATTTGCTATGGTCTTACCTAAAGACAGGGTGAACTCCAGATCTTGTCAATGAAAAAGATAAAGGAGGTTTGAGTGAGAGATGAAACACTTCTGCCCTGCTAGGGCATGAAATTAGCTGATGGTTAGCACATTCCACACCATATTTACTGTTGTGGGCTGAAAGCTGTAGCAAGGATAGCTAACAAATCAAGAAATGAGTTGAGGCTGAATCCTTAAAGGAATTTCAAGTGGAACAAAACCTACTGTGAAAATTGAGACTTTAACAACCTCCACAGTGTCCCTTGAAATTAGGCTTAATAAATAGCACAGAGCTGGAGTGTTCTGTGGTTGTGCATATATTTGTAACAAATGGTTGCACAAATATTTGGCTCCTAACGATGAACTAAATGGTATGACATTTGCCTGGGAAAATTAATTACTTTAACATGTGTTGTATAAAATATGAGTTAATCACGTAATGTATGTGTATACTGTAGAGTGTTGCTGAGTGACTAAGTTATTACCAAAGGAAATGCATGAGAAATAAACAAGAAATACTCAGAGATGTTGTAAATGTCATGTTATGCTCAAGGGCCTTTTGGGGCTGAATAATTTTAATGTGGATGAGGAGAACAGGATCATGCAGTGAAAAGTAAAGTTGGAATGAGTTAATCTCTGCATTTGTACATAATTATAGTGGCATTTCATGTAGCTACAATGTTTCTATTTCAGATTGAGGGTCACTTCACAAGGAAGATGGCAATATCAAATCAGACTAGACTTAGTGATCCAGCAAGGTCTCAGCACCACATTTTAAACTGTCTGTGTTCAAGAAGAAAAACTGCCTGTTCAACAAATGTGGACTGAAGCAGTCCTGAGAGTCAAACCATGGCTGCTGGGCTAGGGGGGGAAAAAAAAATCTTACTGCCTAATGAATGTGGCTTTTTAGAACAGTGAAGTAATCTCCTTTTGAGGTCTTGCCTGTGAAGAGATGCTTCTCTGTGCAACTGTCATCTCTCACAAGCAAGGGAGGCTCAGTGGCTGCCAGAGCTCTGTCTTCCCCTCCCATTAGGATGTTCCACAGAGTCACCATGAGACTGCATGCATGAGGAAGAAATGGAAAGCAGTGAGCTGGAGAAATACGAACTGGCAAGGGAAAAGCAGATACATCCATTTCTGCTTGGATAGGAAGTGTAGAGCACAATGGACCTGATCTCTAAACAGTAGCAAGAAATAATAATAGTAAAAATCACATCCAATACACTCATTTTTTCCCTAAGAAACTCAGATAGAGAAGGCTCTTCTGTGAGCAGCTAGCAGAATCATTAAAAAAAAAACCCAAACAAACAAAAAAACTCCAACCGAACAAAAACCCTCCACGATTGCTTTGTTTGCAGAGAGTCTAACTACTCCAACAGTTCTTAAGAATGTGATAAAGCAGGACACAGCCTGCTCAGAGAATGTCACCAGCACTTTGTCATGCAGCAGTACAGGAAGCGGCTTCCTAGGTGACAACTCTGGAATCAGTTCCTACCAGGGGAGAGGAACAGCTGGGGACTCTGAAGGTGGAGGACACCACTGGAGAGTTACAGGAATAAAGGAAGAATAACAAATCTGAAGGCAAAGGACTTGAAGGCAGCAGACATTCGTGAACACAGAGCACATTAGCAGGTAAATTCCTCTGGGAATCAAATCTTTTAAGAAAAGAGCTCCAGAAAAAGCTGATGGCTCACTAAATAATAATAAAAAAAAGCACAGGACAGTAAGAGCAGAATCACAAAATATCCCAGTATAGAAAGGGTAGAAGATGTAGTAAGAGATATCTGTGAAATCACAAGCTCTTCAGTGATCTCAAGTGCACAGAACAGAGAAACTAGGTCAAATATCTAAAAATGAATGTTAAAAAAACCCTCAGCATGATCACACAGAGACAAAATCAGGAAGTCTAAGGAACACAATAAAATACTTCTTTTATTATACTAATAACACATTTTAAAGGATTTTTTGATAGTAACAAAAAGGGAAGCCAAGGGAAGAATTACTCTATGGATAGGAAAATTGGCAGATGATGCTGAGAGGCTCAGAAAGCTTAGTGCCTTTTTTGAGGAAGACAAGCATAATGCTTCTGTTAAAAGTAAGAGCAGGGAATTGTGGAGCCAAAGAATTAGAAATCATCACCATCCTTGTAAATACTGAGTAAAGGCTAAAAAAATAACTACTCAGGTGATTTATAATTCCATGACATTTAAAAAAAGAGATGTAGCTTGATATGATTTGGCTTTTTCCAAATCCACTGAATTTTATTTTATGACAAGCAAAGTGACATTTTAGTTACAAGAGAAACAGTATGTGCCACACACAAGGTTGTGTGTGTGCTGGGGGCCAGGGGCAGACTGGACCAGCCTACCACAAAATACTCTTCACAAAAGCTCTTCAAACAGAGACAAAATGAGAGATGCCCTCTGGTTTCTGCTCACCCTGCTTCTGCAGCTGCCTACACTAAGGACTGTGTGGTCTGTGATAGCTGGAAAAGGCAGGGAGCACAGAGAAGGAACTGGGACAGAGGGAGGTGAGCAGTAGATGTGCTCTCTCACAGTGCTCTTGCAGCTGAGAGCAATTGTGGCCCTCTGCAACAAGAGGATGGGCAGTGAAGAGGTGATGATGCAGAGAGTGATAGGGGAGGCTAAGGCAGCCATTTGCTATGTAGGTTTGGCCATCCTGCTCTTCTGAGCTGAGCAGCAGGAAAAGACATGGCCAAGTATCAAGGGTTAGGGCTGGGCCAACCACTAATCCAGTGACAGATATTCTCTATTATCTTCTTTTACCCTGCTCCAGGAAGGAAAAGGGAAAGTTAACAGAGAGAGAGACTTGTGGATTAGAAATGAAACTTAAACTACTTTAACAAGATAATAATAAGAAATTGAAATATATATATATATATACACACACACACAAAACCTATACCACACCCAGAAGTCCCTTGATGGCAACTACCTCACCGTTAATGCTGTGGCAGAAGGACTCAACGGCAGATAAGACTGGATCCTGGAACTCAGGAACACGTGGATTAATATGGAAGACAGAACAGAGTCCTGCAGAGCTGGGCATCTGATCCTCACAAAACTCAGGTACTTTAAGGAAGATGGAGGCTCCAACCTCTCCTTATTTGTACTGGCTGTTAATTAGGTGCTAAATAGCTTAATCATGCACCTGTTTTGCTTGGGTCTTAGGCCTTATGTAGAAGACCCTAAGGGCCAAGCTTGGTGTCAAAGTTTCAAGGACTGAATATGACCTATATGGCATGGAATACCTTGTTTTGACTCAAACTAGGGCACTAAGGAGAAGATCTCAAAAGCCTTGCAGGTGAGAGAGAGCCAACCTTTGCAGTGGTGACAGCATTTCTCTGTGCTCCTGCATCCTGGATGCTTGGGCCAATACCTTAAGGAGAGGATCAAATGTGGGGAAAGATGCATGTAAGGAAGCCTAATGTTCAAAATATCTCTCTGGAGCTGTAATTCTTTATCTGTATTTAATGGCCATAGTGGATAAGAGAAGACAAAAAGTCTTCCAGTTAGAACAGGAAAATGCTCTCCTGGTGAGGATGGTGAAGAAGAGTGTCACATCCCTGCTGAGCAGAGCACCCTAATCTTCCCATGCTTGCAACCAGGGTTTAGACAGATCTCTGGTAGGTATGGCTGAGGAACAACTGACCTACCTCAGGGTTAGAGGGATGTTGTAAAGGAGTTTGTGCAGTCTCTTCCAGCACTTCACCCAGTGTATGATGATGTGTATCTGCAGCAATGGCCTGGCAGGAACCCCACTGGAAAGGTGAGGAAATGGGTGGCCTTCCCATTTCCAAAACTCATGGAAGCTGGTTTTTCCCAGCTTCTCTAACAACCTCTGTTAACCATGCCTTACATTTCTGTGTGTCTTGATAGAAAAAGGAATGACAGAAAAGCAGCTTATTCTGAAGGATGGTGGAGAACAGGAGCCTACTGCAAAAAGCTTGAAATGCCTCCTAGGAGAGGGCCCAAAGCTCACTCCTATCTGCAGAGGGACTTTAGGGAGAGTAAGCTCCTTAAGCTAAATCAGCTCCTCTGAGTAGGTGTCTGTAGAGCATTAGGCTGACCAGACCCCAATGCAGCATTCCAGGGGAATCACTAAAGCTTAATGCCAGTGCAATGCCATAGTATTGTGTACATTTTCCATCCCATCCCTTAGGTACCCCAACATCTTGTCTGTGATGTGACTGTTGGCTTACACCAACCCTCCAGGTAAACATCCAGTCTTTCCCTGACTTTGTTGTCTGTTGGTAGGACCAAGCTCTGTGCAGAGTGCTTCAGGCTGCTCCATCCTCTGGACATGATTTTGTGTTAAGGAGCACCAACAGCTTTCTCATCCCACTGCCCACATGCTCAGGCTGAACAAAGCTTTTAGGAATTCTCTTCTCTCCATTGGCTCAGCTGAACCTGAGTAAGTTTGTGTCACCTTCAAGTGCCCCTCCCCCACCTCTTCAACAGATCACAAAGAGCTACTGCACATCCACTCCTCACATTATACAGTTCTTTGGCATATTAATATTAATACAGGATCTAAAAAAACCCCAAAGACTGAAAAAAACATTTCAGTTACGAAGGAGGGAGATGGCAGGACAAAAGCTTCTTACGTAGCTGTGATCCAAATCCCTCTGTGCAGCAGTGCAGGTTTTAGTTATGGGTGTACAGAGGATTATTTAGAGGACTTCTCATGTAGGAGGCAGGATAGATTCTGGACTAGATGGACTATTTTTCTGACCATTTTACCCATTTTCTCTGGGTAAATGTCCTGTCACCACATGCGCACAGAGAACATGCAGCACCATTTCTCACCCATGCTGGTAAGACAACACAGAAGGGACTTTGAGATCCAGCAGAAGAATCTCCCCTGGACTTCATTTTTTTCTTATTTTGTATGAAGAAGAGTGGAGAGAGGTCATCTTTCTAAGAGTCATACATTCAGGAGCTGTTTGGCTGAGTGAAACTGCCTTCTTTAATAAAGGAGGAACATTGTGTACTTTGCTTACTTCATAGTCATAGATTTGGAAATGTAAAACCTGGGGTGATTGGTAGCCATCACAGCTAAGCTGTGGTTATTAGCCCTGGACAGTTTTGAGGAGATTACAAGGACACAACTAATAGAGACTAGTAAATTAAAATGTGTTCTGTGTGAAGAAAAATACTTTATAAATGTAGTTTTTTAGGAATGGATTCTTATTTTTTGATAGTCTGCTGGTCAAGGAAAAAAAGTGTGGAAAACATAGTCAATTTGAGAGAGAGGAGAGGCTGACTGCTCTGTAATCTTATAATCAGGAAAGTAAGCATTTATTCCTTGTAGAGAGATCAAGAGGCCTGCATTCTCTTCTGCATCTGTGAACAGCTGGGAAAGACTGAACCTTAGCTGTGTCCATCCTGCTTTCCTTTGGGATTCCTCACCCAGCACTTGGGCAGACTTTATCAGGTTCACTTTGGAATAAAAGCAAATCCACTGAAATAGGTAACAATTTTATTGAGCGTTAGACATGCAGTTGTATTAAATAAGGCAATTTAACTGTAAATAAGATCCAAAATTCATTATAATCAGATTAATATGACAAATTATAATCACACCCATTGATACAGAATGATGCAATAGCAACTGTGCTTGCAGTTTGTACTGAACTGGAAAGAAAAAAAATACATGCATCTGGGAAGAAAGTCACCAGAGTACTAGGGAGAGGTTTTTTCTGTTCTGTAGTTTTTGAAGACCCAGAACTATTTACTTTTCAATTGCAAATTAAACCAGTGAGACTCAATTAATGCATGACACTGTCCCCTTTGAGTACAAACATGACTCAGAAGTAGTTCCTAAAGCAGACAAGCTCTTGCTTAGTTTAGCTGCATGACCTGCTTAGTTCTCAAAGGGACCTATCAAACTGAAATTAGGCAGTTAAAAAAAAAATTCTAAATAAATTCAGGAACTAACAGATCCTGGGATCCCTCTGCTAATTTATATAGCTTTGCAATTACATTTTCCATTTTTTTAGTCAGGTTTCTTTCTTAGGCGAAAACATGAAGGTGAAGGGAGGTTGTCTAATCACAGCTTTACAAGCATCAAGCGACAAGTTGCACATAACATGATGTCATTACCATCTATTGTAATGTCATTACCCAGAAAAACAGGTCAGGTTCTGTCCTGTGGCTGACCAGAGCTGTCTGTGTTTTCAGTGCCTGCTCAGCCATGGTGAGGATTGCTCTGGTGGCACTGGTAAATTGAATGCACACAGATTTTTGCAGGGCCAAGCTGCCACCAAGAACTGAGCAAAGAAAGTATGTGCCTTTCAGATATTGCAGCAACCCAAATTCCTGGGAAAGGGAAGGGACTTTTCACTCAAGAGGTCCATCAGGTGAAAGTCGGGATGCTTAAGAGGGCAAAATGCCTGAAAGACTTTGTTGTGCCTCTATCAATCCTTCAGCAGCACCTAGGCTACCTGAAAAGCCTATCACTGCATGAGATTAGTGCATCCCAAAGCCACAGAGGTTCACAACTCCGTGAACAACACAACATGGAAAGGACATGCTCCCACCCCCTACTGCCTCATGGACTGAGACAGGCTTGAGTTTTTCTGAACCATTGGTGCTGAATATTTCCTTGATCTTCTCTTTCAGAAGTTGAAAAAAACACACCTGATTTATGGCTTCCAGTGCTGCAAGATTCCAGTCATCAGGAAGTTTTTTTTATTGCCTAGCCTAAATCTTCTTTACTTCAGTTTAAGCTGATTTCTTCTTGTCCTTCTTCTGATGGACATGAAGAGCAGTTGATCATAATCCTCTTTTTAACAACCTTGTATGTACTGGAAGACTAGGAGACCGGTTTTTTGAGAACTTGGTTCTGGCCTTTAAAGAACCCTTCCAAATAATTTTGCCTTTGTACTAACTGGCCACAAAATAGGCAATTTCCATAAAAGGAAGCAACAGGAATGATCATTTGATAATAATCTCTAGCCCTCTGCAAAGGCAAGGTTTAGTCCTCTGAGGAGCAACCTGTCAGACAATAAACTGACACTCTTGTTTACCAGTGCCTAGTGTAATCTAGAAATCCTTCTGATAAGATAAAACTTTGCAATTTTGTTCCAACAAAAATGTTTGGAGTCTAAGTGACTGGTGCCTTTGATCCCTTATTGAACTTGCCCAGGGCTGGGGCTGTCCTGGTGCCCCCCACCTGCTCTGAGCTGGGGGTAGGATGGACCCAGGCTGGCAGGCTCTGCCCTTCTGCCCCACACCCTGGGAATGGTGTGGGTAACAGGATCTTTCTCCTTGGGCAAGACAGGATTGTATCAGCCTGTAATACCAAGCAGAGAAGCTTGCCCACGATTTTATTACCAGCAGTGAAACTACTTAATAAAGGAATCATCTTCCTATCCAAAATAAATCAAACCATATAAAGGTGCAGAGCCTTTGAGGGAAGGTGTGTGGAGGTGTAGCATACAGAGGATTTGTATTCCTCTCCCTTCTTATCCAACCCACAGGTCACAAACTGCTTCGTTCCCATATCTACAGAGCTCTGCAGAAGGTTAGCAGTTACCTCCTCATACATTCATGTAGGGAAAAAACAACATGGAAAACTGTGGAAACATAAGAAGCCCTTTGGGAAGGTAAATCATGAGCATAACATTGCCAAGACCTCCTCTCCTATTGACAAGAAAGGATTTGCACTGAGAAATCCTATTAATAGAGATTATTTGTAGAAATCTTTTGTGCAGCAGCCTCCGTATCACTTGTATGAAATGTCCTCCTCTGGCTTGTATGCTAAAATAATGTGGTTCTAAGATTGGATTCACTTTATCACTTCCAAATGTACCTTGCTCTGACTCCCCAGTGTTTGGGCTCTCCTGCAGAAGTGAAGCCAAGCTCACAGACCTGTCAATGCCAGGACTGGACTGGGGGCTCCCTCTCCTTTTTCCCCCGTCAATATCATTAAACATTCACTGGCTCTCAGTAATTTCCTTCCTTTCCAATAAGCTCCACAAAAGCTTTCCAGCATCTCCTTCTCTCTTTACCCTCCTAGGATGTGATTTATCACTCCAATCTGGGTGTGCTGACAACTTTTAATAGTACTAATTGCCTCACTATTCACTCCAGTGCAAGAGGAAAACCTTTTGACATTTTCCTTCCCTCCCTGAGGAAAACATATCCCAGTTCCTGGGATGTTGCCTTCTGCTGCCTCTGTGATTACTGGGGCGAGGAATTCCTTGAGGCCCTTTGCCTTATCAACCTCATCTGTCACCACCTTTCCATTCCTGTCTCTCTTGGTGCTCCCTAATCACTTTTCATCTTCTGTTATTTTCTGGTTTGGTGGTTGTTTTTTTATCTTCTTCTTCCTTTTCCACGTGCAACGTCAATCTTCAGCACATAGCCTAGTCCTTATTGTTTATCAATCTCCTTTTTCACTGCATGCTCTGTGATGCTTACCTTGCTCCAGTTTACTATTTTTATATCAGTGTAGGAGTGCCTATTCAAAACAAATTTTCAAATACGCAGTCCACATATGCAGAAATGATTTTTTTTTTTTACAGCTTAAGCCTGTAAACAATTAATTTTGTGAGTGAGGGCTTTCATGGTGAAGCCCCATACCCTTGTATCAAGGATTAGATATCTGACTATATAGTCCAGTTTTCAGGTAAGCATCCTACCAAACAGGCAGCAAAATATTCTGGTAGTAGACTGCTGCCTGCCTTCCTGTTAGATCTATTTCACTTCAGGCAGCACATTTAACTATTTAGCAATGATTTAAGGTTAACTTTGAGCAGATGAGACCCAAATTTTTGGCCTCACTCCCATGGTTGCTGAAACTCTTCCACACAACAGAATGTGTCAGCAGGAGGTTCCAAGGATTTCTCATGCCACAAAACCTTTGGTAGGTAGGGCACTGGTCTAGGAAGCAGGAGAGGTTTTCCAGCAAGAGGTAACTGAACCTGGTCTCCAGCTTCCTTGAGCTCACTAACCCAGAGACATGAGCTGACAGATAGTCCAAAATCTGAACTCACCCCATTTTCAAGTGCTACATTTCCTTTTCTTCAAAGCTCAGCAATAGTGTGTGCTGTGGTGTTCACTCTTCGGGAGCTGTGGAAAAAGAACAGACAAGCAAACCAAAAGCAGGGAGGTAGAAACATGCAGTGCACTGAGCAACTGGGGACACAGAGGTCAGGGGACAAGTGAAGGGGGTGAGAGAGGCAGAAGACCTCTGGGTGCTGAACCCACAAAATAGTCAAATCTGTCATGACTGTATTGGTTTAGCCAAGCTCTGAACTGGAGCCAGCTGGGTCAAGCAAGGTTTCTTAGTTAAAGTATAGCACCATTTATGCTGGGGTTAGCCATGCTGTTCCCAGTCAGACTGTGAGCACCAAAGACCACACCAAGTTTCTCCACCACGTAGCTAAACTCTCTTGGCTTGAACACAGGACCAAAGCCCATCGAGGTTTCAGGCTGTGCTGGATCAGCACTGCATGCTTTGTGCCAACCCACCCCACAATTATCTTAATTATAATTGGCTTCCAGTCTTACAGGTCCTGATGAATGTCAGCTGTCTCAGTAGTTAAGAATCCACCACATGCTTCCCAAATCTCCCCAAAATAACAAACATCAGCTTCTCCATTTGTCTCAGTACTGGGACATCAGCACTCTGTGTCAGACTTGCTTGCCAACACACATTTAAAAACAGCTCTTCAAGCTCATCACTCCTGTCTAGGTTTTGAACTAGAAAACAAAAGACAAGGAGGATGACACCTCCTGCTCTTGGCAGATTTGAGTGCAGTCCTTCTCCCCCAGCTCTCAGCTGCACCATGTGCAGTCCTAGGGTGACCAAACCCCACATTTTTTAATGACCCATCTCTCTCCCAACATGTCAGGTAGTTCTAGTTGTGCTGAATTTGGGTAAACATTCTCTCTTTCCACTATCACCTACAGACCCCACACAGGCAGCTGCATGCTAAAAATTGTTTGATTTTTAAAGTAATTTTTTAGAGTTTATTGAAGTGATTTTGAAAGAACATGGACAGCCATGAGGCTGAAACTACAATATCACATATACATTATGTAGTCCTTGATACCATCTACTACAGCATGAAAAATACTTTTAGAATAAACAATATTTAACTTAAAACATAGAAATGGAGTTCTCTTTCTTACAGTATGGTTACATTCTATATTCCAAGAATAACATTTTAAAAAATGCTAGCTCTTGAAAGGTCATAGATAAAAACAGTCAAGATAATGAACCAGTTTTGCCCAGAAATACTATAATGAGCACATTGCACAGTTTTTTCTGCAAATCCTAGTTTTGCCAAGCTTCAAGAGGCAAAAGGCTGAAATGTAAAAGCTTCCAAGTTGTCTAGCTAGTCCTCTTGTCTTGCTCTGGAAGGCTCAGTGACCCACACTGCTTGCTGTCACCAAAGCTGCTCTGTGCCGATGCAAATGCTGCCAGGAAGAGGGGATCCAGGTTCTTAGGATGCCAGGCCTAACAAAAAGCCTCCCACAAATCCACTGGACACCACAATGTTCTGTTTGATAAATTCTGTTGA
This sequence comes from Bucco capensis, assembly GCA_013396975.1. Taxonomy (NCBI): domain Eukaryota; kingdom Metazoa; phylum Chordata; class Aves; order Piciformes; family Bucconidae; genus Bucco; species Bucco capensis. The sequence continues at coordinate 682,015 of VWZO01017849.1, forward strand.
CTGAGAAGAGAAACAGCATTTGTAAAGAACTGAGTTAACGGTGTCTGATTGTAGCATTTAATTCTTACCACAATTACTAGAATGACGGAGGGGGCTGTGGAGGGAAGCAACATGGTTAAAAACCATATAAAGCTAGGTGGCAGCTGCTGGCACCAGTGGAATGAAAACTGACTCTCAGCTGTCTTGAACAATGCATTCAAAATCCAGTTAGCATTTTCAAAGTCAATACAGAACAATTGTCACAGCAATTTCATGCCAATACCACTCTTGTTTTGATTAAAACATGACAGATGTTTTGCAAACTCCCTTGGCAAAAAAGCATAAGCACTGCCATGGTTTCAATTTCAATCACATAAAAAATGGTTAAAAAACCCCACAACCCTGGTTTTTGGAAGACTAGATCACTGGAAAAGAAATACACTTTCCTCCATTATCAGCCAGTTTCCTAACAACTTAGTCCTACAAAAAACACTAAATGTATGACACTGCATAGAGTATTTCATGAAGTAACAGCTGTTTCATAATCCTCCCCAAGCACTTCAGACTGGCTACTAGCACACAATTAGAGGAGAGAAGAAAAGTTGAGGGGGAGAAAAGAAAATAAAAAAGGAAACCACCCCAAATCCCATCTCATCCTACCCATTTCTTCAGAGTGATGAACAAGGACTATTTGGGGTAGAAAACCACCTCTCCTCTCACTTCACATTCACATGAAAATTTGGGGTAATTTTAATCAACCTGTGCACAGCTCCATATAGGTTAAATGCGAGATGTCAAAACCCTTTATTACAGAGTGCTACTGTGGCTGCTGTTACATCATCTGCAGCATACTCCAAGTCAGGATTTACAGTTACTGAGAGAGAAACTGAGATTGCCTGAAATGCAAAAAGATGTAAAAACAGGCCTAACTTTTTTTTTTTTTAATAAAAGAGAAAATGATTAAATAAGTCTTCAAGTGACAGGCTGAAGTAGCCCCAATGATACCTATCAGTATTACAGGCTTCAACACAGTATGTAACTGACAGATTCCACAGACACACAGATATTCCTTGAACTGTATAAAAATGACCTAAACCCCACAACTTTAGTTACAAAGTAGCTACAGCTTTTTTCCAGAAAGGTCAGTCTTTTTTCCAACCAAGTCATTTTCTTATCAGCAATCTAAGAAGATCTGAGTTTTGTCTTTGTAGCTACCATGTTTTTGTCACAACATCCTTAACTCTTTACCATGTCATGATCTCACTGCCTTTCTCACCTGTCATGAATCTGCACTGACTAAGTGACAAAGCCAAAGGCAGTCCCTGAGCTGCATCAGCTGTAGATGTGCATTAGCTCTGAAGTTGGTGTGTCACCTTTAAGAGTGAAAATAGAAAGTCAAATGAAGAGAAGAGAGTACTGCCAGACCCTTCCTGATGCCTTTCAGTTTTCTACCTGCATTTTCAACTAATCATCCCCAGCAGTGGAAGGTAAGAAAAACTGTTTGGCAGAATATAAGTTTATCACATGAGACTTACCTCTTCAATTAGAGTGTTGATTTCAGGTGCTGCCTTATTTGCACGCTTTTTTAACTGTTTTTTTGCTTTGTTTACATCTTTTTCAACTCTCTTCCAGTCAATTTGTACATATCCACTATGACTAGCAATCTAGAAAAATAGAGGGCACTTATGAAGTATTTGTAGTTATAATACAGTATCTCAGTGCCTACAAAGTTTTTTTTTTTGGGCTCCCCCCCAAAATTACAGGAAAAGACACTGTTGCAATTACAGCAGATACACTGTTTCAAACACTAATATTTTCCACAGCAACAGCAAAGTTCAGTAGACTCTGGTTAATTTTACTAGTTCTCTATTCTCTAGTTATAAAATCTTTAAATAACAAAAGTTTTTCCTTCAGCATTTACTGTAACTTTATTTGTAAAAGGAAAGAAAAAGCATGTTCATAGGACAACAATGAAAGAAAATGTTTCACTTCAGCTTCTTTGGAATTGTGGAGTTCTGATTTCTGACAGAGTAGCTGGGCTAATTAGAATCATCCTTAGAAATACTGAAAACTTATTTTATTCTACATCATTTAAACTGTCCTACAAAAAAGTATTCAATACAAAAGAACTCTCATGCTTTCTACAAAACAAAGCCAGTAACTAGAGAAATAGAATGGCCTGTGTAGAGTTCTGAAACATTAGCAAAATGGGTAAGTTTGGGTGGATGGTCAACTGTCATTGAGATCTTCAACACAAAACTGAACACAATTCTTTAAGTCCCTACTCCTAGAAGCATGTTATTCGCTCCTTAGTTCATTGAGATGCTACAACATGATTGTGGTGGCATGGTATCAACCAACCCCTGTACAATACAAAGCCAAAGATACCTTCAGAGTTTATATTTTTATTTGTGTTGTTTTCAAAGATCTACTTTTAAGTCAAAGTAATTCAATGAAGAATTGAACTGAATTAATCAGTGGCATATTAATGGGATGAGGCAAAGCCTTTAGTGAAAGCACAAATAACTGAACAAAATTACAATTTTACAATTAAGTCACAGACAACAGACAATGGAAAACCCTGTAATTTGTATGCTGACTGCAGCCAAAAAGCAATGAAACCATTGTTAAGGATACAGGAGTTTAAAAACAGAACAGGTGCTCAGTAAGAACTAATTAACTATTTATAACTAATTCATTATAGCAGAACCACATGAGTTCATACTTCAGGATGATACCATCCTTCAGGATTTCACTAAACTGTGCTGTATAAACTATAAATTATACAAGGAAAACCTCTTTTTATGAGGACTGAACTATAGTTTCTTTAATAGAGTGCATGGTTATTGGTCTTACAGCAGCATATTTGAAAAAACTACATTTATTTCAGTAAAAAAGGATAGTTAATTGATCAAATTAAGCTGTCAAAACATCCAGCACAAAGATGTGATAACAGATCTCAATTCTGAAAAACTATGCAAATGCCTTCATATCATTATTCTCTTCCTCAGTCTACTTTTCCTTTAATCTGTATTGACAGAAAAACTTCTGGTCACTTACAAAAATCTGAAAAGTATTTGCTTCTGCAAATTGACACTCCAAAAATATATTGGTTTCAGTTTCCTACTATATTTCTTGAGATGAAGTCATCACATGCTGAAGAAAAAATGCATTAATTTTTTTTTTCTTCCAGGACTGAAATGTTTCACCAAACAGGCTTTAGCCAAGAATCTTGCTTTCTGTAGTTCTTGGTTTAGTAGGTAATTACAACATCAATATTGCAATCAGCAGTTGAAATGAAATCTGCAACTTCAGATAAATTTACAGATAAACCCAAAGTTTCTAGTCGTGTGCTGAAGCATTCCTCTCCCCACTCAGGGGAAGCACTGAACATGTATTCATAGGGAAATTCAAATCACCATGTGTGATCTTTAAATGAAAAAATTAAAGACTACAGAAATCTAATTACACTATAGAATGTATGACTCAGCTTTAAAATGCAAAACATTCTGAATCAAAATGAAAGATCAAGGCATTTACTTCATTCCCTTCCAAGAGAATTTCATCTCACTTAATTAAAGATATAGACAACTCAATCCAAATATGCAACTCATTTTTCCTCCTGGATAATATTCCTTTTCAGATAGGCTGTAAAAGAGATCAACTAAGACATCAGATACTTAAACACAAGCCAAACAGATGTAACTAGTAAATACAGCACAGCAAGAAAAGAGAAATACATAGCTTCAAAATGGGACCAGAGCAAGCCTTCCAAACAACTGCCAAAGAAGCCTACTTCTTCTAAAGCAGTGGTAAAAGTCTCAGAACCTATGTAAAATAAATACAGCATAAATTACTTGGTCTCCCCAACTACAGGTTTACAAGCAGTTCCTCTAATCTGGCAATACTGAATCACATACAGCATCTCAGTTTCTGCACAGAGGTTTCTTTTGGCTTACTTAAAACTCTCTTACAGGACAGAGTAGATTTACCACTGGTCTTTAGAAATGTCTCTCATTCACAATACTCCAGCTGAAATGTAAGTTTTGTGACTGATAAGATTAAAGATCAAGTTCAACAGCTGTGTTTTTCTCATTGTTAAGCAAATAACATTTATCAACTCATAAAGCATGAAATGCTACATACTTGAAGCAGAAGAAAGCCACCACCTACTGCAGTTGCTGCAAGCTTTCCAACCTTCTGGAACAAAAATCCCGCACACCTTAGGAGAACAAAACAAAACCAAACCAACAATCCAGTCAATCTCTCTGCTGAACAATCCAACACTCCAAAATTCCTGACTACAGCTACTACTATTTTTTCATTTAACATAACAAATTTAGCATTTCACATTTTAAACTTTTAAAATCACAGTATTTAAAAAACCCAGTATTTAATTACTAAATGTCTAACACAAGACAACATGAGTACTGGTTGCTAGTTCATGATGGTCTGATAGCCCCTTTAAAGTAAGCTTGAGATCTCCAGACCTTGTCAATATCCAGAAGCTGTATGATGCTATTAAATGTAGCATGTTAATAAAGTACAAGGTAATAATATTAAAGTGCCACTTTATCTGTTCCCAAACGGAAGGTAAATACAGTACACCATCATTTATATTACTTACACAACCTATAACTTAAATATCCCAAGTAAAAAGGAGTTACATCCCTACTACAAGAGTTAAAATCAGCAGGATCCCTCTACTAGGACATGGCCTTAGTCTGTTTTTAATGGATTAAGGCAAGCAGAAAATTATTTTGTTGTTGGTCTCTAAACATTCCTACATCAAATACAGAACTGCATAGGTATCACTATCACAGAATAGTTTGGGCAGGAAGGGACCTCTGGAGGTCAGCTAGTCCAGCTGCCTTCCCAAAACTAGGCCAGCTGCAAAGTCAGATCCAACGTCCAAGCTAAGTGAGGTTGCTCAGGGCAAGCACTGAATGTTTCCAAGGCTGATCTTTCTATAACTTCTCAGGGTAACCCTGCTGGTGTGTGACTTGACCCTCCTTTGCCAGCCCACTCACAGGGGGGAATATTCTTCCCCCTGCATACAAATAGTGAATTCATACACACACATATATATATATAATAATAATAATACTAATTTTAAGGCTACAGAGACAAATAAGCTCCTCAAAGCTGTACTGAGCTTGGACATAATTTCATTTTCAGTCTATTTCATCTTCCAAATCTTGCATAATTCTGTTTTAGAAGTTCCTGTGCTACCATAATGCTATTTTTCATTGGACTTAAATATTATAGACTACTGAAATAGACAAATACCATTCAAACACCTTTGAGAAATTACAAATACTTTGACATAGCTGCTAAAGCTGTGGCCACATTTTCCACTTTATCCTCTTTACTGTCTAGGTTTCACCATGAATTATTTTAGCACAACTATGCTGTGCTATCTCTCTTCAGATCACAGGAGAGCAGACTGTTAATTTGCTCAAAATGGCTTCAGCTCCCTTTAAAGGAAAAAAAATCTCTGTGAAATGGGGCTCTTCATTGAAAGTATGTTCTGCTATGCATTTTTTTTCTTCATTGGTCTATAAAATGTGTCTTAGCCGTAACATCATACCTAGGTTTCTACATATATACTAGTAAGGAAATAAGCTTTTCCATACAAAAGTTACATGCAGTAATTTTCCATTTATTTCTTGTACATTTAGAGCTCTGACATTTCCCCAAATCCTTTCCACAGTAACTGGTAAGAGTTCCTTCAGATAACTGGTGTTTTATCAACCCTACAAAACACTTGAGAATGATGAGTCAGAGTAATGAGTAAGGAAATTGTTCACACATGAATAAACTTGATCAATGATAAAGGAAATCCTGTTAGAGAAGTGACATTTATCTGATTCAAAGAGCCTTGGAAAGGGATCTCCTAACACAGAGCAAAGCCTAGGGCAGCTGTGAGAAGAGCTGCTCCCTCACCAGCCAGTCACGCCGCCCATCACGATCTGGGTAGCCACAGAGTATTTTTCTCCAACTGGTCCTGAATTCCTGCCAAAGACACGATTCCACCAATGGTGCCGCCGAGCATACTCTGTTAGATCCAGCACTTCGTAGGAATCCTCATCACTGTCATGTTCTTAAAGAGAAAAAAGGGATTTTCTCAGTTGTTCAGTAAATTAATCATCTATGTAAACCCCCCGAACATTAACAAAACCATTTTTGGTATTAACTGGATAATCCAATGGTTGAATCTGCAACATACAGGCTAGCTATGGTCCAGCAGCTCACAGAAAAAGGATTTAAAGATTTTCATGCAATAAGCTTCAAGGTAAAGAAGAGAAGAGCATAGGGAAGGTATCATCCATAAAATTCATGGCTGGCATAGAAAAGGTTAACAGGCATCTCCTACCTGTTCAAGAACTGGAACTAAGAAGTATCAGATGGAACTACCAGATAGCAGGTTCCAAAGAAAAAGGAAGTATTTCTCTCCTCTCCTTCACTCCTCACCCACCAGAAACCGAAGTTAACATGTGGAACAGCTCACTGCTGGATACTGTAGATACCAAAAGCTAAAGCCAACCCCAAGCAGCTACTAGTTAAAAAAGGAGGAGGGGGAAAAAAAAAAAAGTCCCCCAAGGGCTGTCAGACACAAAGACAACCACAGCTAATGATGTCCTGAGCTGAAAATCATTCAAAACTTCCTGAGAAAGTATCACTATCTGCTTATTCTGTTACTAGCTCATCCTGCAGCTGATGTGTCTACAGGATGCTTCATCTGACCTACTATAATTGCTTTTTGATCTTAAGCAATGTGAAGCATGTCTAACTTATGAGTAAGCACATACCTCTCTTCTGGAGATACCACAACTCTGACAGACTGAGAACTTCTGGCTCAGTGTTTTCCTTAGAGGCTAGACATCAGCATAAGCTGATAAGCCAAGAACAGATACTTGTTCTTTTTCCACAACAGGTGAAAAAGTCAAAGCTAGAACTTCCATATTTGCAGGACTTCTTCAAATAGCAAGACACATAATGCTAAAAAATTGTTATTGAATGTTCTTTACTTCCAACTTTGAGGTACCACAGTAAATGGTTCAACTTCTTTAAACGGTGAAGACCATAAAAACACTGTCATAGACAGTTGTGCTAATTCTACCCTTAAACTAATATCGTTTAAATTAAACCTCTCATAAAGACAACATGTTGTATGGAAAACAATAACGCTGGAACATTTTTTACTAATAAGAAAAAAAGTCCTTTCCTTGAGGCACAATGTTATGCATGTTCTTCATGCACATAAAACTGCCTGTGCAAAAAAGCGTTACACTATACCCACACACTTAAAAAATCTCGATATCCTTAAAAGACGCGGAGAGGATAGGGGCTAGGGAAACCGTCCCTAGCTTCGCCAGCACTCCCTGCGGGTCCAGTTCCGCAGCCCCCAGGCCCTATGTCGAGACCCGTCCGACAGCCTGAACCCGCGCTGCTGGCAGGACTATCTTTTAAGGCAGTTTTAAGGCGGTTTTCACCTGAGGCCCTGCCGCTTCCTGCCCACCCGCGTCACAACGATCCCGCAGAGAAAGACTTTTGGCAGTTAAACCGCCGGACGCCACCGCAACACCCGGGAAAGGCCGGGAGAAGAGTGCCAGGCCCGGGAGGAGGATGCCGATGCCGGCAGCAGCGCTGGCAACTGTCGCTTGAGCGCGGCGAGGCTGAGCCCACGGCGGTTGGGCCGGCACGAGAAAGGGGCAGGGACCGGGACAGCCCTCCCCTGCCCCCGGGTGACCAGCACTGGCAAGAGGTTGGGGGGGGGGAGCCAGGCTGCCCCCCGCTTCCCGAGAGGAAGGGCGGCCGCCGTGCCTCCTCCTCCCCACCCCTTTCCCGTAAGGGGACAGAACAGAAGGCATCGCTGCGGAGCCCACGGTGAGCCCACTGACCTGAGGCAGTGCGGGCCCTCCGCGCCGCCATGTTGGCTGGTGCTGACGGCCGGAGCCGAGACCAAGACCACCACGCTCCGCCCCCAAACAGCCGCTCTGGGCTGCCGCTCTATGCTCTTCCCGCAGTCGCAGCCGCGGCCCCGCCCCTCTGCGCCCGCGGGGCGGAGGAGCTCGTGCGCGTGCCTATGCCCCTCCCCGCCTTCCGCAGCGGGAGCGCGCGAAGTTCTGAGGGATCTGCTTGAGGCAGGACCGGGAAGAGTGGTCGTGGCTGCAGTTCCCGGAGGGAAGGGTGCATGTTAGGTCGGGGAGCTGCCCGCCGACCTCCCACCTACCCCGCGCACCGCTGGGAAGGCGCTGCGGAGCTGGGTTTGTCCGCGATGTGGGGAATGGATTGTCCTGTCTGCCCTGCTAGGCCTAAGGTGCAGGCCCGAGGTGTACCTTTGCCACTCAATGAGGGCTGTGCTGGGGTTGACAGCGCAGCAGAAAACCCTGGTGATGTGTGTAAGGTCCTCAGACAGCCTCAGAATGACTCTAGGTGTGGGTGAGGAGTGAAGGGGTGGCAGGCAGCAGTAGCATAGCACACACAGCAGGTACGGTGCAAACGCACGTCATGTTGCCATGGGCATTGAGTGTCCCATAAAAATTAATAGCCAGGAAAGAAAACAAAATGCAAAGCCCCTCAAACAATAAAAATTAAAGTCGATGTGCTCTGTGAAACATTCAGAAAAATGAAATCTGGAATGACCTGACCCCAGTTCACTCCCTCCCTCGGTGCAGCTGTGGGTGGTGTTGGTGGGGTTTGGGTGGGATAAAGGCCATGCAGCTGTTTACTGTTTTTATTTTAGTTTTATTGTGTGCAGCTCCATACAACCTTTATAACTGTAACACAGAGGTAGCTGACACAGTAAGTGCAGCTTCAGGAATGTTGTGGCAATACGGATATCAAGATTGCAAAGAGTTCAATTACTGCAAATAATAAAAGAAAATGGGAAATAGATTATTTAAAAATGCTTATAGTCTCTCATTTGGACTCTCATGCTGCCAATACAAAAGACAGGCAATTATAATGAAAAAAACCCACTTTTTCCCATGTCATAAAGCTATTTTTATAGTGGGACATAACTTGCAACATATGAACTAAGCATTTAAGACTCAAATTAACCCCTGAATTGCACCAATCCTAACAGACACAAAACCAACCAGAAAAACATATGTTCTATATGAAGGTACTTCTTAACTCGATTCCGAGATTAAAGTAGACATATAAAATTAGAAGTTAGCGTATAAAATAGTGGTTTGCTTATTAACTAATTTTTACTACAAGCATTTGCCATCATGATAAGCAGGTGATAGGATAATAGACGTAACTTCCTTAAGATTTTCAATAAATCTCATTCTGTATGGAACACAAACCCCTCTCTTACATTTTATTTTGACAAACAATGTCTTTGGACTTTTCATGTTTAAGCATAAATTTTGGGGGGGGGAAAGAGGAGTATTTATTTCCCAAACAATAATGAAAAGCTTGTTGACTTTCATTGCTAAATGAATTTCAATCATATTCTAACATTAGCAGTTTGTCAAAAAACAAGAGTTTGGAGTGTGTTATACAGTCATTATTACTTAAGGTGGAAAGCACAGTTCCTTTCACAAAGCCAAGAGTGGACAAAAGGGATTTTACTCACTGAGCAAACCCAATGGTTAGTGTCAGCTCAGGCTTTGGAAGTAAGCATTCCCACAACCCTGGCCTGGAAAAGTGAGGAAATATAAAGTTAAGTGAGAAGTCTGATCTTTCCTCTTCATTTTATTTATGACATTCTTAATAATGCAAGCTGATTGTCCGTTAATATTTTGGTCTCACCTCTGACCTGTTATTAAACTTGGCCTGCAGCACAGAGCTTTGACCATGACCTCAGACAGAAGAAGGAGGTGACCACTGTGACTTATGAAGGTTAATCTTGCACCGTCAAAATGCTTAATAAAGACTGGAGTGTAGAGTTAAATGTGAGGCTTCTTGGGATTACCTAGGCAAATAAAGGGTGGGGAGGGGAACTGAGAGTCACAAAAAAGCAGAAAGTCTTGCAAGGCTTGCCTTTAATGTGATCTAGGTCTCAACGAGATGCAGCTCTTGTCATATTCTCATTAAAAACTTTTGTGATGTACATGCAAAGTGACTTTTTTTTTCCTTTCTATCTTTTCTTTTAAAAAACAAGTTCTGCAAAGTTCGTGTTCTTAATTTGTGGTTTTAAGTAAAAAAGTAAAAGGTTTTTAACTTTCTGAAGGTAGCCTTTTGTCTACTGTATATCCACATTACAAAATTTCAGAAAAGGGTACTGACTGCAGTACTATATCATTTTAGAGAAACTATTTAAACATGAATAGAGTGATATATTTTATTTTGAAGTTGTCCTTGAGAGACAAATATCTGATTCCCTTGTTCTGTCTTGTAGCTATTCTGGAGTTCTCTGCCTGTGTCACTTAAGTACTAGGACAAAGCCATGGAGAGAGTGAGAGCATGGACTGACAGAGAACCTTCTGGCAGTCTCGCCTGCAAAGGAACTGTGAGGAATTACTCTTTTAGAGAGACTATGATGATGAATCAATCATACCACTTCCACAGTTAACAGATGTTCCTATTAAGTTTCTGTAGCGTAAGTGCACATAAATAATCCAGAGGAAAAGAAAATTCTTTTGCATAGCTTTTTACAAAGCTAACAGCAACAGGATAATAACTGGGCAGGACAGATTTAGTAGAAGTCTACACTGAAAAATGTAAGGACCCTCCAGAAATGCCATCTGAGCAGCAAAGAGCCCAGAGAATTTCAGACCTCTCTTCTCATGATGCCTTGCACCAAGAAAAGGTTAAAAATCCTAAACTGAAGGGAAATGTGGTAATAAAGCTTTTCATTTCCTTGCGACAAAAGAAAAGCAATACAGAACTGTGATGAGTAAAACACTAGACAGTATACAAAGAGAAAAGACAATTCATGCAAGTCATCACTCTTGGCAAGGCAAAACCTTCCATCAAATACTGCTCTGCTAGTCGTAGGTAACATTCACTGGAACACCTGGCTGCATTCAGCTCACCTCCAGCTTATGAAGAGCCCTTCTACAGCTTCTTCTATTCTTCCTATTTTTTACTGAAATGAAACTAGCTGATTTTCTTCCAGAAAACTGAAAACATGCCAACACAGTCAAACATGAGACTCCCAGAGTGGAGGGCTGCCGCCAACCTCCTCGTTCCCTGTGGCTGTATCCCCTTCCTGGATGCAGACCTCAAAATAACATTTCTCTAGCCAAAGGACTAGCTTACTTTAGCAGCCCTGAGATTAGGAGAACTGGATTTGTTTTTCAAGGGTAATTTTCCTCCAAAAATTGAGGCCCCTGGCAGCTGGGGAGGTAGACTAACATGTTAGGTGTTCTTTATTGCACTCCTAGAGAGTAATGGTGCTTCGTCACCCAGACTCTTCCTAACTTTGCAACAGCAATTTCAAACAAAATTGATATCATTTATGTAATTATATAATTTCTCTATAACAAAGATTAAGTCTTGAGGAATTCAGATGGTCATTTAGTTATCTTTCAAAGCACAGTATTGTTTCCAGCAGCACTGTTATTTTCTTCCAGTTTATAAATACTCAAATGTTGATTTCTGGTAAATTGTATTCTAACAAAAACCGAAAGCAGCCATTGCCTCTGATAAACCCTTCAAAGACAGTTAATGTTCACCTTTCCGCCCTGATTTTCATTTATATTTGTTTCTGTGGAAGTATTCCACATACCATGACTCATCTGCAGCACTTTTGGTCTTTCTAAGGACTTAACAATGATTTTTGCAGAGTGCGAGCTTCACCCCCATCAAGAAGACCAAGCACTACTATGCAGAGCTTTCAGCACATGACAGGACAGAGGCAGTGCTGTCTGATGAATCTATTTGGGACATAATTCTGTGGCTCTGTCTACAGAAGTTTTTGTTGCCATGTATTTCATTGTGCTGATACCATCATGCCCTGTCCTACAGGCTGCAGCAACAGTGAGAGAGTGGTACAGCAGGAGCTCCAGTTCAGCCACCAGTGTTTTAATGCTGTTCTCATTCTGCCTCATCAAAAGCTACTCAGAGGAGGAGAAGAAGTGTGGGGGGTTTGCTTGGTCCAACTTTCCAACTGGAATGAAAACCAGCATGTAAAGTTTTCTAGTCTATTAGTCACAAAACACTCTAGGAAGGGCAAGCAAAACCAACAGACCTACACACAGGCAGGAGTCTGCTTACGTTAATTTTCAGATTTCTCTTCCATACTCAGGGCTCTCACTGGGTGTTTGTCGGATGGCAAACCCGAGTTTGAATGGGGAGCTTGTTTGCTCCCTTTTTCTTGTACACCAAGGTCTAGCTGAAGTTTTTGCAGGGAGTTATATGGAAGCAGCACTGGCTGCTGCTGGCAGCTCAGTTGTGTCTCAGTGCTCAGCCCCAGAAAACTGTTGTACATCTGCTGCACAGACACAGGTCATGCAGAAGGACTGCTCTGGATGTTGTGTGGCAGAGGAAGAGGTTATGGAGAAGCAGCTGTTGGGCATGGTCCTCAGCATATGCATAAAAAGATGCAATAGGTAGAGAGACAGATATTGTAACCCAAAAGAGAAGGGGAGTCCTTCCAGGCTCTAGAAAAACCTGACTAGCACTTAAAAGGTGCTCAAAAGTGGTGAGAAAATTGAAGCTATGAAAAGATATTCATGGATGCTTACGTTGCCAGGGTTGTTTCTGTGTTAGCATTTATCTCTAGGGGCCTAGATAAATGTGCTTTGGGACTCCACATCTCTGAAGTGATACTAATGTGTTAGTATGCACCATGGAGCTACACTAAGCTGGCAGGAGCCATCAAAGGGTGGTGGGGGTCCATGAATCTCAAAATAGTTAACACACATGTAGTCACCATGCAGCAGCATCTACCAGAGGGAACTGCAGCAGAGATGCACATCACCCACGAGCTTCTGTTCAACTGGGACTTCACCCTGGAGTTACCAGGAAGGTGGTGAAACCAGGGAGGATGTTCTGATAAGGATCACTAGTAAAGATGTACTTTATCTCTTTCTTGCTTACTCATGGCCTAGCATCCAAGTTAAAAAGTAAACTAATGAGCAGATGATAAAGCTGCACATCAGCAGCTCAATATTGTTGAAATACTGCCTCACAGCATATTATCTATAAACTCTGCTTTGCAGTGTTTAGTGGTATTTATGTTTTTGCTTATTTGTATTTTGCATAATTGATGTGTATTCTATATCCCGTAGGGCAGCTCCTGAATTCAATTTAGATTTTTTTTTTCTGATTGATCAGGACCAGTAAATAATCTTTAGAAAATTTGTTTGGTCTGTTTGTTCCTGTCTTCTTCCTAAATGTGTTTGATGAGTGGGTGATTTGTTTGTGCTGTCGTTACCAAAACCATATGTTGATGTGGTCTTATGGAGGAGTGTTTTTATTATTTTAAGAGTTCAACTAAGGATGTTTCCAAAGGAGTCATAATTGCTCTTCCAAGTACAAAGGCTGAACAATGACTGGCTTACAAATAATGCCAAAAATCTGCTCAGCTCAATCTAATTATTTTAAAGACTAAAATCTGTTTCTCAGAAATGTCTTCCTTCTACAGGCTGAACTTTTTAATGTACTAAGAAAGTTATGTTTACTCAAGTTCTCTACAGATTTACAGTCCCAGTGCCTGGAAGAAGGGGAAGTATCTGCTTTTTCACATATATACCAATGTATGCAAAACCTTTCAGGCTGCTCCTGTCTTCATGTGAAATGCATTGTACCACAGCATAACTGAGGACAGATCCTGCAAGGACTTTTGGACACTGGTAGGTTTTCTGGGTGAACAGGCTGAGGAAAGTGTTGCTCCTCAGATAGCTGAATCACCTAGGGGTGTGTGTGCAGGAATCACATCAGTGCTGGGGTTTGGGTAGGATGCTTGTGACCTCCATGAATAAAGGAGCTGGCATGGTCTGAAGCAGACAAGTATGTTCACTTGTGGGCCATTTGTCTCCTGTTAGGAGCTCAGAACCAAACTCCTGGCTCCCAAGCTGGTGAAACACCTACTTTACAACATTTGGTGAAAAAGGTTGGCTGTAAGCTAACATCCAGTGCTGTTTCTGTACTGACAGGAGCTGAGTGCAAGACCCAGTGTAGACTACCAGTGCTGAGAGGTTTGGTTGTCCTTTCCATGGCCATGGTCAAAATTGGAGGGAATTTTCTTCCAGAGGGCTGGTGAATATTCCTGGAAATACCTTGTGAGGCTGCTTGGCCTTGCAGGTGAGCAAGAAGCAACTGCTGAAGACTAGGTTTTGACATAGATGGTATCAATTTACTCCATAAATATGAGAGACCCATTGACATCTGGGGCACTGCATGCTGCATAGGGAAAGCACCATGAGTGTACTGGTGGTTAAATTGGTCCCCAAATGGGCTGGTCTCTAAGGGACTATGCTTGCAAAAGAGGAATCCCTGGAAGTGCCTCAGTGCTCTGTAACAGCTGCTAGAGGGAGAAGTCTATGGTAGAGAGATTCAACTAAGTTTTGGTTTTTTTTTATTTTAAAATATTAGATAGGGACTATTATTCAGTGCTGCAGAAGTAAAGAAAATGAGAAGAGCTGTGCACCTGGCCAAGACCTTGGAAAGGACAGACTTTTCAGAATAATCTTCAGAACAACAATTTCAAACCTCCCTGCTGCAAAGCCTCCTACGCAGCCCTTGCAGAGAGCCTTTCAGAGGAGAACTTTAAACAAAGGAGTGCAATAGCATGGCAACATCTTTGTGAGCAGCAATATGGCAAAGAAATGCTACACATTTATAGGTGCATGTCTGCCAAAATAAGTTACTGATGAAGCTGGTTTCTTGTGTATTGCAATAAGAAATGAACAGGGAGGGAAAAGTGGAAAATACTAATTCTGTATGGAGAGACTTTATGGTCATAATCTACCATAATAATGCAGTTTGAAACTGTATGCATATCTATAATTTAACTGTTATATACAGCATGCTTATATTATATAAATGCCAATTAGCTTATAAATATTACCTGAAATACATGTACATGCACTTCTATTTTGTGTGTGTCTATGTATATAAGAATGTATATAATGCAAAATCTGTATTATAAGATTATTGATGAAATGAATTATTTATTTCTCTCCATAATCCAACAAGATTATAGAAGAAGTTGGCCTGATGGTCAAAGCCATAGTCTGGTTACTGACTTTTAGGATATTGTATGATCACAGCATATCCTTTCAGGATATGAAAGGTGGTGTGAATTAAGAACTATGTCCTGGTTGTTGACTGAGGAATGGGAGGTTACATTCCCGGCTTTGCATAAAAAACCTGAATCAAAACCAGGTTCTTCAAGCTAAAGCGCAATAGACTTACTAAATGAGTCAGGCCGTGTTGGGCTCTTCTCACACTGATGCTGCAGGGCACTGCAGACATCTAACTGGAACACTTTGTCTCCAGAGGACCAAAGTACAAGTCTCCATGTTCCCAGGGAGATGAGGCCAGCTGCCCAAAAGACTGAGAGTGACTGTAAGACTGTTGCTCATATTTCTTAAACAAACCAACATCAGTTGGCTGTGTCATAGCAAAAAGACAAGCAACTTAAAAAAACCCAACAAACCACAACACCCAAGAAAACTATGTCGAGCTTGTTGCAGGATATTTTCTTGTTGAATATTCCCAGTGTTTCCTTTTGGGTTGTACTACCCAGAACAGTCAACTGGAGTCACTGCTGAGTGTTGTTAGACTAAAGCAGGGGATCATTCTGTTACAAAAATGAAGTTGTCCTTGCTGCAGACTGCTTCTGCTGTGGTCAGTGGGAAAGCAGGTATTGTAGAAGTTTTGGTATGACACCATCTTATGTCTGCTGCATAGCACAGGGTGCCCATTTTTGGTGGAAGCCAGCAGTAGAGATAGGATGGTGGCCTCCCCAAAGCTGAACTGCAGCTACACCCTAGGGCAAATTTCTGGTTTAGCTCCTAGACAGAAACCCACCCACTAATTTTCTTTGGGAAGAACAAGAATTCAAATTTGGTTTGGCTTGAAAATTGTTCTGGCTAGCCTGAGGGCAAAGAGAAGATGATTCTGTAAAGCCACAAGAAGAAAGTATTTTAATTCACAAATCATTTCCCTGATTTAAAATGTTAATCTTTATCTAACATTTTCCTTACTCCAAAACCACATTGGGTTTCAGCTACATTTCCTTTGAAACCAGAAAGCAATCACATTCAAATGCAATAAAAGGAACTAAAAATACATTTTCCCCCTCTTTTTGCCTTTCCCTGCCTCCCCAGATGTTAAGAGAATTAAACTGGATGCTACTGTTGCACGAGTTTGGGAGCAGGAGCAAATGGTGCAAGATGCCATACGGGAATCAGTGTATTTAGCACAGAATGGGTATTTCAGAAGAACTTCTTAGCTAGAGCTAGATGCAGATGGGTTGTGGCTCTGGAGGAATAGCTGGCAGGGGCTTCTGTGTTCTGAACAACTAGCAGATAAAGCCCTCTAACTATGCTTACTCTGGGTAGTTACATACCTTGCACCAGATGGGTTAAAAGCCCCTGAAATGCAGAAGTTATCAAAGGGAAAGACTGACTGTAGTCAGTGGTAGAGAAGGCAGAAGCTGCTCAGGGTTCCTTGAGTGAAGGCAGAGTTGGGACCTGCCAAGAGACTAAGCAATGGTTGCACAACCTATTAATCAAGAAGGATTATTCTGGGGTAATCCATATCTGAGATGCTGCCTTTGTGCCACTAGCAAGAAGATACTACCCCTCTGCTCCTGTAGTGTCTGTTTGGAAGAAAAGGAGAGAAAAGCAATTTTGTCTCTATCTTGGCAACAGAAGAAATGCTGTTATCCTTGACAGAGACAGAAGTGTAGGTAAGGTTTAAAAGGTGTGCTGGTATGGGGATGCTAAATGTGCTTACAGCTTGCCCTGTTGCTTTCAGATGTGCAATGCAGTATGAAATAGTGCTAATCATCCTGTCAGTGTGTGCCTATGCTTTGCAAAGTTGTGTGTGACAGAGTAGAGATGGGCCTGCTCCTAGCAGGATCCATTCCTTGCTCTGTAATAGATTTTAATTAGTTTGTAATGAAATGTGAGGAATTAATCACAGCTCAATTATACTTCTGAACACATTGCTGTATTTTAATGCATTTGTCTGGTTTTAATTATGCAGCAAATGTGAAGTTAAGATACTAAGATCAAAGAGTTGAGATCTGTCCCTCAATGAACGTCACTGCCTTGCCACGCAGAGCCGCGTTGGGAATGAGCACAAAGATGCAGAGAACAGGGAACTTCCCCTGTTGGCAAGCAGGAGGACTGGCAAATCCAAAAGGCCAGAAAACCTAATGAAAAACTGATCCCTATTCTCCTTCTTTGTTTTGTACTCCCACATCTCCCTTTCTCAGCCTGAAATTTATTATGCTCATTTCCAGCAAATGACTGCTGTGACCACTTTGTCACACTTTTGGGATGGGTGATCCTGTGCTTCATCCTCACCAGCTGCGGAGCACTGGTTTGGGTTCAGGCATCTTTTTGTCCTCTCAGCTGGCTCAGATCTATCCCATGGTTCTCTTTCTTTTTTTATCTGGATCAGTAATACTGGCTAGTCCAGTTTACTTTTGGCCTTGCCTGCTGGAAATGTCAACTGAGGATAAAAATTAAACTGTGGGTAGACAAAACATAAGGATGTTTCTACAGTGAAATGTGATACATATTAAAATCAACTTATTCATTAGCACTCACACTGTGGACTTATTAAATGCTTTTAGTTAACAGAGTTCCTAGTTTAATGTTTAGTGCTGCAAACAGCTGCTTTCTGTTTACAAAATAAATGGCATCTTCCACAAAACAAAGAAAAAAAAGAGATATGAATTTTTATTTCTTTCCAATCAAGTCTGTAAAATAGTTCTTTGATACCTTACACAGCAGTGAGAGAGTCTGCTTTGGGTACCTCTTCACTAAAGGGCAGTCTTGTACAAACACTGTTTAATGTAAAGTATCATGACTTTTCATATCTGCACAATAACTTACGCTAAAAGAGTTTGAATAGCATTTTCTCTTTAAATTCCTAACTCCTACTGAGTTCTGTATCTAGTGCTAGACTGTGATGAAAGTTGCTCAGGCACTAACAATATTGACATAAGGGATGGAAGCACACCCTTGAGTTTCAGAGAGAAACCAAGGGTCATCATTTCACACTCCACATCACATGGATGCAGGTACAACCCAGAAGCAGTTTCCATGAAGGGGATTGCTCAGAGCGTGTGGTGGAATTGAGCAGTTTGAATAGGCTGCAGGTTGTCCATTGTAGCTCTGTATATAAAGGTCCATCACAGACAAACTGATGGATGTGAACATCTGATCTTAGAAGGTAGCTCCTGTAGCCAGAGATGGCTCTTAAGTCCTCTCTTCTGTCTTTGACCACTTGAGATATTCAGAGCACTTAGAGAAAGACATCTCAAACACAAAATCATCACACGTGCATCTGGGAGGTCTTATCTAGCCTTTTTCTCCAAGATAAATCATTGTACTTGCTCACGTTTCTGTCCCCTAGAAGTCTCTACTCACTCCTTTACCCACAAGTCCCAAATTCCACTCCTTGAGGGACCTCTAGGATTCTCTCTCCAATAAGTTGCCCTCCTTTCTGGGTCTATCAGCCTGGTGTACCTCTCCCTTCAACGGGTGAAGATTAAATTACAGATGAAATCCTGCTCCCCCTCCTTGCTCCCAAATTTGCACAGCCCCCCAGTGCACAGGCCTGCACATCCATCCACCTTCGGCAAAGGCTCTCCTGGCCAGCTTTGTCCCTCCCTCACCATTCCTGGTTTTAAATACAGAAATATGCACCAATAAAAGGAGATTCTGAAAATAAATAGCTTCTAATTTATACTGAACAAACATTGTTTGAAGAATCTTTCTGTGTGCCTCCATAGAAAGCTACCTGAGGAAGGGCCACCTGATCAAGCACGATGCCCTGTCTCAGTGGTCACCCCTGACCATGGCTGTGTACAGCTGGCTGGGGGATGCAGTGCACGACCCTATGACAGGCTGCTCCAGTCAGATCAAAACTCCTTCTGGCCTGGATTCAAATTGACATCTAGAACTACTCAGCCATAAAGAGAAACATGGTGAATTCTTCAAGAAAGTAGTAAAATTAGAAAGTGAAATTATTTCTGCTCTTCAGGTGAAAAAAAATTAGAAGAGGCAGCAAAGTAGAGTAGAGGAGCAGAAAAGGGGAGGTAATGGGAGCCTGTGATCCCAGGGAGGCAGATGGCTTCCAGGGCTTCAGCTGGGCACCCTTGAAAGGTGTGTGCTGGAAGGTGACTGGTACCAGGGAAATCAGGAGAGAGGCAGAAAGCTGTGAACACCTGCACTGAGCTGGAAGATTTCTGCAGTTTCTTATTCATTACTATAAAAGATACACGGTTGTTTTTCTAAATAAAGGAAAACATGCTGTAGAAACTACTACCAACTAGCCTCAATTACTTGGCTATAAATAAAGGCAAATTCTGTTCCATTTTTTATCATAAATGCTATTTACTGCATCACACACTGCACTGGTTTTCATGGTTACACAATACATTACTGGCAAATCAAGTCAATAGGACTGTGGAAGTGTAAATGAGGAAAGCTCTCAATCACAGGGATAAATTAAACAACCACAGGTAATTATTGTGAAATCAGAAAAAGTATATTTATACCACACATAAAACTGAGCTAGTCTATCTTTTATGATGACAGTCAAAGAAAAGAAGTGCAAATAGATCCTTTAGAAGGCAGGGCCAATAATTACTGATTACATTGTAGTTGGGTTGTTTATGTCTAAAGTATTAAGCACAATTCTACTAGTTCTTAAGCCATGTTTTATAGCAGCTTTTGATGATCTCACTACTGTAAAACATTGTAGTTTCTAAGTTACCAAACACTACTTTTTTTTTTTCTGTTAAATTTAATTTGTTTCTATCTGGAAAAGAAACATCTTTTGCAGCACTTGTATCAATTTCTTTCATAGTGGTCCTAGAGTAACCTCTACACTAATGGCATTTGAATTAAGAACAACAAAGTACATGATTTTTCTCTCACAACCTCCCAGCAGACAAATAGATCAATAATCCAGAATTATTTGTCTCTTTCAAAATTCCCCATATAAAATAACTACTCTATGCTTGATATAAGAAGAAGATGACTAATCCTGGCTGTTGTGGGAAGCAGCTGTTTGTTAAACCCATCTTCAACTTACTGCAAATGAAAATGTCATCTGTAAAGGTCTGATTGTTTTAGGACAATTCATCACAGTGATTAGGTACCTCCTGAAGCAAGACATTATCGACTCCTGGTTTGGAAGAGTTAATTCACTATGCTGCAAACTGATGTGAAATGGAGGAATTGCAGGGAAAGTTTTTTTGCTTTGATATGAAAAATGAGTAGAATGAAACTGAGAGAGACATCAAAAGGAGCTTTTTATAGAAAACGGACTATAAAGCTGAAATTCTGCTTTAGTCTCCCAATTCTCTCCAAGCACTCTGGTCAGCAGAAATGCTAACTGATGACTGGTTTTGCATGCTTCTTGGGCCCTTCTTACACAAGGGTATCCTCCAAGTCAGCTACCCACCTCTGCAGCACCAAACCTATCCAGAGTACTATTAACCACTGATATTTGCCTTCCTTTCAGTGAATCCTCAACATACACCTACATACAAAGATATAGCTATATCTCTTAGACCCTGAATTAATTAAAACAGGATGCAGTTTTGATTGGGACAGTGCCTAATTAAAAGTGCTGCCACTTCTGGAAGATAAAGGGGTAAGCTCAACCTCAAGAACATTTTTTTCTGGCAGATTTGGATTTCCAGCTCTTACAAGTCAGTCTCTCCATATGTACAGACTTTAAACTGAACTGAAATGGATGGCAGAACTGAAAAATAAGACTGACACAGTCAATTACAGTAATTTATAAGCATTTAGGAATAGGGAAAATTTACCCGTTCCCATTTACTTAAAAATAAATACACTACTTATTTATAGTCTTCATTCTCATGCAGCACAGAATACTTTGGGATTGTCTTGCCAAATTTAAGTAATCGGATTTTACCAATTATAGGTTCAAATTTTAGCATCCCTTGCATGCATGTATATGCACTTTCAGATGGATGCAGTAGAGATTTTAGATATTAAACCCCTATTTTATTAGTCATCCTAACCAATACAGTATTAATCACTGATTTTTCCACGTCTTTTCCTATCTAGTTTTAAAGGTTCAAAGCAATGATTTATGCTGCCATGTAGACATCAGCAGCTAAGTGTTTGCTAATAATTAGCCTGAATATTGTATGTTTAAATTCTATTTTCTTTCATTTTATTTAATGACCTGCACTCTAGTTCCTTTCTTGATACTGTAGGCTTCCTCAGCTTTTTCTTATTTGGTATTTCTTGATTTCACAAAAATAACAAGAGACATGAATAGAAATGCAAGGCTATTTTACTAGCTATAGTAGCGAAAGAACAGTAAGAAATACTTTTATAGAGGATCCTATGAATGTTTAATATTTTTGCAGACTTGACAACAAACAAAAAATGGATAAAATGTTAAAAGAATCTGCATCATTGAATAAGTAATAAAAATGCTTGGGGGCTTTAAACTACTTTCATGCACTGTACTTTATGAGGTACTAAAGTGTTAAGCCTGTTGATGATCCTCAACCCTGCTTGCTTATTTAACTAAACATTCAGTCGGAAAACAACTCTTGTTAGTTCATTCTAGTTTTCTTCCTATGTCCTGCTCAAGCTTTTATGCTTTAAACATGATTTTCTTTAGCCTTTTTCTATTGGAAACATGTAATAATGTGCCTTTATATCTTCTCCACAAGCCTGTTTGGTTTAGCTTTCAAGAAACAAAACACCTTAGCAGCAGTGCATTATGTGTTCTCACTTTTTACCATATTGAATTTAAAATCTCATAGATGTTGATTTACAGCTTGGAATCTGTGCTGTGTGAACAACAGCTGACACAATTATCACAAGATTGTTTTTTTCTTTCCTGTGATACTCTCTGGGCAAATCAGCAAGCTTTGCTTTCTGCACAGCCACAGGATCACTAGACCTGCCTGAAAGATGC
The DNA here is from genome assembly GCA_013396975.1 of Bucco capensis. NCBI lineage: Eukaryota > Metazoa > Chordata > Aves > Piciformes > Bucconidae > Bucco > Bucco capensis. The sequence continues at coordinate 704,053 of VWZO01017849.1, forward strand.
AACCAGAAACTTGGCCTTTGGTGGAAGCCAGAAGGTGGCTTCCCCTTTTGGCAACAGTACACCTTTAGATAAGCTTCAGCAGGCAGCAGTGTTCTTCCCCTGTCCTCTGACAACTTATTCCTGATCCCACTGAAGGTAGTGGAAAAAGTTTCACTGATTTCAATACAACCAGAATTTGTCTCTGATTGAAATACAACTAATATGGGGGTGGCGTGGTGGTTAAATCCAAACCTCTTAAACACACAAAACACCACATCACTTTTGACATATCACTCTGATGCAAAGATAGGTCACTAATAAAATATATAACCTCTCACTAGACCTATTTGGAAAGCCCTGAATTAGACAAATTCCACCTGCTGAACTGTGACATAGCAATGCAAGCATGATTTATCATTTTACTCATTGAAGAAGAACAGGATACTTGTAAATAACTGGTGTTTGTACACTGCATTACATGTCATCATGTCACAAATCTGTAGTCCCTAAATATTTTTGTTTATAAGCTGCCACATGGAGAAGCCAACTGGCATGTTGTTTAGATACTAATTTCTGACATGTGCTTTGTGAACAGGAAAACACATGCTAGAAACTTGTCAGTTTTTGTCAATAGATACAAAAATAACTGCACATAAATCATGATAACATCCACAATGCATTTCAAAAAGCTTAAACTGCTTATTTTTAAAATTGGCTATAATTTAAAAAAAAAAATAGTAGAAATGGGCTCAAATTTCTTATGATTGTAACTTCTAAACCACATTTGAATACACTGGTTGCTTTATTGACCAAAAAGGACTGTTAATCTAAGCCTGATGCAGTAACACTTTGAGTGAAATATATCAGTGAGGAGACAGAGAGGAAGGCTAAAGGCTACAGCCTTTCAGTCTGGTAACACAGATACCACATGTACATCTTGTCAGCTCAGATGAAACACTTTAAAACATTTTAGTTATGGGCTAATACAGTGGCTAAAGTTTGCATAGCTTGCCCTTAATTGACCTTGGTGGAGCGATGCTGATTTATATTAGAAATGGTAGTGATTTTTTAAATAAAAAAAAAAACAACAAAAAACCCCCACAACCAACAAATTCCCCCCAGTGGCTTTTTCCATATGGAATAACTGTAGGCTCTGTAAATAGGGTATTTTTCCAAGTGAAAAGTCTCCATGAAAAAGTATCATTTTTTTTTTCCTTGTTTTTGGTTTTCTTTTACCCTTTCCTTTTCTCCTTTCACCCTCAGACTTCTCCTTTCACTCTTTCATTTCTCCTCAGAAAAAGAAGAAATGAAAAACAACAAATGAGGAGGATAAACAAAGATGAATATGGCAAGAAGTTTTCATTTTTTCATTTCACTGAAGATAAATGGAAATAATAAAAGAAGAAGGTTCCACAATAATTTGTTAGGCTGTTTCTCCTCTAAAAATGACAACGGAATAGAAGGTTGATGTAGATGCAGTAAGGTGTAGCAATCTTAGATCACGTCTTACATATTTTATTTTGTAATTTCTACAAAGTGACTCAGAACACATGAAGCTCACAGTAAATTTCATCAACTGAATCTAATGGCTTAGCCTATCTGAACAAGGAAAACATCTCCTGCATCAGGAAAAACACTGAAAAAAAGACTGGAAGAAGCAGCTTGATGGAGCACTGCTAGTGGCATTAACCATCAAGGGAAATCTAAGTTCCAATGAGACTTGGTTGACTATAGACAGAGGCAGCCTTAAGTAGAAAGCTGAGACTGCCTATGTTGCAAACATCTTCCTTTAGCTGCTGAACCATCTTCAATGCTGCCAATCTTCGTACATGACCTGGTCATGCTTACTCTTGCAAAAGCATGGCTTTTATTGTCATCATTACCAACAACAGCAATAAGTAGAGCAACAAATTTACTATTTAATTACATGGTAAAATGCATGAAAAAAAGAAACTATTTCCAAGAAATCAGTATGGGACACAAATTATGCCAGGTTCAAAGCAGACACACTGTGTAGCCTCAGATTGGTACTATCTAACAGCATTATGCAAGCTGACAAAACTTGGGCTTTAGTCGTCTGAGCACTTCAGAAATGATTACAACTGCCAGGACCCAGAATGCTCAGACATTTCTCTACAGAAACAAGACTATAACAGACAAAGAAGAATGAAAAATGTCAGTGAAGCAAAACTGGAAGACATAAATCCAACAGCTGTGAAAACTCTGTGGAGCAGTCATTGCATCATGCCAGGGAACACCTCTGCCCAAAGACACTGCTGCTTTTCCAGGCACAGCACAACAGCACTAGGAACTTCTCTAGCTTTTAAAAATTATTCTAAGCACCAGGTACCTGACCCTTTGAGCCCCACAAGCCTCTTCTGTAAGGAGTATGATCCTGAGCACTCCTTCTCTAATGCTTCCCAAATGTATGTGAACACACTGGTGTTCTCAAGCACACACTCTTCATTGGTCATGTCTGGCAGTTACTTCTTTTTCTGTGTTTCTGTCACAAGAGAATAACCTACGTTCTGAAGCCAACTATTTTGTCTGCAAAAATGCTAAGTAACTTTTCTAGCATCCAGTAGGGTATTTCACTGCAGTAAATGTATTATTTTCCCCAATAAATTACTCTGGAAGTTATCATTTCTCTCCCTGAACGTGACAGATTATCTGACAGCCTAGATGTCAAAATATTTTTCTTCACTGTGTACTTGAAACGTTAGAACTGTCAGGATTTTGAGCTTGGATGAAGTTTGCTTGATTTCAGAAAAGGAACTGATTTTTAAATATCCAGTTGCTTTGTTATTGAAGAATACATTAAAAGAAAGCGAGGACAAAAACCCACAAGAAGCACACATAGACATTATATCTGCCTTTTTTCTAGACCAAACCACTTTTCATTAAAAATGAAGATTACCTATGGATAGGACTTAACAACAGTGACTGCAGATAGGTTAAGTGGCAGTGAAGCATCTGCTGTGGAGAGATTATACAATTTCTCCCTCTGCTAAGAGAAATGGCAGGACATGCTTTGCATCAGCTTTACAGTGTGACAAGGAGGAAGCCTGGGAAAGCATACCTGTGAAGCACACATAGTTCCTCCCAAAAGAGTGGTAAATTTGAGTTAAAAATCCAAAAGGCTGAGTGGAGAATGAGAACTGTGCAGTGATTTCCATTAGAAGGCTATGGAGGAAGACCAAGAAAGTTTAAAAGAACAAGCATCAGCTGAGAGTATGAATAGGTTCAGCTGCAAAGGCAGGTCTCAATCTCCTCCTGAGGAGAGGGTAATACATTTTCCTGAAAAGGAGTCATGAAGAAATATTACACAAAGCCTTTAATGATCTGCTTAAGAGATAAGACTAAACATTACTGGGTATCTCTCTACCACTAAATATCTTTCGTAATTGTTGGACTCTGTCCTAATTAGCTCTGCTGTATCAGAGAACTGCTTTGTGAGCTGTTTGGTTAAAACATGTTGTTCTGTTCTAACTTCCTTTCAGATGTTCCATGGATAACATTATTAGATTTACCATTTTGCTGGTTCACTATACAGTTTCTATGCTAGTAGAACATACACTCATGCTCTTAATTTGATTCAATCTCTGCATAAACTGTTCAACTTTAAAAATTAGATTTATCTCATTCTATTCTAGCACTCATGATTGGCTGAAAGTTGTATCTGGGTCATTAAAGCATGGGTGTATTTGAATCTGCATATTTCCTTTTTTTTTTTTTTAAACACTTTTCAAGTGTCCAGTATTTTAGTATAAGATCTCCCACTAAATATAGTAATTAACAAATAAATAAACTAATTTTTTAATTAACTAATTCTCTTCTAATCTTTCTGGATTCTGTATCTTCACCAGGAAGTTTAGAACACTGATGCTATATTCATCTTGAACCTCTTGGTTCTTTGCAATTACTGTGAAGATCCAAAACGCTCTGTCTGGTACCTTTCATAGCAATTAGTTATTTATAGAATCATAGAATGGCCAGGTTGGAAGGGACCTCAAAGATCATCTAGTTCCAACCCCCCCGCCACAAGCAGGGATGCCAAAACACTAGACCATGTTGCCCAGTGCCACATCCAGCCTGGCCTTGAACACTGCCAGGGATGGGGCAGCCACAACCTTTCTGGGCAACCTGTTCCAGTGCTTAATCACTCTCCTGGTAAAGAACCACCTCCCAATCTCCAGTCTAAACCTCCCCTCCTTCAACTTAAAACCATTCCCCCTGGTCCTATCACACTCTGATCTCCTAAAGATTCTCTGTCCCTCTGTCTTATAATCTCCCTTTAGGTACTGAAAGACTGCTATCAGATCCCCTCGAAGCCTTCTCTTCTCTAGGCTGAACAACCCCAACTCTCTCAGCCTATCCTCATAGGGGAGGTTTTCCAATCCCGTAATCATTTTTGTGGCCCTCCTCTGGACTCTCTCCAGCAGCTCCACATCCTTTCTATGCTGAGGACCCCAAAACTGGACACAATACTCCAGGTGGGGCCTCACCAGGGCAGAGTAGAGAGGCAGAATTACCTCCCTAGATCTGCTGGCCACACCTCTCCTAATGCAGCCCAGGATGCGATTGGCTCTCTGAGCCGCAAATACACATTGCCGACTCATATCCATCTTTTCATCCACCATGACCCCCAAGTCCTTCTCTTCCTGGCTATGATCAATGAGTTCCTCACCCAATCTATAGCACCCAACAGAACTTTGCTGAAGTTTGAGGATGCAGTAACACCACATATTGAGGATAAAAATGAAAAGCAGTTGTACTTCTTGGGTAATTAAAACAAAAACCTATGATACAAATCATAGCTCACATGGCAAGCCAGATGAGGAATGCCAATGAATTTTGCCAGGACCTGAATACTAGAGACTACTGACATTACTCAATGTCACAAGGTGGGAATCTTTAGAGTAGCTGTCTGAAGAGGATGTTACAGAGTAAGTAACAGCCAGAAAAGCCATAGAGCATTCTTCTAGAAAACACTTGGAACTTTGAACAGAAAGTCTCCTGGTTTCCTTCTGTATTTCAAAAGAACTCAGTTATTTTAGCAAATGAACGTGCCTCTGCATACTCCTGGTAAAGTAATATGTTTGCTTGTGAAGAAACAGCAAGTTTGATAGATTTGATTTGCTAAAGAAGCCTATCTGCAAGGCCATATAGCTGCTTATGGCAAAAGAAGTAACCTTTTGGAAAAATAATCAGAAATTTCCATAACGCAGAACTTCATTTCTCTCTCAAATAAAAAGTTAACCAGTTTCCACACATTGAAACAAATCAGCCTGTATACTTTCATTTTCTCAATATATGCTTGGTTTCATTAAATTTTACTGAGCTAAATCTTATACATTTCTCATCAATATAAATTTGGCCAATCTGCAAAGTCTGAAACACTCTCCCTGATGTAATTTTCCTAGTTACACTGAAGTCATTAGCTGGTATTATTCTGCCATTTGAAATACCCATAGGCATGATTCTAGTTTCACATACAACAGTTAAGCTTCTAATACAAACAATTACATGTTCATGGTGAAAAACTTTCTGAATGTTAATGCAGAGGAGGAATCATAGCCCACATATTAAGGTTGCAAAGCAAGCAGGCAGTAGTTAAAAGTTTAATTTTTAATCTTTTACCCTTATGGCATTTATTGTTTATCATGACTTTAAACATTTGCCTGAACTGATATCTTTGCCATGATTCTTACACTTCTGAGTAAGTGTAATGGAAACATTTCAAAGCTGGGCTTAAGTGATTAGTTTAGTACCATACTCTTTATACTTCTGAACTTAAGAATTAATATATGTTAGAGGGCTCAAGTTCTTTTCTAAAAGTTTCTGTAAATAATGGCATGATTTGTAAACATATTACATGGAAAAATATATTGTCTGAAAAGTAATCAGATGAGATGACCCTGGTAAGAGTTCTCTTTAGAATGAAAGAAGAGGGTGGGTTACTTCCCTATCTATAATCTACCAATTATATAATTTGGTAGGTACTTGTCCCTTTTTTGCCTTGGCAGCTGTGCAGAACTGTGCTCCTTTTTTACCAGGCTGCATTAGGAAAGAGATGTGTGCACAGGTTACATAGCATTCAAAAGTGTTATCTTGAAAAAAACCAACAACCAACAAGTTATTCCTCCTTATGTGTGGATCAGGGTTTTGACTCCCAGCAACAGCTGCTGCACCAGTACAGGAAGAGTAGAAATCACAATAAAGACCAACAGCAATTTGTCCAGCTCTCCTAACTTAAAATCTGATTAACTGGCAAGCAAATTAACAATTACTTAGAGATACTAAGGAGTTAGTAGCATATCATTTCTATAGCTCATAAGCTTTTAGATGTTCCAGCATTTTGCAATTTTTAACTTGTTTTTTTCTTTGTGTGATAGAAATCTCCAGTCAACCTCACAAGATGCAATCATGTCACTGTGTTGTGCATCAGTCAACCAGCTCCTGAGGCATTATTATAAGCAGGCTGGACCTCCTTACAAAAGAATCTCAGGATTCTCCACAGCAGCAGCAAATAATGATGTAAGATTTATTAACAAGACAAGTTTTAATTGAGTTCAGTATGGCACCCAATAATACAATCATTGTATCTTGTCTTCTGGTATTTATTTTTATATTAAAATGATGTTATTCTTTTACATTTTTCAGTGTGCTACATGATATTGCATGTAAATCATTACCATAAAAAGGTGCCTGAAAGTGGTTTTTGCCTCTCTGCAAGTTTGTGGATTTTTGTTGTTGGTTTGTTTGGTATAAGTGACCAGTCATGAATTAAACCACAGAAAAGACTTCTCTTCAACTAGTGGTTAGACAGGTCATGATGCACTTGGCTCTCTCCTCCCCTCACCTGGTTGTTGCTGACTCTCTCTCCCTGCTGTTGTGATGTTTCTCGCATGCTGCCAAACCACCCACCTACATGGCACTATTTGAAACCAAACACCTCAAACTGGCAGACAAAAACTGTAATCATCCTTCCTGTATTTTCCCTTCATTTTCTTTTGCAGACCCCATTGCAAAATTACTAATCCTAAATAGAAATTACTTGAAAAAATTCAATTGATTCATAGGCTTAACCATAGATATGTAATAGTTACTCTTCACTAATGATGCCTATTGCATTCAGTTATGTTTTCAGAGAGAACAGAAACATGAACAGCACAAGATGTCTTCTCTAGCATGGGCTGATGTAACAGAAACCAGGAACGACACTGAATTTGCAATAAAACCTGTTTCTTACCCCATTTCCTGAATAAAGGCGCTTTGATAAGCACTCAAACTCAAAATTTCAAAATCTGAAAGTATCTTCAGATAGTATTCCATATCTTACAGGTTCAGGTCCTTAGCCAGGTAGGATTATTCATGAGAAATACGCCTGCACTGAAGGCATATTCTGCTATTTACACCTTTAAAATGTTTATCTGTACATGATGACAAGATTTAATATATACCATTACTTGTGCAAAGTGCCAGATTTAAGTTGTTGCATAGGCAGATAAAGAAGGAAATAGACAGGAAAGACTTGGATGGTACAACCCAAATAGTTTTTCCAGTTTGGTTAACGAAGGTTTTATCATTTCAGACATCCACAAGAATGTTAACAAAAACCAATATACACAATATACACAGCTGAGGCTTTAAAAATAAATAGTCCACAGACTCTTCAAAACATTTGTCTAAAAAATAACTAAATTAAATCCAGTAAGAGCACATGACAGCCTCTAGGAGAAAACCAAAAATATCAGGTAATATTGTACCTTGGATAATATTGCATTCTGTTCCAGGATTTACAAAAGTAAACAAGATATCCATTCATCTAGTTTGTTGAGCAGCATGAACAGCTCCTTTCAAATAAACTTTGCTTCAGAGCTGGTTTAGAAATTTTATCTACTTGCTTTTCTTACAAGCCAAAAAACCAGCAGGTTACAAAGGGGTTAGCCTAGCCTCTTAAGAAAACATATATGGAGAGAAACACAAAGCTGCATCCCTCCCACCTTCTACAGCATTTACCAAATTCTTTCAAGTTACAGGAGAGTCACAGTTGTCAATATGAAGATGAGTTAATATAAACACAGCATTTTTATTATCAGCTTCTTAACAGTTGTATTAAATTCCTTTGTAGTCACGAAGGCAAGAAATCTCACTTTGCAGTGTTTTTGAGGAACAGAGATCCCTGTTCATTATCTTCTGTTAAACAGGTGACTTCTTTGGAAGGCAATACATCATAAGTGACCACATCCAGCTCCTAGTGCGAGGGTGGACGTTTATCTACTTACCTTCTGAAACTATTAAAAGAAATGAAAGCATGTCCACATTTGGAACATACACCAATGGACACAGCCAAAACTGCCAAGGGTGGGGCAGAGGAATGGGACTGATTAAAAAAGAAAAAAAAAAGAATCTGAATATATTAACAGAAGCACTGTAAAGAAATCACTTCTTGGACAAGTTTAATTTTTCATATTTATTTATTCAACTGCAGATATTGTCAGTGTAATACTAGAAATCTATAGAGTGCAAGAAATATGATATAGTGGTGGTACTTCTAACAGTCACTTCTACTGACAGAATTTAAGCAAACAGGTAAGATTGTTCATGCTATAACATGCAGAGAACTAGTCTCACAAAATATCTACAGAATATCAACAAAAATTCACCAAATAGCTCAAAGCACAGTTAAGACTATGTATACAAATTCATGTGTTTCCATGCTTGGATTGAATTGTTGACATGTTTATTATTTTTAAGTAACAATTCCTTTGAAGTTTCTGTTACTCAAGGGAGATTTTACAAGTTCTGCTGACACAGTGCACAGTGACAGATATTACTGCTTAACTGATAGTTGTGTGTGCTGCTTATGACTGACTATGAATTACCACTTGAGTTCCAGATGAATTCAAGCGTTAAGCCTTTCAAATACAATTCAAGTTTTAAAAATCAAGCTAACCAACAGGAGGAGAGGGCAATAGACAAAAATGACTATATGATTCAAGCAACACAGAATGATACTAAGGAAGGTCTATAACTAAAGAAATTAGTAATTACTAGTTTAACACTTTCATTAAAAAAAATCTTCACATAGTAATCTATTTCTTAGATTAGCTCACTTTTACTCCATTCACCACCCGAGGTTAATAAGGTATTTCTGAGATTGAAGAGCAATTTGTTAATCAACATTGTGATAGAGTATCTGACTTCTTTTTCCCCAACATTTTCTAGTTTTCATACTAATCATTCTACACATGTATTGTTTTTCCTTATAGCTAGCAAAAGCATTTGACTTTTTAAATCATTTTGGAGAAAAAAATGCCAAAAAACCTTTAGGTTTAATTTAGATCAGTTTCCTCTACTTTCACCATCCACTGTCAAAATATAACATGGATCATTGCACAACACTCATCACAACTTTAATGGGGGTAGTACAGGGAACATACAAATTGCAGATCATTTTATTATGAACTCCAGGACAATATGAGAGCTACTGCTAGAACACCTTAGTGAAGTACTGCAGATTTTTTTTGTTCCCAATTTCAAGAACAACATGATTTAGTAATTTAGTCTTTTTTCCTTTTACATTACATCAAATAATTAAAAGGGCAGCAAGAAAAAAAGATGTGGTCAGTTTGTGAAACAAGTCTATCTCCATTCCTACAGGTGACTGTATCAATGTTAGCTCCATGTTTGCAATGGCAGGGAGGGTTAGTTCCACTATGCATTTTCAAGCTTCTTTTGCTATCACTGAATAAGATGAACCTTGACTACATCTTGAAGAACTGATACAATACATAGGCATTTATGGCACCTCTTAAGTCATCTAAACAGTATTTCAAACAAAAAAAAACCCCGACAACTGGAAATTCAATTCCAGCAACACAGGCAGGATGCAAGAGGTGAGAGTGGTGTTGACAGTACTAGAGAAATAACTCAGGTGTTGTTACTTCAGGTACATTGATTCTCACTATACTTTCAATTGAACTAACACTTGTTTATGCTACTATGAAGTCTCCTGAATTGCTCTGTAATTCAGAAGTTAGCTTCCTTGTAGAGTTTTATCTACTATCCTTTCCCTGTTTTATACTCAGGATACTACAAGTGGAAACTTAAGACCTCATAGCCAAAAACCTCAGAAATATTCTGTGCTACCTCTGGTTTGGCACATTACAAATCAGTAGAGTTGTTGGCCCTGAGTTAGGCACCTAAGGAAGCATGGCTAAGAAAACATGATTGAGAAACCATGTAAAATATAGATGAACATAGGTGTTTCATCATAGTTCTTTTTTCACTAGGCTATGGACCATTCCCAGAATCAAAAGTAACTTTTTATCTGGTTTCCAAACTCAAACATACTTTAAACACAAACACCTGCCTCTTACACCAGCACCCTAACCAACTGGCTGCAGGCTGTTACAAAGATACACAACCTTACTAACTTCAGGTGCATTTTTGTTCTAACTGCATTTGCTTCAGAAAGCATGACTGCATGACAAGATTCTGCTTCCAAGAAGAGCAAGTCCTTGCTCGTTTGTGTCATCTTTTGTATTATTCAAGACATTGTCTTGACCAGCTCTCCAATCAGTACAGGTTTCACGCACAATTCTGCCAGTGTCTGCACTGTGCTATAAACACCATCAGGACCAGAAAATGTTTGAGGTTCCATTTAGAAAGCATCAATGACACATAAATGTCAGCTCAAGCACCTATAGAGGCAGAAACATTGCTCAATTTCATGAATACATGATTTGATGATGGCAAGGAAAAAAAGAGGGGCTAGGGCCAGCAAATAGCAGCATTGCTAATGAACATTCCTTACACGACTTGGCCTTTGACTTTATTACTCTAATTCCCAAAGGCAGTTAATAGCTTCACTGGTGCTTTAGAGCATTACCTGGCCCCAAGTGCTCTGAGCAGAGGAAATTCAACTAGCAAAGGAAAAGCCTGCTCAGTCATGGAGCTTTGGCTAGACACTGGAGAAGTGATACTGTTACTGATCCATGTTCAGCAAAATGGGTATGAGCAGTGAACTGTGCCACCACACACCAAAAGCATCACAGCGGAGGCAGGATCTAATGATTTTCAGAAACCTCGCTAAGAAAACCCTGGAGTTTCCTGGCTGTATGAGAAAATTAATGGGGCTGTAGAGAGAAAACAGGACCCTGGAGTTGCTGGGTAAGCTAAGAAGGGTAGAGAAACCAAGGATGTCCAGGTAACATTTCAAACACCAGGAAGCCCACGGAAAAACTTGGCCTTACAAAGAAGGGGAAGCAAGTAGAGCATGTAAAGCCCTTTTCCCCCAACATCCAAAGAAAATTCAGGTATTTACTCACTCGTGAGATGCTCCTGGCAGCCTGACTTCGGTTTTTCCCCCCTCACCACTTCCCTAGGCAGCACTGGAGCCACTTATAACGAGTGATCCGGACGGCGATGCTCACACCTGACACCCTATCTTCGTCTCCACCCTCACGCCTGGGGNTACTCGCCGCCCAACCGCCCCCTCGGGGTGGCGGCTTCTCCTCCTCCGTCCAGAGGTCCAAGGGCACGAAGCCTGAGCCAGAGCCGTCTCTGCTCCCCTCGCGGGAAAACCATTATTTTCCGGTTGTGCCAAGAGCACTGTGGCTTGCTCCCAAACTGGGGCGGGGCGAGCGAGCGCTGGCCCACCCGCCAGGCGTTAGCGAGGCCCGCTTCCTCAGCGACGTTTACTCCCCCAGCCCGGAGCCCCCGTTACGCAACTCTGCCCGTGAGTGGAGCGCGGACCCGCCCTCGCCCTCCTCCTCCAACGCCCGCCGCTCCCGAAAACTACCACCCCCTTCCCCCCGCCTGCTCGTCCTCCTCTTTTTAAACCCGAACGACAAACCTGCTAGCGTTCGGTCATTGAAAAGCTTCTCTGATTGGCGGCCAGATTGACCTCTCATAATCACCATCCATGGAACTCCCGCCCCTCTCTTTAAAGACGACCAATAGAGTGAGGCCAACGAAGGAGGTGGGCAGTGAAGGCCAACCGAGCCTGAGCGCAGCGGTGGAAGGGCGCTATGACTGACGTAAGTCAACAAAGGTCACGTGCGACGCTGCGGAGGTAGCGATTGGCTGGGTGGGCCTGGGCGGGCGGGCAGGGAGGGAGGAGGGAGGGGAGGGGGGTCACGGTGGCGGCGTGGGGATCGCTGTGTGACACAATTAC